>CM031244.1:328275726-328700726 GCA_018340775.1 Taxus wallichiana var. yunnanensis
AGCTCTAAACATTTCTTCTTTGCATGCCCAGACTTTCCACAGTGCAAAGCATACTATAGTACTTTTTGATTTTGACCTTGTCCCATCCTTAGATTTTCCACGGCTTCCTCTATTCTTACGCCTCCCTCTAGTTTCCTTTGTCACAAATCATTCCCCAAGTAGAAGATACCGTACATCGGAAAAGCAACAGCGAGCATGAGAATCAACAAGTGACTCTTCCGCGTGCACTGACCTCCCAAGGTCGTGCCGAGACAAGCAGTGTTGGTCCAAAATCATCGCTGGACAGATCTATGGATAGACGAGCCAACAGTGTGCAGGGCTTAGCCCCTCTTTGAGTCAGCAAAGCGAAACTGGTTTATTGCTATTCTACCAGCAGGAATCTATGCAAGTCTCATAGATTCTGCCTTCGGGGGTTTGGGATCTCATCCCAGTAGAGTGTTTCAGGCTGCGAAAAGAAAGGAATGAAAGAGGGAAAAGAGAAAGAACAGATCCAAAGGAAGAAAAGAAATGAATTCCAAAGCAGAAAGGTCAGAAGATTTATGTTTTTGGGTTGGTAGTAAATAGAGCCAAACCTACTTGCATAAATAAACAAAGCAATACTGATGAGCAAATGACAGAAAAGTAGATATGAATCCAACAGATTAAACACATACAGATCTAACGTAAGGAAGATCTAATACATAACACAACTATTGAGCACAAAGTCTTAATATTTGTATTACTGTTTTCTTCTCTTAAGAAAGCTCAAAGTCTTTCTCTCCTCACTTCTATTTTCATCTAAAAAATGTTCACCCCGAATACAACAAGTATTCCAGTATTTATAGAAGAGAGGAGAAGGAAAGCAAAAAGGAGCCAACAAATATTTACAAAGATATTTACAAAATATCTAAAAGTCATGTTGACTTTTGACAACTTGATGGATGACATCATCCCATGATGCAACATGGATGATGTCATTATTTGTGCCAACACACTTTAGACATTTCAACAAGAAAGTCGGAGAATAGAGAGAAGAAGAAGAAGAAGAAGAAGAAGCAGCTACTCGTCATCGTCATCCTGCGGCCGAAAGGGGGTTGCCTGCTTCTGATGCTGCTCAGGAGATGATATGTGGAACTGAGCGCGGTATTCCAAAAACTTGCTAATCATGGGCCCAAATTGATCCTGTGATGGATCCTTGTGTTGCTTCGCTGATTGATTGCTTCGCAAGTCTCCCGCTCGCTTATGAGCTTTTCTGGGAGTTTAGAATAATCTTTCTCCGCCTCGATGAGGAACCCGATGAAGTCCCTACAGGCCAGCAGGTTGTTGATAGATTCAGTGTCAAATGTGACCTCTGGCCCCGTTCCTTGAGAAGCGATCTCCTTGAAGATCTGGATAGTTTCATCAGCTGATCTCATGGTAAAGGAAGGAGTGAGCAGCCCTGGAGACATGTTAAGAACAATTCGCTCCATTTGATGCATCGCATCCAGGGCCTCTTCCTTCACCTTGTCTATCTTTTCCAGAACAAATTCCAGCTGATCTATCCGATAGTCCAAAGTGGACATGGTTTTGTTGAGAGCCCTTGGATGGCCGAAAACTCCGAACTTGACCAGATCTTCGACTGAACAGTCGAACATTTGTTGAAAGGTCTCATGTTGGAGTCTAGCATGATCTAGCTCTTCTGATATGGGACCCGCTAATACTTGGAGTTCCTTGTTCGCCTTTTTGATGTTTAGATATGAATTGACATACTCGGCGATCACTCTTTCACTGTCCTTGAGGATCTGGCTCCTCCAAGTAGAAACGGCCATACCCTGCTCGCCGATCTTTGAATATTCAGTGATTTTCTCCTGGCTGAGAAGCTCAGAAGTCTCGGCAGCAGTCGTGGGAGGTACACTACCCATCTTTTGTAAGGCTTGAAGCAGATATTTGTTCTGCTCCTTCAGTAGCCTTTTCTCTTCTTTTGTTTCCTGAAGCTTTTGACAAAGGGCGTCGACCACGGAAAGAGCTTCCCCCTAGAGACTTTCAGAAGATGTCCCCATTGTGACTTGGGTCACAGTAAAATCTGCCGGAGACAGATCCTTTTTCTCTTTGAGGGGATCGGGGTATGCAATTTCCATGATCCTCTCACCTGCAGTACTTTTAGAGAAGCGTGCAACACGCTTCAGCTTCTTTGCCCCTTTGGCTGGAATTACTGAAAAGTCCATCGGAGCGATGGGAACTTTCCTCTTTTGCTGGCTCAGCTGCTGAGAGATCCATGCTGGTCCTATGGAAGAAGGACCAGAGACAGAAGAGGGGACAGCTGCAGTAGAAGAGGGAAAATGTGGAGACACGCGGCGGTGGCATTGAAAGAATAGCCGAAGAAGTGTCCACGGGAGGAAGGGAAACTCGCAGCTGCAGAAGACAAAGGAAGGGAAGGGAGCCCGGAAATGAGGGAAGAAATGGAGGAGGAAAGATCAGCGAGGGAGGAGAAGATAGACAAAGAGGCAGGGGAAAGAGTAGAAGAAGGGGCGGAGGACACGACCAAAGGGGTGGTCGTCTGAGTCACTCGAGGAGGGGAAGGAAGAGAAGAAGAAGGGACAGAAGGGACCTCTGTGGTTGTAGCAATGCCTACATCCTGAGTGGATGGGCGTATGGGACTATCCTCTGCTGCTTCTTTCTCTGGCGAATCCAGAGTTATTACCTGTTCTGGCGCTGTGGAAGGAGGACTTCCAGGGGCTTCTTCCTGAATGGTGCTAGGCTCACCTTCTACACCCTTGCCTTTTAGCTACTTCTTGGACCTTGGAGGTGCATTGCCCAATGGGGAGGTTGTGAAATCTACCCCGAGGTAGATCAGCCCGTTCATGCGGCACCAGTGCTCTGTTCTGCGCATAGTCTCCTTGACCCTCTCCTCAATTGTTTGAGGAGCCTTGCTTCTGTCAATGGCCGGGAAGGGCCAATCATCCCCTTCGTGTCATTATACACCTTGTCTACTTCATCTTCCGTAGTTTGGAAGCCTTTGGGGACAATGGCCACTCCGTATTGGATAATTTCTGCCAATGCTAAGCGAGAATGATCCTTTCTTCTGAGTTCCACCTCGTGGATGACGTCAATGTAAATATCCTCAATTTGAGGGACGTGGATCGGATCAAGCTTAGCCCTTGGCAGCCTTGGGTCAAAGGTAGGCCTGGCTGGGAAGTCATGTTTCAAATTGAGCAACTCCAGCTCTGCGAACATTTCCTTCGCCTTGTGATGGGAGGAGCATGTGTACCGGCCCACTGTGAGGGGGAAAGGAGTTCCGCCCTTCTTTCTTTTGAGGCATTTCTCATGGTATGTGACCAGCTGCCTTGATAACTCTAGTAGAATCAGCTTAGGTCCAACATACCTCGGTAGCCTGGTTGGTTCGCCCAAGAAGTTGACCGCCCTCAGATAGGTAAATGTGGGAAACTGGGTGAACAGGGCCCCCCACTTCTCCACAGTTGACACAATGTTCTTGGTTGTGCGACCATGAGTTAGATTTGGCCTCAACATGCAAATGATGTGATAGAAGAAAGCATCATTAATTTTGGCGAATTGAGGGATGCTGTTCTCCAGCCTCAGTTCTGGATAATATTCATATATTTTGACCTGAGGCCAAATTCCACTTCGGTTTAGCCCTGGATAATCCCTCTCCGATGCTGCAGCGTAGACTACGTAGGAGTTCATATGGAACACTCCCGTTGTGGCGAATTGTTGTAGCTGCTCGGAGATGGTGCTGCTTATTATTTCTCCCAGTAAAAGCACTGCTCAGGCACATTCTTATTCATTGTTTCCAAGTACCTCAACATCCATTCATAGATTTCTTCTCCTCTCTTTTTTAACATGCTCAGTGGGCAAACGAAATGGTTAAAACCAAGAGGATTATAACCATGGTTTCAAGAAAATGACCTTCTCCAGCAGATCTCGAAAGAGGAAGGATAGCATGGGGGGAAGACAGCAAATGGAGGAGGCTAGGCCAACACATTTACATATAAACAACCACCCAACAAGCAAGAACCAAACCAGGAACACACCAGGAAATGAAAGCACAAAACGCACAAGAGAGAAATAACACCTCTTACCTGGATATATAGCAAAAGTTGCAACGGGTCCACAGGACGATGAAAACGACGGAGCAGAGGCTGACAAGTTCAGAACGATCACGTGCTCAACAAAAGTGAAAATGACATTTGGGCGCGCAAACCATATATATATAGAAAAACTGGACATAAATGCGCCAACCACTTTTTCAAAGGCGCAGGAGATTTGTTGTCGACACGGGAAGGGATGCGCCCTTTGGCGCATCAAAGCATCTGCCAACATGAGATAAAGCATGCCCTTGGTGCACCAAATATATTGTCGACACGGATTATGTGCGCCCTTTGGCGCACTAAAGAGCGGCACAACACAAGTTGTATCAACACAAGCACATGCGCCTTGCGCGCACGCAAAAGAGGCTCAACATCCTTTGGCGCCTGGCTGAAAGACGTGTTAACATGGAAAACCATGCGCCAAAGGTTTTTAAGGGGCATCAAAAGCTAGTGTTACAAGGATATTTCATGCGCCAGACCAAAAAGGCTCGAAAGACTAAGTTCGAAAACTAGATTTCGGGAAGGGATTTTACAACGTTTGAATGCGAGGATCCCTAACGAGGATCGAAACAAAATTTTCCGTATGGTTATCGGTAAAGCGCCCTTGTCAATTTTACGGGATAACAATTTGCTCTTCTGGGGACTATCCTCAAAGAAACTCGGGGGTAGAGAATCCCAGATCACTTGTGCCTATCGATTGGGTATGAGTCAAAAACAAGGGGGACCGGAGGAGAACAAAAGAAACACACGACAAACGAAAGCAAACACACGACGAAAGCAAACACACAACTTAAAGCAAATTGTACAAAGAAGAGAGCAAGCTCTACTTCCTGAAGATCTTCAGATGCTGCCCGCTATAGGGAAGCGGGAGCTCAGTTCCATCCAGATACGAGAGATAGAAACTATTCTCTCCGTTGAGTTGCTTGATTTTGAAGGGCCCTCTCCATAGGGAATCAAACTTTCCGTGCATGCCCTTTGGCTCTCTTCGCTTGTCCCACAAAAGGACGAGATCTCCCACTTGAAAATCTCTTTGCTTGGCCTTCTTATCGAAAAGCCTCTTAACTTGATTCTGATGTTCAGTGATCCTGTCGATCACTCTCACTCTCTTTTCTTCAAGTTCTGCCAAATACATGATTCTCTTTTCTAGAGAATTCTGGAAAGTTTCATCTTCAATCGCTCGTGCCAAGCGCAGAGCAGGAAGTTCCGCGGAAATGGGAAGTTCGGCATCAGTGCCATATAACACTTGAAAAGGTGACATGCCGAGCGATCTCTTGGGAGTAATGCGGTCCGCCCACAAAGCGTCGTACAAAGACTTGTGCCACATCCGCTGATTTGATTCCACCAGTTTTCGTATGATGGCCACCAAGTTCTTGTTGCTGGATTCCGCTTGACCATTTCCCTGAGGATAATAGTCGGATGCGTGAGCCAAGGTTATCCCATATTCATAGCAAAAACTAATAACTTCTCGTGAGGAGAAGTTAGAAGCATTATCAGCAACGATTTTGTTTGGAACGCCGAACCTGACAATGATATTTTCTTTAATGAAATTACAAACCACCTCAGAAGTGGCATGCTTGACAGGTATGGCTTCCACCCACTTGGTGAAGTAATCCATTGCTTTGTAAGGACATAGCTATGTCCAAAGACTCGATTGAGGATTGAGTGCGCCAATAAAATCAATTCCCCATTGCCTGAATGGTTCATTGATAATGACCGGCCTTAGGGGAAAGGCAGCCAACTTGGGCTTGCCAACAAATTGTTGGCAGGGTTCACATTTCGCCACCCAGGTGGCTGTATCTTGAAAGAGCGTTGGCCAATAGTACCTGGCTCGAATGATCTTGTGTGCTGTCACGGAGGAAGAAAAATGTCCTCCACAAGCTGAATTGTGAAAACTTTCCAGTAGTTTTACTTGTTGGGGCTTGTCGACACATCGCAGGAAGATGCCATCTATCCCGCGCTTATATAAGCCGTCATCCCAGATGACGTATTTAGCTGCCCTGAGCTTTATAGTGTGCTTCTCCTTTGCAGTTAGGTGCATCGGGCATTCGCCGTAGGTAAGGAAGAAAGCGATGTCGGAGTACCACTCATCACTAGTTGCAACAAATAGAACCAGAGGCAGAGAATCAGGCCCTTCTTGCCGGTCCTGCGCTTCTTCGATGTAGTCACCCCTCTCATCAGGATTTTCTGAATCTTTGTTTTCAGCCATTAGCTGACACAGGCCCTTGCCTCTTACCAGCTTGGTTGGTTTAATATCCAGGTCATACTCCTGGACCTTTGCGATCCAATTTCCTCGCAAGCTTCCTAACTCTGCTGAGTTAGAATTGATTTCACCGCCGTGTCTGGGACCAGCACCACCGTATGCGAGTTTAGAATGTAATACCTGAAATTCTTCACTGCTTTGACAACGGCAAAGGCATGCTTTTCCAGCTGAGTCATCTTTAGTTCGTGAGGCTTGAGGGGAGAACTCATGAATGCAATCGGGGATTCAATGTCTTCTGAATTCTTTTGCATTAAGATGGCAGACACAGTATGCTCAGATGCATAACTATACATGATGAAGTCCTTGGAGAAATCTGGACATACCAGGACTGGTGCATGGGCAACGGAAGCTTTTATTTCTTCAAATGACCTTTTCCCCTCTTCACTCCATCTGAAAGTTGGTGACCCCTTCATCATGTTCAATATGTGACGGGTCTTCTCGGCAAAGTCAGGAACAAAACGCCTGAGAAAGTTCACCTTTCCAAAGAAAGAATGAACACCAGTCTTGCTTGTAGGCAGAGTAAGGCTTTGAATAGCCTTAACTCTTTCAGTATCTATCTTTGTCCCTTCTTTGCTGACCACATGGCCTAGCAACTTCCCTTCCGTGACTCCAAAAACAGACTTTTTTGGGTTTAGGGAAATCCCATGTTCTCGGCACCTGGCCAACACTTGCTCCAAGTGATCACAGTGATCGCTTCGTTGTTTGGAGAACACAGTCAGGTCATCTAAATAAACCACAATGACCTTCCCCATCATACCTTTGAATGCAAAGTCCATGGCCCGCTGAAAAGTAGCACCAGCATTAGTTAGGCCGAAAGGCATCCTGCTGTAGGCAAATGTACCCCAGGGAGTAGTGAATGCTGTTTTGAATTGATCTTCAGGTGAAACCTCAATCTGATTGTAACCTGAAAAACCGTCAAGCATGGACAACATCTCTGATCCAGTTACTGCTTGTAGAACTTGATCCATTATCGGAAGAGGGTAGTTGTCTTTCAGCGAAGCTTGATTCAAGTTTCGAAAGTCTACGCAGATGCGTATTTCACCGTTTTTCTTGCGCACTGGCACAATATTTGCTACCCAAGTACTGTGATGGATAGGGAAGATGATTCTTGCGTCTAGCATCTTCTGAATTTCGGCCTGGATGGTACCCAAAATCTTGGGATTATAGTGCCTCTGCTTCTGGCGGAAGGCTTTGGCATCATCTTTCAACGGAATATCATGCTGAACATCCTTTGGCTTGAAGGACTTTAAATCGGCATAAGACCATGCCAATACATCCATATATTTTTTCAGCAACTTGACAAATTTTCGCTTTTCTTCTGGCGTGCAACATTTCCCGATGTTCACAAATTGCGGATGTGCCTCCGAACCTAAATTGACTGGTTCGGTCTCTGGGGATGAGTCAGGATCATCCCGCCTCTTCTTTTTTACAAAACGGTCATGCCTGTCAAACAAGGCGCCCAGAGAAACCAGGCCCTTTGGAATTTTATTTCCCTTGAGCTGACATATGCCATCGATACCTTCAGATTCATTGCCTTGGTCGGTGACTGACTCACGGCAAGTGGAAGTAGAACCTTCAAAGTGCAATTCTTTAAAATTTTCTGCCTTCTCCAGAAAGGCAATGAGTTGATTATCATCATTGAACACCTGCCAATGCTGAGAATTGTCTGGTATGCTCGGGCGGAAAACCACCTCAATGGTGTACTTGTTTGTTTTCAAACCTGGATGTGGGAGCATGAGAGATGCTGAAACAGCCAATGAATCAGCCATGTCATTTTGGGCTCTTGGAATTGCCCCTATTGAAAAGGCATCAAATTCTTCGATGCTGTCCCATACTGCGTTACGGTAGTGCCTGAGCCTTTCATTTTTCACTTGGTAAATCCTTTTGACCTGATTTACAACTAGCTTAGCATCACCTTGTACTTTTAGATTTTTTATTCCTCTTTCTTTTGCGGCTTGCATACCGAGTAAGAGAGATTCATACTCAGCAGTATTGTTGGTGTTGAAAAACTGCAATTTGAAAGAGAGAGGAATGACTTCTTCCTCAGGAGATATTAACACGACCCCAGCGCCACATCCACTAGTTACACAGCTCCCATCGAATTGCAATGTCCAGATCTTATTAAGATCTCCTTCCTGAACGAGAACAGCCCCTGTTTTATCCGTCTCAGTAGATAAGAAGTAATTCCCCATCCCTGATGATTCAAAAAGGATTTGAGCTTTGGGGTCTTCAGAGTTGGTAACCAAGTATTTCTTTTGTGATTCTGGCTCCAAAGTCTGCATTACGCCTTTGACTGGAATTCTAGCTTTGGACCAGTCCATATGAATTTCTCCACCAACTTCGCTGCAAAAACTCCTTCCCAGCAAAATTCCATAGGCTGCCGGAATGTCAGCAACGAGGACTGTCATTTTTACTCTTTTATCCGGGAAAGCCGCAAATGCAAATTGCGCGTCCTTGATTTGGCCAACCAACGGAACTTGCTTAGTTTCCAAAGAATAACACCTGCCGAAAGGCTTGGTAAGAGTGAGGCCCAAAGCATGGGCGACTTTTACCGGCATGACGTTATCAGAAGCTCCGGAATCAATTATGCAATTACTCAGCTTGTGTCCATTGATCAGTAGAGAGAGATAGAAAGGTTCTATCTTGCCTGACGCAGATGTTGAAGCAACATTTATATGAGATTCAGGGGGAGTGGATAGGATTCCTTTTGGGGAAACCTGATTAGATATAACAGCTTGACTTTGGATATACTTAGTCAATCTTACGAGCTGTTCGGGGTTTGACTGAAGATACTCAGCTTCAGACATTTGGATCTTGGTCTTTTTTGCATGATCTATAATATCAAATGCGGCCAAGGGTTGCGTTGGTAAAGGAATGAGTCCCTCACCTCGCGATGATGGAATAGGATTGGTGGTCTTAGTAGGAATGTGAGAGGACTGATTTGGAGGAGAGATAGGGGGAAAAGATTTCTTTGTAAAAGATTTGCCAGGGAGTTGAGTAGGAAGAGGATTACCTCTTTTAGCAATGATCGGAGGTGTGTTTGACATGGCCTTCTCCTGCTGGACATGGGCAGCAACTTCCGCTTCTTTTCCTTGCGAACGAGTAAAAAAAAAGACATGATCGCCGCTTGCGTACCCACAGGTACACTCTTCTTCATCGATTCCTCCTCGTCAAATTCCATATACCCGATAGTAGAGTCACCAAATGGGTCGGTTCACCGACATCTTGATCATCTTTGCCCGAGGCGAAGGTTCTTCATAATACTGCTCTTCTTCTTCAATCTCGGCCAGAGCATTGACCGGAGGGGCCTCAAGTGCCAACCGTGGAGCAGCTGTAGGTAGACGCGGCCTTTGTGAGACATTGTTAGGAACGAAATTCCTCCGCGGAATATCCCGGTATGAGGAACTGGGAGAGGCCTGGGCCAACTGCTTCTTCAATGCAAGCAAATCGTTCGCCATCTTTTGGAATGCTGGGTCAGACGAAGTGGTGGGCGAAGGGCCCAAAGATTTAGGCTTGGCTGATTCCTTTTTTAATTCGCCGGATATTATCAGATTATCCTCTATGTGAATGGCAGCGGCTTGGGCGAGAACCAAGGTGGCAACTCGCTCTTGAAGGAGCAAGAAACTAACTTTTGAGCTCATGGCGTTTACGAAGAAACACTTTTGATTTTCTGGCGTTGGAAGCATGGCAACCGGGACACGGTTGATTAGTGCATTGAACCGGGTGATAAAATCGCGCATGGTCTCATTCGCCTCCTTCTTCAGGTGAGTGATTCGTGATAATAATGCAAATGCATCCTCTGAAGGCTTGTATCTGTCTTCGAAAGCATCCCGTAAGGTGGCCCAACTGGTGATAGATCCGGCCGGCAAATGCTGAAACCATTCAGCTGCAGGCCCTTGTAGGGTTTCCAGAAAAAGGTGAACCGACACATCTTCGTGGGTCACATCCAAAATACTGCATGACATAATGAATGCAGATATGTGGGAATCCGTGCTTTGATTTCCGCTCCCGTCGAATTTGGGAAAATTCTTTCGATTTCCGTGAGGGAGAGCGTGAACTGGATGTGGTAAAGCCAAAGGACCCATCGCGTTTCCCCATGGTACTGCCATCTGAAAAGCCGGAAAGAGAACACGAGCTGGAATTGTAGTTCCGCTAAGTAGCAAGGCACTACAAAGGGATGTGGATGCCCCCGCAAAAGACTTTTTCTTCGTGAAGGTGAGACACTCTGGATGACCTGGCCAGCGAGCTTAGTGCTGAAAAACGCGCGGTGTTACGCTGAAATTGTGCCTTTGAAGTAGATCGAAAGTGGGATCAGCTTCTCAACGGGCTCTCCTGCCGCGCGTAAAGGTTCACTCGCAAAGTGTTCCTTCTAGATCTGTAATGTTATGGCGTAGATTCAAACTTTCTTTTTGGTTGTACTTGCTGATTTTTGGTTTTTTCTCACAAAAAACCAGCAGCACTTTTCTAGATATTTAAAAACTATCTTCTTAAAACCGATTGCGGTTAAATGACAAATTACAACGAGGATAAGACGGCAGGGAAGATTAGTAAGCTGATTTTCTGATCTGATTTTAACTTTTTTAGAGGGTTTCAAACTTTTTGCAAACAGATCGAAACTCGGATCTATGGCAAAATACCGATTTTTTCAAAACTCAAATGAACTAAAGATCTTTAACTGGACCAGATCTATGACTCTTAAGAAAATTTTTGATTTGAGCACTTTTGCAAATTTTTAGATTTTTAACAAAAAGTTCAGATTTTGCAAACAGGCAGCAATCTTTTGATTTATTCTGATTTTTATATCTTACTACCCTCATAGATCTGACAGATCTATTCGATCCCCAGCGGAGTCGCCAAAAATCAAGTGTCCGAAAATCATTCACTGGGGAGATCTATGGATGACAAGCCAACAGCAGTGTGGCTTAGCCCTCTTTGAGTCAAAGAAAGCGAAATCGGTTTATTGCTATTCTACCAGCAGGAATCTATGCAAGTCTCACAGATTCTGCCTCTGGGGTTTGGGATCTCATCCCAGTAGAGTGTTTCAGGCTGCGAAAAGAAAGGAATGAAAGAGGGAAAAGAGAAAGAACAGATCCGAAGGAAGAAAAGAAATGAATTCCAAAGCAGAAAGGTCAGAAGATTTATGTTTTTGGGTTGGTAGTAAACAGAGCCAAACCTACTTGCATAAATAAACAAAGCAATACTGATGAGCAAATGACAGAAAAGTAGATATGAATCCAACAGATTAAACACATACAGATCTAACGTAAGGAAGATCTAATACATAACACAGCTATTGAGCACAAAGTCTTAATATTTGTATTACTGTTTTCTTCTGTTACAAGAAAGCTCAAAGTCTTTCTCTCCTCACTTCTATTTTCATCTAAAAAATGTTCACCCCGAATACAACAAGTATTCCAGTATTTATAGAAGAGAGGAGAAGGAAAGCAAAAAGGAGCCAACAAATATTTACAAAGATATTTACAAAATATCTAAAAGTCATGTTGACTTTTGACAACTTGATGGATGACATCATCCCATGATGCAACATGGATGATGTCATTATTTGTGCCAACACACTTTAGACATTTCAACAAGAAAGTCGGAGAATAGAGAGAGAAGAAGAAGAAGAAGAAGAAGAAGAAGCAGCTACTCGTCATCGTCATCCTGCGGCCGAAAGGGGGTTGCCTGCTTCTGATGCTACTCAGGAGATGATATGTGGAACTAAGCGCGGTATTCCAAAAACTTGCTAATCATGGGCCCAAATTGATCCTGTGATGGATCCTTGTGCGTTGATTCGGGCCGATTGCTTCGCAAGTCTCCCGCTCGCTTATGAGCTTTTCTGGGAGTTTAGAATAATCTTTCTCCGCCTCGATGAGGAACCCGATGAAGTCCCTACAGGCCAGCAGGTTGTTGATAGATTCAGTGTCAAATGTGACCTCTAGCCCCGTTCCTTGAGAAGTGATCTCCTTGAAGATCCGGATAGTTTCATCAGCTGATCTCATGGTAAAGGAAGGAGTGAGCAGCCCTGGAGACATGTTAAGAACAATTCGCTCCATTTGATGCATCGCATCCAGGGCCTCTTCCTTCACCTTGTCTATCTTTTCCAGAACAAATTCCAGCTGATCTATCCGATAGTCCAAAGTGGACATGGTTTTGTTGAGAGCCCTTGGATGGCCGAAAACTCCGAACTTGACCAAATCTTTGACTAAACAGTCAAACATTTGTTGAAAGGTCTCATGTTGGAGTCTAGCATGATCTAGCTCTTCTGATATGGGACCCGCTAATACTTGGAGTTCCTTGTTCGCCTTTTTGATGTTTAGATATGAATTGACATATTCGGCGATCACTCTTTCACTGTCCTTGAGGATCTGGCTCCTCCAAGCAGAAACGGCCATACCCTGCTCGCCGATCTTTGAATATTCATTGATTTTCTCCTGGCTGAGAAGCTCAGAAGTCTCGGTGGCAGTCGTGGGAGGTGCACTACCCATCTTCTGTAAGGCTTGAAGCAGATATTTGTTCTGCTCCTTCAGTAGCCTTTTCTCTTCTTTTGTTTCCTGAAGCTTTTGACAAAGGGCGTCGACCGCGGAAAGAGCTTCCCCCTGGAGACTTTCAGAAGATGTCCCCATTGTGACTTGGGTCACAGTAAAATCTGCCGGAGACAGATCCTTTTTCTCTTTGAGGGGATCGGGGTATGCAATTTCCATGATCCTCTCACCTGCAGCACTTTTAGAGAAGCGTGCAACAGGCTTCAGCTTCTTTGCCCCTTTGGCTGGAATTACTGAAAAGTCCATCGGAGCGATGGGAACTTTCCTCTTTTGCTGGCTCAGCTGCTGAGAGATCCATGCTGGTCCTATGGAAGAAGGACCAGAGACAGAAGAGGGGACAACTGCAGTAGAAGAGGGGAAAAACGTGGAGACACGCGGAGGCGGCATTGAAAGAATAGCCGAAGAAGTGTCCACGGGAGGAAGGGAAACTGCAGCTGCAGAAGACAAAGGAAGGGAAGGGAGCCGGAAATGAGGGAAGAAATGGAGGAGGAAAGATCAGCGAGGGAGGAGAAGATAGACAAAGAGGCAGGGGAAAGAGTAGAAGAAGGGGCGGAGGACACGACCAAAGGGGTGGTCGTCTGAGTCACTCGAGGAGGGGAAGGAAGAGAAGAAGAAGGGACAGAAGGGACCTCTGTGGTTGTAGCAATGCCTACATCCTGAGTGGATGGGCGTACGGGACTATCCTCTCTGCGCTTCTTTCTCTCGGCGAATCCAGAGTTATTACTGCTTCAGTGTCTTTGTGGAAGGAGGACTTCCAGGGGCTTCTTCCTGAATGGTGCTAGGCTCACCTTCTACACCTTTGCCTTTTAGCTGCTTCTTGGACCTTGGAGGTGCATTGCCCAATGGGGAGGTTGTGAAATCTACCCCGAGGTAGATCAGCCCGTTCATGCGGCACCAGTGCTCTGTTCTGCGCATAGTCTCCTTGACCCTCTCCTCAATTGTTTGAGGAGCTTTGCTTCTGTCAATGGCCGGGAAGGGCCAATCATCCCCTTCCGTGTCATTATACACCTTGTCTACTTCATCTTCCGTAGTTTGGAAGCCTTTGGGGACAATGGCCACTCCGTATTGGATAATTTCCGCCAATGCTAAGCGAGAATGATCCTTTCTTCTGAGTTCCACCTCGTGGATGACGTCAATGTAAATATCCTCAATTTGAGGGACGTGGATCGGATCAAGCTTAGCCCTTGGCAGGTAGCCCCTTGGGTCAAAGGTAGGCCTGGCTGGGAAGTCATGTTTCAAATTGAGCAACTCCAGCTCTGCGAACATTTCCTTCACCTTGTGATGGGAGGAGCATGTGTACCGGCCCACTGTGAGGGGGAAAGGAGTTCCGCCCTTCTTTCTTTTGAGGCATTTCTCATGGTATGTGACCAGCTGCCTTGATAACTCTAGTAGAATCAGCTTAGGTCCAGCATACCTCGGTAGCCTGGTTGGTTCACCCAAGAAGTTGACCGCCCTCAGATAGGTAAATGTGGGAAACTGGGTGAACAGGGCCCCCCACTTCTCCACGATTGACACAATGTTCTTGGTTGTGCGACCATGAGTTAGATTTGGCCTCAACAGCAAATGATGTGATAGAAGAAAGCATCATTAATTTTGGCGAATTGAGGATGTTGTTCTCCGGCCTCGCCTGGATAATATTCATATATTTTGACCTGAGGCCAAATTCCACTTCGGTTTAGCCCTGGATAATCCCTCTCCGACGCTGCAGCGTAGACTACGTAGGAGTTCATATGGAACACTCCTGTTGTGGCAAATTGTTGTAGCTGCTCGGAGATGGTGCTGCTTATTATTTCTCCCCAGCAAAAGCGCTGCTCAGGCACATTCTTATTCATTGTTTCCAAGTACCTCAAAGATCCATTTATGGAAGTAGTGGGCGTCGAAATCCCGAAGACCCCGCTCAGAAAGTAATAGTATCGCTTGAGCTCTTATGAGAAGTCACCTGCGGTGGATGATTTGGGGCCACCAGTTACCACCTTCTTGTTTTTCAGGTAGACTTCATTCATTAGTTGCATGCATTGGTCTTCGTTGTCTTCCCAGGCCTTGATGCACTCTTCTTGGCTGACGGCCACAAAGTGCCGGTGGTGAGGGATGCCGAGCATTATCTCAAAATGACGGGCAGTGAGGTTTATGATTACCTCGCCCTTGCTGTTTTCGACACATCTTGTGTCCTTGTTGTAAGATTGTGCAATTACCATCATGAATTCATTGTTGATGGCACTGACGGGGATTCCTCCGGCGAAATGCAGGGCACTGCCTATTAATTTGTCCATCCACGGACTTCTTGTAACCTTCTGAGTCCTAACCCAGAATTCTTCCATGTCAATGTGACCCAACTCTGAGTCCCTGACATCCATACTGCATTCAGCCTGTGATTCGGGCATCCTGACCCTTTGATATTTGTACTTCATCTCCTCCTCTGTAAGCTTAGCCTTTCCTCTTGGTTTGGTGGGTCTTTTGCTGGATGTAGACATATGTTCTTTTGAACTCAGTTGCTGATCTGCATGAAGAAGAAGCGAGACCCAATCCAAAAAGGTTGAATTAGCCATTTGATCTTCCATCGGAATGTTAGCAGAAGAAAGAGTTAGAGATTTTAAGGCTCAGGGCGCGGGGCGCATGAAAACTGCAGCTAACAGGGCTAAATAAACAGGGCGCAGGGCGCATGGATGTTGCAGATTGCATTTTATAAAAGGCGCATGAGAACAGTGTGTTGCATGGAAACAGGATGCGCCAAAGGCGCATGGGCCTTGCATGTTACATTAGGATTGGGTGCGTCTTTGGCGCATGGGAAAAGCATGTAACATGGACTTTTCGTGCGCCGAAGGAAATATGGCGCGGCGCATGAAGAGTTTACACAACATGATGTTATTGCAATCGGGGATGCGCCTGCGCCTTTATAGCTTCATACTTGCGCAGATAAAGCTTGTGTTGCATGGAAGCTAGGTGCGCCATGGGCGCATGGAAAAGGGATGCAACATGGACGGATGGTGCGCCATTGGGGCGCAGGTTTAATACTTGTAGCACGCGGAAAAGGCGCGCCTTGAGGGCGCATGAGCTCATGATGCAGCAGGCCGAAAGGGTGCGCCATTGGCGCGGATTTTCTCTTTGTAACAGGGCGGGTAGGTGCGCCATGGGGGCGCAACTGTTCTTAGTGTTGCAGGGGTTACAGACGCGCCAAGGAGAAAAACAGAAAACTAAACTCTTAAAGGGGGTTTTTTACATGATTCATAGATTTCTTCTCCTCTCTTTTTTAACATGCTCAGTGGGCAAACGAAACGGTTAAAACCAAGAGGATTATAACCATGGTTTCAAGAAAATGACCTTCTCCAAAGCAGATCTCGAAAGAGGAAGGATAGCATGGGGGGCAGACAGCAAACGGAGGAGGCTAGGCCAACACATTTACATATAAACAACCACCCAACAAGCAAGAACCAAACCAGGAACACACCAGGAAATGAAAGCACAAAACGCACAAGAGAGAAATAACACCTCTTACCTGGATATATAGCAAAAGTTGCAACGGGTCCACAGACGATGAAAATTTGACGGGTCCAAGTTCGAACGATCACGTGCTCAACAAAAGTGAAAATGACAAACCATATATATATAGAAAAACTGGACATAAATGCGCCAACCACTTTTTCAAAGGCGCAGGAGATTTGTTGTCGACACGGGAAGGGATGCGCCCTTTGGCGCATCAAAGCATCTGCCAACATGAGATAAAACGCGACTTGGCGCACCAAATCTATTGTCGACACGGTATTATGTGCGCCCTTTGGCGCACCAAAGAGCGGCGCAACACAAGTTGTATCAACACAAGCGCATGCGCCTTGGCGCACGCAAAAGAGGCTCAACATCCTTTGGCGCACCGAAAGACGTGTTAACATGGAAAACCATGCGCCAAAGGTTTTTAAGGGGGCGCATCAAAAGCTAGTGTTACAAGGATATTTCATGCACCCAGCCAAAAAGGCTCAGAAAGACTAAGTTCGAAAACTAGATTTCCCGGGAAGGGATTTTACAACGTTTCGAACGCAAGGGATCCCTAACGAGGATCGAAACAAAATTTTCCGTATGGTTATCGGTAAAACTGCCCTTGTCAATTTTACGGGATATGCAGATGATGGTGGGGGTAGAATATGCGAGACAAACTAGTTAGGAGTCTAATGTCTTCGACACGCACTAGTGGAATTTGCGAATCTAAGGCAAATAAGGCCCTTCTAACTTGGGTGGTGTGATAGATCGATCGCTGAGGATGACTGCTTGAAGGCTCCAATCAATATCGAGCTCGGCGTGATTCGATCTATGGGTTGTGGGATGCGTGGAAAATGACCGGGATGGTTTCGTGTATTTCTCCGATAGGGTCATATGGTGAATATAGTCAACTCTATGGACGATTCTCTGGCCTAGTCCAAAATTCTCTAGCTTCGTTAGCTGTTGTGTCTAGTAGGGATAACTGTTGAATGATGATAGGTGGAATCGGAGTAGACTGAAATACTAATGTGCGTAGGCCAGTGTCTATGTCTAATTCTCTTATGGATTCGTTAGGCTGTGGGATTTGTGGATCACAACCGTAGACTCTTGGTTGTTGCGGTCCTGTTATGGTCATACGCGAGATCAAGTCCTAATCCCTAGTATCCAGTAATCGTATGCTTTCTCAGCCTCTACGTTTAGAATCAGCAATTGTGTGATTTTCTCAGAATACCTCACAGGTGTTCTAGCAACTTGAATTCTTAAGCTGGTATCTATATCTACGAGGGTGTCTCCAGCGTCTGGCTGTGGAACTAAAGGATCGCACCCGAATATTTGTTCTCTTTCAAATCCTTCTACAATCATGCGGATGTTTTCTAGGATAACCTGTAGTTTGGCTGATTTGACCAAAATGTGTGTGCTTGGTCGTCTTCTATGTTTAACCCTCTCAATTGTGACCTGACCTATTGGAAGTCTGTTGTTGTTTGGAAGACTTGTATCCTAAGGTTTTGGTCAATGTCAGTTATTGCCACTACGATATTGGGTCAGCACGATTGGCTCGAAAATGTATTCCCTGGGCTCCCTAGGTCCCGTAATTGTCATGCAAAAGCAGTAATGAAACAAACTATAATAAAGTAAAATCTAAGTACACTTCTAGCATATATAATTTCTTTTTGTATTTTTACGGCAATTTATAAGAAAGCTACTATTTAAAATATTTAGAATTGAAAGCTAAACTAATAACGTAAAATAAACAAAATAAATGAGTGTAGCTATTTGTGCATGCAATTTTGTATATCTATTCTAAACAACGAAATAACTAATCTATTTGCAAGATTCTCGATCCTACCTCAGAAGTGAGGAATGAATCATAGTTTCTCAGAAACTATCAATCCCCACAACTTCCCTGGCAATATCGAGAATGGAAATAACTGAAATAAAGCAATTAACTACTTTATTTGATAAGTTCTAACTAAAACTTTGAAAGATGGAACCTGGATTTCGCATAACAGTGGCGAATCCGACGGTGTGTGTGTTCTTGTCCCCTCAGTATGATCTCTTAGTTCTTTGTGCTCACGTGAATCCTAGAAAAGCGTGTAATGCTTGCATCATGAGAATAGATATTTGGATCAATGGACAGCCTTGAATGCGCAGAATAGAATGCGGATAGGAGAGGGATAGCGCAAGAGTCAGAGCTTGGCCTATGCAATTCCTAGCGGGGTCTCTACGCGAATCATGCAACAAAAAGCGTCCAGAACCTGAAACTAGTCTGTATGAAGAGAAAAACCTGCAACTTTAATGGCTGCCTAAACTATTCTACTCCAAAAACAATAATACTGTTTGCACAAGTTGGATCTGTGGCTTACCAACAGCTGAGTAATGCAACCAAGCATGTAAAGGATTTAAACTATCAAACTTAAGCAAACTAGAAGACTGAACTACTGAAAATGGTGAGTTTGAAACAAGAATGAGGGGCCATTTGCATGTGCACAAACCATGCATTTATAGGAATTCAAACACCCAAAGATCAAAACCAAACTGAACTCCTAAACAATAAACAAAGGAAAAACACTATTCCGGGGGACCAAAAACATAAATGCATGCTCAATTCGGCAAGAAAAGCTGGTGAAGCATTGAACTTTGCGTGCGTTCCGTCAAAAGAACGTTCTGGAAAATGCGCACAGGACCGCCGCCTGCTCGGGCGGCGATTCTGGACCGCCGCCTGTTCAGGGCGCGATCCTGGACCGCCGCCTGCGCAGTGGCGGCGGTTCATCACTTGAAAGGTCAAGAGGCCAAGGAAAGAGGGAAAAAAGGGAAAACAAAGGGCGCGGGGGCTAAGCGGGGCATGCGGGATGTTAACGCATACTCCGAGGGCTTTTCCGGATCCCGAACACCTTGCGAGGAGACCTGTATCATCATTGGGGCATTTATTACACCGTTCCGCAGTACAGTACCTTACAATTTTGGGTACGTACATATTGCCCCCTCGGAGAAGCGTTTTAGCCATGAAGAGGCGTAAAACGGTGGGTCCGAGTATGGCCGTCCCGAAATGGGGAGTTAGAAGTTATACCTTATACGTCGTGTGTCAAAATGATGCCATCCAAAACTCCCACTACCTGCAAAATGAAAAGAGAACTCAAGTGCAGATAGATACAATAATTTGGAAAATAAACGCTAAAATAATAGGGAAAGAGGACGTACCATTTGTGCGGGGATAGGAACTTACCTCCGTCAGCGCTCCAAACCTGCGAAAAAGTCATTTTAAGACGAAATAGAACAATATATATATGAAAGTGGGCCCATTTTCCTATTCATTTGCGCGAGTTGATTTGATAGATTTTGAGCTCTGGGACCCACGGTGACGGTTTCTTCTTGCGAATAGAGTCGAAACATCCGGAGTGAGATCGTGATCATGCCTCCACGTGCGGAACGCCACCCCACGAGATCACAGGTTGGTTTTCTTCAATTTTGCATTTTTCCCCTTCCAAATTTGAAATGGCAAATTATTTGTAATGGGGGGGTTATTTTTGAAAATGTTTGGTTCAAAAGGTCCATCTAGGGGGGGCGCCTACTGGGTAGGTTCTTTTTTTAGCTAAAATGGTCTATCTTTGCGTTTTTGGACTTTTTAGGGTTAAAAACCCGCGCGGGTTTTCGGACCGCGACCGCCGCCCTGGCCAGGGCGGCGGTTACATGACCGCCGCCCTGTCCAGGGCGGCGGTCACGAGACCGCCGCCTTCAAGGCGGCGGTTACAAAACCGCCCCCCTGCCCAGGGCGGCGGTTTTGCACAGAATGCAAAAGGACCTCTTTTGAAAACTTACACTTGTATTTTTAGCATTTGTGTATGTTTTTATGACTCTCTTGATATCGTTTAGATACTAACTTACTCTGTTTTGTGTGTTTTTGGGTGTATGCAGGCGAAGGAGGAGTATATTAGATGGAGCCGGGAGAGAGAGTGTGACTGATCGCACAGGGTATTGGATGCCCTCTCAAAGAAATGAGGAGGACACATTGCAGAGAGGGCCGGCATATTGCGGATATCGCGTGTGCCTCACGTTGCTCCGTCCAGTCACATACTCTGTGACTTATTCTCATACTGGGATGCAGATCGGAACACTTTCCGATTGCCAGGGGTCCGTGGTGAGTGGACCATTACATTAGAGGGCGTCTACCGCATGCTGGGGTCCCGATCATCGGGAGGCGACTTACATTAGAGACAAGAGCTCACGGGCACAAATTGCACAGTGGGCGACATATATGGGAGATGCGAGTCATCTCCACGGGGTCGAAGAAGGGGTGAGAGTCGATCCATCCCTTCTTTGCCCATCCCCATATTTCGATAGGCCATCATGGGGATCCTTGCCTCGAGACCGATCGGGGACAAGGAGGGGACACTTTGTTATCTTGTTGGGCCCCCATCATTGCACGCAGATAGGGGCATGGCCGGATATACGCACAGGGGCAGACATTTTGGGGACCACCTATCACGACTTATATAGGGTGGTCCGTTTACGAGGGACAAGTCATTGAGCCACCCAACTCTAGTCATGAGTTGGGTGTATGAGCATTTTATTCCTTATGGCGAGGCGTGGAGGTGGCAGATCCACGGGGGCTGTGAGGGCGGCGGATGGTCGAGATATGTCGGTCTTAGAGCACCTCACTCACCCAAGATAGCCTCCCTCACTACAGCAGACATGGAGGCCACACCGTACCACTGCCTATATGGCCGGCATATGGGGAGAGGAGGCCATGACATTGGTCTCTGTTCCATCACAGGCAGCTTATTGACCGTGTGGGACGGGTGGAGGTACATCCTTTCAGCAGGGTTCCTCGCAGTTCGGCCGGCCTCCCATGTGGGCATGCTTCCTCTAGTAACACCGCAGTTACTGATCGTTCGGGAGGCTAGAGGGGGGCCTAGAGGCCGTGGTTGGACAGTGGTTACCCCTGGCATTCCTATTGCAGCCAGGGGGATAGTTCGGGCCAGAGGGAGAGCTGGTGTGCCTCGGGCACCTTTACTTCGGATTACCGCGGGTCCTGCTCATAGTAGCGATGACCCTATAGATATTGACTCGATTCTGAGGAGTCCACAGAGGGAGGGTCGGAGGAGCAGACGGACGAGAGTGATCCTGAGTGGCATGACACTCAGGATATCATGCAGGCGGAGAGGGTGGAGCAGAGCGCAGAGAGAGAGACTCTGGTTTCCGAGGAGCCACTCTCCCGGGGCCATGGTGGAGATGATGAGTCCGTTGCGGGGCGTCATGTTGCCCCAACTACAGGAGCAGCTCCTCAGTCGGCGGCGGCATCTGCAGCGGGTGCTGGCCCTAGTGACCCATCTTGGAGGCCCGGTGATCCGAGTAAGTTATCCTCTCTCCCTTTCAGTGTTAGTTTGATTTAGGACTTGTTTTAACTGCTATCTCTCCTTATATTTGTATCTTGTATATTTTAGCCTTTTGCCTAGTTTCTAATTCGTCTTTCTTCTTTATTTTGTAGAGACTGTCGACGAGTGGCGGGATCTAATCCGTAGGGTATGTACTGATTCTCTGATGATCCCTATGGATAAGACCCGTGCGGAGCTATCTGTAGATGCCGGGGAGCCCTCAGCAGCCGGCAGGCATACCGACGTCTTTGCTCCCGTTTGGCATGTGGCCAAGATGGTGTCGACTCTCCGTACAGAGTTGGCAGGCTATAGGACAGCCGAGCGCCTTATGAGGAGCCATTCTCATGGCGAGACCACGGCTGCTCCTCGGGACCCTGAGCCCTCCGTCCATTCAGAGCGCCAGCGTAGCCGGAGTCCTAGGCGAGGGCGCGCACCTTCGGCGGGATCGCGCAGGGGTTGAGAGGCCACTTGGCTCTCTGTATTTTTGTATTATAGATTCTTTTGTGTATCACGGGCTCTTTGAGCATTTTGACCATGCCTAGTGCATGATGGCATTGTATACAAACATTGATTATTTATATATATGCGTCGATTTTTGGGTCAAAAGCTTGTCACTCATGCGCGTCCTTTCTATTCCCAACTGCTTTGTGCATACTACGATGTATGTTTTATATGCTTTCTAGAATGTATGCAATGGAAAACAGATGATGCAAATGTTTGCTTTCCTTTTGTGTTTCATGATGCTGATATATGATATTGTAGATATACTGTGATCTTGAATCTTAACTTTTATTAGCAATTTGGATAACTTGTATTTGTTTTGGCACAGTGATGAAAACAACCAGTATGATGAACAGATTAACTTGCCCCACTCTTAACTCCACGCAACTAGTAAGATGCGAGGGCTCATCACCAAGAGCCAAGAAGGGCACAAGTTATGAAATATGGTGATGTGATAGTGATGAAAGAGCAGACGAAGCTTTGGTGGAACCAAATTGAAAAATACAATCTTACTCTACCCGAATGACTTCATAGTTTTGGATGTAACTTACTTTGCGGTTTATCCAGACTTAGACCCGTAGATGGCCACATAGTAGACAAAATCTGGTTTTTAGGATTTTTAACTCTCTTGGAATTTTGAACATCTGATTCATTTGTTTTTGACTCAAAGTTTGAATTGTTTGTTTATGACCTTTTAACATTTACTTTGTCTAGAGGACCCCCTACACTTTGCCCCATGCTACCTGTAAGAAGCATGGGTTTATCACCGTGGGCAAGGCATAGGTGAGTAAGGGCATTTCCATCCTTTCCCAACCCTACGTCACTAGTAAGAGACGCAAGCTCATCACCGAAGGTTGGTGGGGCAAGGAAATGTGTAAAAATAAAATTTTCTGTTTAATCACTTCTTGACTTGTTTGTTTGAGTAAGATGTCAGTATATTCTTATTTCCAAAGAGATGTGCATATGGGATAGATGTGACACCATGAAGCTTCTAGAACAGACCATAGGCAAGACACCAATCCTGAGAAGAAATCAAAGCGAGAACAAACTTGCAGATCTTGGTATGGTTACCGTTAGGACTTCGTCATGTCTGATTTTATTTGATAAAAGATTCTGAAGATGATTTGATAATATACGAAGATGGAGAGGTATGATTAAAGAACTTTATGCCAGAAACATCACGAGTTTGTAATGAATTGCTTTGAGAATAGATTCTTTGATCACAATTTATGTAAGAACAAGTGGACAAAATGATCCTAATTTATATGAAAATGCGATGTAGATAGTTATATAGGCAGCGCTTGCTGCTTATGCATAGAAACGTTTGAGGTGGAGGGAATTGACTGTTTCGCCAAACTCCTCACCTTCTAGCGTGCATAAGAGATAAGCACCATTCCCGTAGTCCTTCATGACTCGGTATGGGCCCAACCATTTGGGCCGGAATTTCCTTCCTTCGCCGGTCTTCTTATCGATCCGGCTGTCTAGTCTTAGAACTAGATCTCCTTCGTATATATCGCGTTCATAAACCTTCTTGTTATAATGCCGGCACATTCGGTCAAGCATAAGCTCTATATGCCACTGCTCAAAGATCTAACCTAGCTTCATCCAGGCTTTCTAATTGAGAAAGACGTGCTTCTCTGTAAGCGTCCTCATCCAGAATCCCTTGTAGTGAAATGCGGAGACTGGGGATTTCAACTTCAAGTGGGAGAACCGCTTCGACCCAAATACCGCGAGAAAGGAGTTGCTCTGTTGGAGTTCTTATTGAGGTTCGATGGGCCCACAAGGCCGGGTATAACTTCAACTACCAGTCTCGCTTGTTTTCTTTCACCGTTTTAAGGAGAATGGCTTTCAGCGTTTTGTTTGTTGCTTCAGCCTGCCCATTGGCTTGGGGATAATACAAGGAAGCCATATGATGGCTTATTTTAAATTTGTTGCATAGTTCATGAACTTCTTCATTTTTGAAAGAAGTTCCATTATCAGAGATAATGATTTGCGGGATACCGTACCTACAAATGATTTGATTCAAAATGAACTTAGCGATTACTGAGCCAGGTATGGTAGTAAGAGGCATGGCCTCTACCCATTTGGTAAAATACTCAGTGGCCATGATTATAAAATTGTGGCCATCTGTGGATGAGGGAGAGAATTTCCCTATTAAGTCTAGGCCCCATGTAGAAAAGGGCCATGGAGTAGCGATTGGTTGCAGAGCTTGTGCTGGCATGTGGATCTCGTGGGAGAATTCTTGGCACTTATGACACCTGCGTGCAAACTCTATCGCGTCATGTTCCAGAGTGGGCCAGAAATAGCCCATTCGATGTATTTTTCGAGCAGTGGCATGGCCACCGAAGTGGCCTCCACATATACCGCTGTGGGATTCATGGAGAATCCTCTTGGACTCTTCTGTGTCGACACACCTTAGAAGCATTCCATCGAATGCTTTTCGATAGAGAACTTGCTCTATGATGACATATTTAGACACGATTATGCGTAACCGCCTTCTTTGTTGCGGTGTAACTGCCTCTGGGTACGTATGGTGCATGATATAATTAATGATATCAGTGTACCAAGGGCACTCAGAGATAGCAGGTCGAGTTTCAATGTAGTATACGCATTCATCTGGAAAGTCTAAATCTACTAAATCACCTCCGTCTAATGGGTTGTCAGCTAACCAATCCGCGATGATTTGTCCTTTAACTGACTTCTGGTTTACAAATGTTAATTCGAACTCTCCCATTAAGGTTATAAAGCGTCCAGCTTTTTTGGACAAGGACCCTTGTGTGAGAAAAGTCCGTAAATGGTCCGTCTTTACCATGACCCTTGTTTCTTGATTCAGCATGTAATGTCTTAGACGTTTAGTAGCAAAGACTATGGCAAGACATTCTCGCTCTGCTTGTGTATAGCATGTTTCATAGTCGAGCAATGTTCGGCTAATGAAATAAATTGCACGCTCTCTCTTGTCATCGTCTTCCTGGGCCAACATACAGGCCAGCGAGACATCGGTAGCCCGTGAGTATAGAATTAACGGGCGATCTAGCTTAGGTGGCATTAGCGTAGGTGGTGACAGTAAGAAACATTTAACTGCGTTGAAAGCTTCGTTGCAGTCTTCGGTCCAATCAATGCTATAGTCTTTCTTGAGTAAATTATTGATTGGATGAATAGTGAAGCTTAAGTCCGGGATGAATCTCCGGATTGCACCCAGCTTCCCGAGAAATGATCTGATTCCAGATTCACTCGAAGGTGGGACCATTTCGAGGACAGCCCAAATTTTGGTTGGATCAACGTCGATCCCTCGTGACGATATGATGTAACCTAGGAGCTTTCCTCCTGTTACACCAAAGACGCATTTTTCCAGATTTAGCGTAACTCCGTATTCTATTAAACGTGAAAGAATGACACGGAGTACTTCGGGATGGTCACAACGCTTCTTGGCTTTAGCCAACAAGTCATCTACGTAGGATTCCATGATTTTATGAATTAAATCGTGAAATATATAAGTCATAGCCCGCTGGTACGTGGCACCGGCGTTCTTGAGACCAAATGGCATAACAGCGTAGCAATAGGTTCCCCAAGGAGTTATAAAGGTGGTTTTAGCTTGATCTTGCTCGGATATTCTGATTTGATTGTATCCCGAGAATCCATCCATGAGAGACAAGAGTTCAAAACCAGATTTTGCATCAACAATAACGTCTATGGATGGTAATGGGAAATCATCTTTAGGACATGCTTTGTTGATGTCCGAAAATCTATGCGCAGATGCGTATCTTTCCGCTTTTTTAGAGCGGGAACGATATTAGATACCCATTGGGAGTAGTCAACTGGCTTGATAAATCCTACCTGAAGGAGTTTTATTACCTCCTCTTTTACCATGAGGGCTACCTTGGGCTTCATAGGTCTTGATTTTTGCTTAATTGGCTTTGCATCTGATCTAGTGACGAGGTTGTGCACCGCAATGTGGGGTGCGACTCCTGTCATCTCTTTGTAATTAAATGCAAATGCCTTCTGATGTTCTTTGAGAACCTGAGTATGTATTTCTACTTCTTCTGGGGTTAATGAAGAACCTAGTTTCAATATCCTTGGTTCATTCTGTCCCAATGTTGACATCGATTGTTTCTTCGATTAAAGAGGCGTTACCCTCTTCGAACTCAGGTGGTGCTGGAGGTAGATCTATATCATCCCCATTTTCTATTGCGTATATGCTAGGTTCCCTTTGCGAGGGAAGATCCGTTACGGGATTTCCGAAGTAGGAAGATGAATGCGGGATCAGAGATAAATCTAGTGTGTGATAGGAGAGATGTAATGCTGCATAGGCATTTAAGTAATCCAAAGTAGCCGCATCATTTCCAACATGGTCTAGGACGGTAGATTCATTTCCGCTTGAAAGAGGATTTGTCATTGTTTTTATCAATGGTTCGTTACGAATGGATACTGTGAAGTGAGTATCTTCTAGCTCATTGCTTGGAGTGAAGCGTGATGCCGAAGTTGCTATTGAATCGGCGAGAAGATTTTTCTCTCATGGGATTGCTTCAATGGATATGAAATTAAACGCTTTGCTTAAATCTAACACAGTACGTCTTTGTAGAGTTGTAAATGTTCGGCTTTAGTTTCATATATTTCAGAAACTTGGTTTGTTACTAATTGCGAGTCTCCGAGGACTCTGATGTTATCAATACCAATTCTTTTGGCTAAGGTAAGGCCAAGGAGGAGAGCTTCGTACTCAGCGCCGTTGTTTGTGCATTCAAAGTTCAACTTAAAAGAGAATGGGAGGACCTTTTCCTCGGGCGAGGTAAGAATTATACCTGCCCCCGCTCCATAGCGGCATTTAGCTCCATCGAAATGGAGAGTCCAATACTTAGCCGGGAGCATAGATGTAGGGGTATCTGCTGTGTTTGCACACTCTACTTCTACCATACAGAGATCTTCTGCTGGCAAGGAACCAACACCTAGGGAAAATCCCATGCCTACTGAATCGAATGGTAAGAACATTGGTGAATCTTGTTCTATCAACTCAACGATCTTCGCAGTAGTCCCTAATGATATTGTTTCTTTAGTTTTACTTTTAGGGGTTGGAATTGTTTTGGCTATGTTGGTAGTTTCAAGATCCGTCATAGGTATCAACTTTTCCTCTGGCTTTGGGTCAGAGGGTTTATTAAGTTGATTTGTTGGCAGTTCGAATTCTGAGTGCACCCCTGGTCTTTTCTTTAAATCAGCTAGGTGCAAATCGAAAGGTTTTGGGTCGCCTTTGGCTACAAATACCTTTCCTAGATGTAAGAATCTTACTTCTTGAAATAGCGTGGAAGGGATTGCCTTCATTCGGTGTATCCAAGGTCGGCCGAGGATCATATTATAGTTAGTTTCCCGATCTATAATATAAAACTCAGTCAGGATTGTTTTAGGCCCTAAGGTGACCGGCAGTATTATAGTTCCTATTGAAGTGGCTTTGAGGCTATCATAGCCTCTCAAGGTATTTCGTGTAGTAGAACAGTTCGTTTCTCCATATCCAAGTTTTTGGAGGAAAGAGAAAGGGACTATGTTAACTGCAGCTCCATCATCAACCATTGCCCATTTTACATAATTATTATAAACCTGTACTTGCAAGTGTAGGGCTGGATCGCCTCGGCGTGTGATCTCAGCATCGTAGGCATTTTACTTATTTCGAATATGAATTCGACATCCCTATCCGCCTGTCCCGGAGGATAAACATCAAAGTCTATATGATTTACTTGTGCTTCTGGTGGTGGAGTGATACTAATTAAATGACCCAAACCTAACGCCTCTAAAAGAGCAGCCCTGTGAGCAGGGGAATTCTTTAGTAAATCAAGGAATGAAATATGCGAGAAGGTTTTTGTTAGATCATTAATTAGATCGTAAGCACCCATAGGTTTTGCTACGGTTTGCTGGATGTTATCTGTTTCCGGCAGATGGCTTGGACTTGGTTGAGAGAAATACTCTCGTGTCCTCGTAATTGCTTCAACGGGTAATTCGGAGTCTAACTCCACTAATCCAACTACCTTAGGTCGCGGTTGACTTCCTAGTTGTGGCGCGACTAACGGATTTAGCGAAGTTGAGGCCTCGTGATCGTTGTTTCCTGTTATTGCGCCTTTGTTTGTTCCAGTTGGATTCAGCCTATTGCTATCATGATTTGGGAGCGGATCGCTAAAGATCCTGAGGGGAGCATTCTGAGGGGAAACTGCCCCTGTGAGAGTATTTGGTGATGATGAGACGGGATCTGCCAAAAACAAGTCTGTGAAGAACTGTCTTTGTTCTTCTGGCAAACGTTGCATAAATTTATTGTAGTCACGGCACGTTCTAGTGTCGTGACCATGAATTTTATGGAAACCACAATAAGAATTGGGATTATAATTCCCGTTTTGTTGGTTTGGTGTGTATTGTGGCCTAAAATTCGATCAAACTGTTGCCTATTAGGACCAAAGTTTTGGAATTGTTGTTTTTGGTTTTGACTTTGGTTTTGGTAACCAAATGAGTTTTGGCTTGGCCCTTGTATGGGATTTCGCCGTTGTTGTTGTTGTTGTTGTGGATGGTTAAAATCCACTGTATTGATCACGGGGTAAAGTTGTTGTTTCGCTGGTTGTTTGTTTGCGACGGAGTATTAACAACATTTACCCTCTTGGGTTGGTCGGTTACCCCATCCGTTGTTACCCCATGATTTTTGTTAAGGATTTTGGGTCCTTGATTGACATTTGTGGTAGTTGTAGTATTTTGAGTGGAGGTGATTAACCTCCCATTTGCTCCGTAAGTCTTATGACCACTATCTATTGCTGCTTGATCAATTCACAGAGTGCTCTCAAGTACCTCATCATAAGTCCTTAGTGGGAACTTCTGGACTTCTTCCTTCACTTCTCTGCTGAGAGAATGAAGGAATAAATCGCATAGTTCCATCTGATCCATGTTTGGAGCACTTGCTGATGAATAAAGAACTGTACGCCACCTCTGGATGAAATGGGCGACAGATTCGTTATGTTCTTGCTTGATGTGTAAGAATTCCCTGATTCCTGTTCTCAGTAGTTTGTTCATGTCGAAGGCTTTGATGAACTCTGACACGAGTTGTTTAAATGAATGTATGGAAGCCTCAGGTATTCTATAATACCAATCGAGAGCAATGCCTTCCAGCATTTTGGGGAATATTTTAGCAACAACCCCATCCCATGGGAGTAATTCTCGAATGGCTGTAGCGTAAGCTTTGATATGCGCATTCGGATCTCCTTCTCCTTTGTATTTGGGCAAATCGGGAAGAGGCCTTGGAAGCATAACGCTTCGTATGGCGAAATCTAAGGGCTCCTTTAAATATTCTGAATAAGTCCCTATCGCATACGTCTCAACCATTGATGGTGCCTGTTGAGGAGGCGGTGGCGGAACGGGTTGTTGATATGGCGTAACGTACGCGTTGGCAGGGGCATAAGGCAATCCTTGCATTTGAGTAAACATGCCGGGGGATGAGTACATATCCCCTTGTGGCGATTTGGAGTACATGTTTAAGTACGAAGGGGTACTATCCAGGAATGGATTGCTCTGTACTGGACCAGGAGGAACAGTGCTAGCGATAGTGGGTCTAGTTGGCACTTGTTGTGAATACTGAGGAGTCATACCTAACGTGCCTACTCCTGTGAGGAGATCTACTTGGCTAGGATGGTGTGGAGGATTGGAACTCCCTGTTTGTATGAATTTCAAATTTTGACTTGCTTGGGCAAGTTCTAATCCTCTAACCTTTTCTATTAGAGTTGAAATGACTTCGTTTGGTGAAGTCACGATATCGTGCCTTGGTGGCGTTTGTTGTATAACATGGCTTTGCGGAGGTATGTGATATCCTGCTATGAACTGATTACTATCCTGCCAAGCATCTCTGAGAGTATTTTCTATACGTGATGGCATAGAGGTATTTTCTTGAGGAGAGAACTCGGGCTGTATTTGTAAAATTCCTACAGGTGGGTACATGCCTTGAGAGCGTTGTTCATTCCTAGGATAACGTATTGAGTACTCGTCATCTAGAACTGAGTATGGATCTGATTGTCTGCTAATATGTGGTCTAAGTAGCACCTGAGGAGATGAAGCAGATTCTCCAGTCAATGTCATATTGTTTGAGCCTGAAGGCTCTGTTTGTGTTTGAGCGAGTTGCTCCAACCCCTCTGCTTGGAAGGACGAACTATATCTAGTCCTTGGCGTTTGCATTGACAACTGATTAGTTGAATAGTTGTCACCCCACATTGAGAGTGAGGGTGATGACTGCCTATTCTGTTGGGCATAGTATGCCTCGAGACCCAGGAGGGGTCTTCCATATGCATCAAATCCCGACATATTCGGGGGGTATATGAATACCCGCAGAATAATGGGAAGGAACGAAGGTGATTTGGATAAGATGAAACTTCTCAGAGGGAAGGTGAAGCAATTGTAAGGTTCACGTTGGGTTCACCAATTTTGTACGTCGGAAAAGCAACATGTGAGCATGAGAATCAACAAGTGACTCTTCCGCGTGCACGACCTCCCAGGTCGTGCCGAGACAAAGGTGGGGTAGAATATGCAGACAAACTAGTTAGGGAGTCTAATGTCTTCGACACGCACTAGTGGAATTTGCGAATCTAAGGCAAAGAAGGCCCTTCTAACTTGGACTGGTGTGATAGATCGATCAGTGAGGATGACTGCTTGAAGGCTCCAATCAATATCGAGCTCTGGCGTGATTCGATCTATGGGTTGTGGGATGCGTGGAAAATGACCCGGGATGGTTTCGTGTATTTCTCCTGATAGGGTCATATGGTGAATATAGTCAACTCTATGGACGATTCTCTGGCCTAGTCCAAAATTCTCTAGCTTCGTTAGCTATTGTGTCTAGTAGGGATAACTGTTGAATGATGATAGGTGGAATCGGAGTAGACTGAAATACTAATGTGCGTAGGCCAGTGTCTATGTCTAATTCTCTTATGGATTCGTTAGGCTGTGGGATTTGTGGATCACAACCGTAGACTCTTGGTTGTTGCGGTCCTGTTATGGTCATACGTGAGATCAAGTCCTAATCCCTAGTATCCAGTAATCGTATGCTTTCTCAGCCTCTACGTTTAGAATCAACAACCCCGTGATTTTCTCATAATACCTCACAGGTGTTCTAGCAACTTGAATTCTTAAGCTGGTATCTATATCTACGAGGGTGTCTCCAGCATCTGGCTGTGGAACTAAAGGATCACACCCGAATATTTGTTCTCTTTCAAATCCTTCTACAGTCATGCGGATGTTTTCTAGGATAACCTGTAGTTTGGCTGATTTGACCAAAATGTGTGTGCTTGGTCGTCTTCTATGTTTAACCCTCTCAACTATGACCTGACCTGTTGGAAGTCTGTTGTTGTTTGGAAGACTTGTATCCTAAGGTTTTGGTCAATGTCAGTTATTGCCACTACGATATTGGGCTGGGGCACGATTGGCTCAAAATGTCTTCCCAGGCTCCCTAGGTCCCGTAATTGTCATGCAAAAGCAGTAATGAAACAAACTATAATAAAGTAAAATCTAAGTACACTTCTAGCATATATAATTTCTTTTTGTATTTTCTGGCAATTTATAAGAAAGCAGCTATTTAAAATATTTAGAATTGACAACTAAACTAATAACGTAAAACAAACAAAATAGCCGAGTGTAGCTATTTGTCTGTGCAATTTTGTATATCTATTCTAAACAACGAAATAACTAATCTATTTGCAAGATTCTCGATCCTACCTCAGAAGTGAGGAATGAATCATAGTTTCTCAGAAACTATCAATCCCCACAACTTCCCTGGCAATATCGAGAATGGAAATAACTGAAATAAAGTGATTAACTACTTTATTTGATAAGTTCTAACTAAAACTTTGAAAGATGGAACCTGGATTTCGCAGAACAGTGGCGAATCCGACGGTGTGTGTGTTCTTGTCCCCTCAGTATGATCTCTTCGTTCTTTGTGCTCACGTGAATCCAGAAAAGCGTGTAATGCTTGCATCAACAGGAATAGATATTTGGATCAATGGACAGCCTTCAGAATGCAGACAGAATAGAATGCGGATAGGAGAGGGATAGCGCAAGAGTACAGAGCTTGGCCTATGCAATTCCTAGCGGGGTCTACTGCGAATCATGCAACAAAAAGTGTCCAGAACCTGAAACTAGTCTGTATGAAGAGCAAAACCTGCAACTTTAATGGCTGCCTAAACTATTCTACTCCAAAAACAATAATACTGTTTGCACAAGTTGGATCTGTGGCTTACCAACAGCTGAGTAATGCAACCAAGCATGTAAAGGATTTAAACTATCAAACTTAAGCAAACTAGAAGACTGAACTACTGAAAATGGTGAGTTTGAAACAAGAATGAGGGGCCATTTGCATGTGCACAAACCATGCATTTATAGGAATTCAAACACCCAAAGATCAAAACCAAACTAAACTCCTAAACAATAAACAAAGGAAAAACACTATTCCAGGGGACCAAAAACATAAATGCATGCTCAAGTCGGCAAGAAAAGCTGGTGAAGCGTTGAACTTTGCGTGCGTTCCGTCAAAAGAACGTTTTGGAAAATGCGCACATGACCGCCGCCTGCTCAGTGGCGGCTGGTTCTGACCGCCGCCCTGTTCGGGGCGGTGGTTTCACACTTGAAGGTCAAGAGGCCAAGGAAAGAGGGGGAAAAAGGGAAAACAAAGGGCGCAAGGGCTAAGTGGGGCATGCGGGATGTTAATGCATACTCGAGGGCTTTTCCGGATCCCGAACACCTTGCGAAGAGACTGTATCATCATTGGGGCATTTATTACACCGTTCGCAAAGACAAGTACCTTACAATTTTGGGTACGTCATGAGATACCCCAGATCTTTTTCTTCACATTTCCTCACTTAGAATCACCCCTACAACCTCCTCAAATTTCAACTTTGAGTTAGTTGGAACCGATTTGCTTATCATCATTATCGAGGCTATTCCAACTCTCAGGTAAATAGCACAAAGTTAATAAATCCCTAACTTCTTCATCGAATTCTATTGTAACCGAAGTTAGCATATTTATAACCATATTAAAATCATTTAAATGATCTTCTATCGAACCATTCTCAAACATCTTCATATTAAACAACTTTTTCATTAAAAATATCTTATTAGAGGCAAAGGGTTTTTCATACAACTTTCCTAATGCATCCATCAGTTCTTTTGTAGTCTTTTCCTTTGAAACATTAAATAATACCAAAGATGCAAGACACAACCAAATTATCCCAAGTTCCTTCCTATCTAGAAAATTCCATTCCGCATCTGTCATGCTCAAGGGTTTGTTCACCTTCTCAAACAACAGAATATAAAGATCCTTTTGATAAAGGTAATCTTCCATCTACATCTTCCAAAGACTAAAATTCTACCCATTGAATTTATTAACCCTTGATCTTCCATCATCTGCCATAGCTCCCACTCAAGCTAAAACTTTCCCTGTGATTCAACACTTGATAAACCAAACCAGACTTTGATACCAACTGTTAGGAAATAAGGGATAAAATATGCAAAACAATCCCTCACAGAATCATAACAATAGAAACTAATATGTAAAAATATTACAGATCTCAAATAAAAGTGCAAAATAAAATAACACAACACAAAGAGAGTATTTAATGTGGTTCACCCAATTTGGGCTATGTCTACCAAGAATCACTTGCTCATATTTTATTACAAACCACCAATCTCTCAATATAATACCCAGATATGTTTGGAGTTATGCTCAACAAACTCTACAGAATTCACACCCAAATTTAGACACATCTGCAATGTTACATCATACCTACTATATGCACAAAACCACATAAGTAGACAACTTATTAAGAATTTCTACAAAACCTTGGGTATCAAAACCATGGGCTAAACCCATCCCATAAACCTATGGGTCAATATCCCACCCATATGAGAAAAGCACATTTCCCGGTATAATGGGAATGTTTTTTTAGGCCAAAATAAAAATTCTTGGGGTTATGCCCCAACACCCTGATCGAGGACCACTGACCTTAACCTTGACAATACAACTATGGAAAGTATACAAGTACTTTTAGTGTATAGTCTTCAAAATTTTCACACATGAAAACACACTCCATAACCTAACAATCGCATGTACCCCAAATGAGGGGGGCATCATTGGGTGAATCAATCACCCCATACAATAGTTTACATCAAAATAAAACACGGTTCAAGATCGGTACCACATAGTCTTCATTTTAAATGGCCTAGAATCTGAATTGGGTCCTCGAGTATAGTACAAACACCAAAGTGGGCAGACACATATAGTAGCACTGGCACCCCGACCCTTCCTAGGTGAATATGACTAGGGAAGTTACATAGTTGTTCTCGGTTTGGTACAGATTCATAACAGTTTACACAGTGGGCTTTAAAAGACAGGCAGGAAAATCCTTTGGCACTCAAAGCATGCATGTATTCTAACTTCTTTTCTATTTTTGTGTTGGATCAAATTAGATCAAAATGGATTGGATTCGCATACACCATCTCGCAATGGTTTTTATAATTTAGGAAGTAGTTAAAGGTTTGAGAATAACACTACACCTTTCTCCCTAAACTTCTTCCCCGCACTTGGCACAACCGGCATGGGATCTCCAAAAACTCGTTCTTCTACAACATATTCAGGATCCTTTCTATTTCTTTCATTCATCATGGATCGGGTGCACATGTTCTTTTTCACATTTTTACATACTTTTTACACACTTTTCATGCATTTTTAATCAAATTTTTCATATACACATATTTGAATACTTGTTTTCTCTTCTATTTTGCAGTTCAACCTTATAGGAAGCAACATTCACAACATTCAGCATCAAGCAACATTAACAACACGTACAACATGAACATATACACATACACTCTCACCCCTAAGGTCATTTTCACTTCCTCTTCTCTAGCTTCAACATTTCACTTTTTTTTATCAATCCACGCTTTTCTTGTCTCCTCGGCACACTTTTGCCATCAATCTACCCGGTATCGGGTAATGCATCTCTTATATACTTTGTGTTATCAATAATTCACTCAATTACATAAAGTGGGAGAAAATGTAGACACTAATTCATGCACTTTGGGTATATTTCAAGTCCTAATCACATACCACTATTCATATGATTCCTAAGAGAGAAAAGTACTAATTTACCATTTTATTTGGCCTCTTTTCTTTTTTTATATTTTCCTTCTTTGTCTTACACACCTTCTTGCCCATTCGACCTTTGAAGACTTTAGTTTTTCTAAGTCTAAACACCAGCACCTAGCCGGGATCCCAACGCCTAGGTACCCCCATCCCCTCTGGGTGCCCGACATATTTTTATCTAGAACACATCTTTGGTGTCTTTTCTAACCGTTTGGGCATATTATTTCTTACTAATAATCCTTTTAGTGGTTAATTACAAAATTCAACCAAGGGAATCATATAAATACAAAGCTATGTGATCATAATAAAGGACCAAGCACTAAGCATCTATTATCATCACCTAAGGTTGCATCCAAAGGCCATTACAAGAGCATCAAAGCATCCATATAAGGGACAAGGGACTACATTTTTCTACATACACTTCATATGAGGGTAAGTTCATTTTTCCATACACACATCTATCTACATTTTCTACATCTAGTTATTACTCACTATTAAGTGTAACTTGCACAAGAGTCACCTAGGGCATGATTTTACACACACATGTGCATAACTACATGGAGTCTGAAATGTAGTGTAGCACTTGAATCATAAGTTCACTCAATAGGGTGACCATGGGGTCAATCTAAATCCCCATTCGCATATTTTTATTTTTAGTATTTGATGTGTCTTGGGGTTTTGGAGGTGTTATTTCTTCTTACATGTGTTTTTAAAAAACTCGGCAATAATCTAGTGAAGTACAAATGATTAAAGGAGACATCTAGCGAACACCTCGTGACCCTTTGAAAATGATTTTCTAAGGTTCTCGATCATTCACAAGCACCTAGAGGAGGTCCGCAATGCCCCATGCACCCTTAACCCTTTCAAGGCACCTCGTCCCGACATCTCCAACATTAGCACAATTTTTTGGGCTTAGTTGTGACACTCGCTTTCTTGCTTCATCATTTTTCCAGCTAGACAAAGCTTTGGATTTATCGTAAATCAACTATCTTACCATCTCTTTACAACTAGGGTTTGATATTTTTCTATCTCGATTTTCTTGTGTCAAATTTGTATTTTATTGTTTATATCTATGTTGTTACATAATTTAGATTTATCATTTATATAATTTCTATATTTTCTTAATTGGAGAGGTGAAAGTTTACCAATATGTTTATTAGCGCGCTTATGTGGTTGCAAAAAGGGAAGACTGTGTGCAACCATGCGATGGACATTAAGTTTTTGGAGCTCCCAAAATTTAACATTCCCACTAACAAGACATGATCCATGCTGACAAAAATAGTCAATGTGACCACCCACTCATTCAATTATGTAGTCAAGTGGTGGCTGATTGAAATACGTTAGAAAATTTTGATAACTCTTATGAAATTGAATAACACTAATCAGTAAGAAAAAACAAACTTAAGTTTTAAAATTATTCACCTCCGTTGTAGGATTTGTGATATCTAAGTCAACATGTTCAGAAGGACCGGCATACATATCACCATGAGGACTATCAATCCCAGAGGAGCATCTCCCTATGACATTAAAATATAACATCTTATTAGATGTTTGTTTATAATAACTATAAAGAAACAAAATAAATAACTTGCACAATATGAACTACTTACCGACGACATGGTTGCGTCCATTGTGACATGTGTCGAATGCTTACGTGTCATGGGATATGAAGCGACCTATATGAAGAGAGTAAAAATATATAATTATTATCCCAACAAAAAATATTACGTACTATGATATGAAATACAATTAATGCTCAAAAATTATTATATTACCGTCTCAAAAAAATTTGTTCTCCCAATGCATAAGAATGGATATTGAACATGGGTGGGAAATCATCAAATTTCCCTATCATTTCATCGAAGTGCATCTCGATAACTTCCCCTATAGAACACATTCTAATACCGGATAAACTAAAATAGATGATACATGAACTATTTTATTTTTATTTTAAATTTAGATTGAGAGAATAATGCGCTATAAAAAAATTAATGAAGTTAATTGTACACATTGTTTTTCAACATGTTGAAAAATACAATGTATTTTCAACATGTTGAAAAACAAAGTGTGTTTTCAACATGTTGAAAAACATAGTTTTTTTTTCAACATAGTGAAAAATAAAGTTTTTTATTCAAGACTAGATAATAAACTATAGTTGTTTCCAAATCTTAACATGTTTTCACTTTTGTGAAGATTATAAATAAAATATCAAAAGTTTGTGACCTCCCAATAAAAAGAACTCGATGGCTCTTCCCATACTCTTTCCCTAAATGCATTTAAGAAACCCTTTTTCTTTCCTCTACAAAGAGCGGTGATGGGGATATGTAATTTTTGGTAGCAAAGTGGCCGAGACTATGCACGAGATAATGGAGTGCTTAGTTTGGGCGGAAATGGATCTATTATTACATCCGAACTTGGGAATATGGCCGCTAAAACCCTAATCCTTTCCCTAAGATTTGTTACTATTTCTCAAGAGTTGGAGGTGATGGCTACCTGTCATGGCTGACCCACTAGAGGAGAAGTTAAAGCCTACTGTTAATACATAATGAAAAGGCCATCGATTGGCTCACTGTTGGCTATGAGGATGGCTGGGACCACTTTCTAAAGGTAATATTTGATCTCAAAGAAATTCTTGATGTTGGCTATGAGTTTACAGTGTTCCAACTATTGTGTATGATTTCCTAACTCACGTTTCCCCCATCCACTCGCTAACACCGTAGAGAATCTCCATATTTTTGTTTACTCTTCCGGTAATACTCTAACCCGAAAACTCCATCGAATTGCTAATGGGTTGGATTTGAAATGTACTCTTGCCTAAAAATTAGGCTATAAGATGGGCTCTTTTGGCCTCATTTTTTTAGGAAAACTACTTGTGGATGATTTTCCTCTCTTCTCCTATGGGATAGCCAGGGATTCCTTGATTTTTGTGACTGGTTTTCTTTTGGGAGGGACCAAGAATCGTAGCTCTGTCTCTTTCAAGGAGGCACTATTTAAAAATGCCTCTTCCTCAAAATCCTTAACTGCTCCCCCCCCTCCCCTCCCCAACTTACATTGTTGAGCAAGCCTCTGAAACCCCGGTCTTGGAGATCAAGGATGAAGAATATTTGAACATGTTGCAAGACATTAAAGAAAAATCCCTGATATGCATATTTAATGGTGTCTGGCCATCGTCAAATGCAGTTGTCTAGTGGATTCACACCTCATGGACAGAAAATTGTAAATATTTCCTCTATGCCTAAGGTTTCTTCATTATCTTTTCAATGAACAACATGATTACCAGAGAGCCATGGATGAGGGCCCTTGGTTCCGGGGTTCAAGCGGGACTTTTCACTACCCCATGGTTTCCATATTTTGACCCAAATACCTTCTCCATCATGTGGGTCCTAGTTTGGGTGAGGTTACCAAATCTACCCCTTCATTTTACTTCCTCTCTGAAGGATATTGGAAACCTCCTTGGATGGTTCATCAAGTTTGATGCCAGAGGTTACACAATAATCTATATACTTTTGTTAGGATCTACGTTGAAGTTGATCTCAGCAAGGGATTCCAGACATGATGACCCTTAAAATGGGTGACACTAGCTATTCCCATATTTTAGACTATGAAAATATTGCTTTCATATGTCAAAATTGCAGAACACCGGGTCATCTCTATGTTTCCTTCCATCGAAGAAAACCTAGGCTCCTCGAAAAAAGGAGTGATTCCCAAGCATTGGAGCACACCAAATTTAGAAGAAGAAGACTTTTCAAAGGAAGAAGACAATTTTGACTTGGAAGATCAAAGAGTTACAGCTACATATCCTTTAGTTGCAACTACATCTCCCTTGGTGTAGCTACACCCATGCCATGAAATGGTTATCGCTTTGGCTGCAAGTCCTACCGATTTAGCTCATTCTACAAAGGTTGGGCAGTAATTAGTTATTAATCCCTCTTAGGAAGGACCATCATCTTTGGCACCAAGTGACCCCATGAATCTAATCACTCTGACTCGGATAAGGATTGTAGCCTCCCCCTTGTGGGATCCGCGACCTTATACTTAACTAAATATAATCCTCTTATTTCAAAGATGATTATACAGGATAAATGGAAATTAGTGCACTCAAAGTAGAGTAAGAAGGAAGACATTAATTTACCTATTTTTCTCTTCACCTTTCTATCATGTTGTTCTCTTTGTTGATTTTGTATCCCCCCTGGGCTGCATCTTCCCTTCTTCCTTTATCCTTCTTTTGGTTGTTACTTGGTGCAATTGTTCGGAATTGCTTCTTATCTTTTTAGTCTACCGCAACTTACTCCTTCTTTTGGAAAGTTGCTTCTCCTTTCTTTCCTTTCTGGTGTCACTTTTTGTCTCTCGTATTTCATCGGGGCCTACTTGGTCCTTCGCTTCCTTCTCATTCAAGCATATTTTCTTCTTTTCATAACTAATTTTTCGAGCCTTTCGTGCTCCTTGTAAAAGGATGTGGGTCCTTTCAACACCCTCAACATTTACCAATTTCCAAAAAAATATTATAAATGAAATTTTTATTTTAAGTGTGTTACAAAATAATATAGGAATAATGCATCAAAACAATAACAGTACATTATGAAAAGAACATTGAACTTCCAAGTATAAACTCATACAATTATATTATGTGTTTTCTTGTTCATAACATGAGTATGTAATACAAAGCAATATAGTTTATATAAAAAAGAGGAAAATACATATTCAAAATCAATGTATTGCACTTTTACAAAATATATAATGACTTGGAGTAGGTGAAAAGATTGGTGCACGCATCCCCACTATAATTACTATCACACTCATCCGATTCACAATGTGTTGCTTTATATTGTTCATACCTATGTTGTTTAAGTTATTCTAGCTTGTGGTCAACATCATCCCACCAATCAAGGAAATTTTTTGATAAGTCGGACAGCTTATCATCCGGAGGTGGGTGTACAACAATTTATATCTTGTGGTACTTTCCAAAGTTTTGTCGCCAATGAATTACAAGGAGATTTTCATCGATCCACATTTCAATGACTGTGTTTGTCCTAGTGAGCCAAGGGTCGAAGATAAAATGAACAACCATGCCATACATAATTAGCATATCTACCACCTCCATATTTCTACGGGACCATTCTCCATTAAAGATACAGAATGTCAACTGCTCGCACTATTTGGTCCAATAGAGAATGGTGGTGACATCGTTACAAAAAAATTCAAAGTTATGTAGGCATTATGAAGCTCATTAGCTTCCATAGTTGGGATGCTTCGTAAGAGCATCCACATTCACCTTTTCCAATCATCCATCTGCATAATATTTAACAAAATATCCATACAAACACCATATTCATATATCTAAATTGATTTTCAAATTAAAATATATTAAAATAATAATGCAAACAAAATTAATTACCAACCTTATAAAATTAATTAAGGAATCATCAGTCAATTGTTTGGGTGCTTGGAGCTAAGGAAATTTTGATGAAAACTTTTGTCTTAACATGAATTTAACATACATGAAAGGAATGAAAAAAACTAGTTGTATCTATAAGTAAGAAGTGGAAATCCAAATTACGATACATATAATAGAGTTTTTGGTACAATGTAAAACATAAATTTTGAAGGGATAAGTGTGTGTTTAAAAGGGATGAGGGGTGAAGCCATTAAACTAGACATAAGTTTCTAAAAGTTTGAAAGATTCATTTTCAAATAGAAAAAAAAACCATTGACACAAGCTTGTAAAAATTAATATTAATAGGAACTATTTTGTGATTATAATAGTATTATCATATTTAATATATTAATTATAAATATACAATTTAAATAGGAAGGTATCTGTTTTTAATTGTTTTATAATTAAAATAGACATTTTAAATTTAATTTTTCTAATCTAACAAATAACCTCTAAACTTCACCCCATGCTTAAGATATTATAAATTTTCTATTGAAATATCATAATAAAATAACTAGTGTATGAATTATACCATCCCTAAGTATCATTATAAATTATACCATGTCAACATAGTAAAATAAATTTAAAATTATAAATTATCATTGACATTCAATCAAAATTGATTATAAGAGAAATATCATTAGCATAGATATCTTAAATACATCTATCTAAAAGACACGAGAGATATCAATCTCGAGGTGCCTATATAGGTATTCTCACATAAATTAGATAGGCATTGTACACACCCAAATTTACACGTGCTACATTGTCAAAAATGGTTCAAAACCCCCAATTATGATTCATGTCTTGTTAGTGTTTGATATCCTTAACCTCTTTTCAGAGCTTAGATTACCTACCTTAGCCTTTTTTTTTTCATTTCGCAACCTCCTGCATCAATTTTTCCTTAGTTTTGGCCTACAATTACAAAATTGTTACCTTTCTGGTGGCAGCTTTGTAATCGCCGCCCTATTTGGGTGGTATTTATGTAACCTCTGCCCTACAGGCGGTGATTTTGTAATCGCCATTGTGCGTAGGGCGGCGGTCCTATGTGAATTTTCTAGAACTCTTCGTCTGTGAATTAGACGTGTGTTGCTTCACTTCAGTTCACTTTTAGAACATGTTTCTCAATCATTTTAGCTTATTTTAAGCTTGAATGACTTGTGGAAATCTCCTCTTTCACTTGTGATTTCTAATTGACTGTTTAACTGCCCCTTCATGTGTTGATGTGGCACCCCATTGTTGTCAAGTGTGATAGTGCATTGCCTAGCCAACCTTCTATAAAACCATCACTTCTTCTGAAGCAAATGGCCAAATATTATTTGTGTATCTTGCTTAGTTGAGCTGCCACAATATTTCTAGAAATTGCACAACCAAGATCTGCTCTCTTGCATTGTCTTTCTTCTACTTGCATTGCAACCAAACTACCATTAAGTGTCCATTGCTCCAACACCTTCTTCTTGTTGCTTCCTTTGCATTCCCAATTCCTTGGACTCAAGTGGACACAAAATATTGGTAAAGAAAACTGAGGGGACAAAGTGATACCACAACTAGATTTTCCTCTATACTATAATTCTAGGTTGGGGTTGTTATTAAGTTTCTTCATTTTGAACATATGCACACATATCAAATAGAGTAGAAGAAAATCAATTTCCTTTATTGCCAATAGTTAGATTCATTTCCAAGAAGCTTTTATATCACCATAGATAATAAATCTGTTGTAAATTGTGGTTTCCCTTAAATCCTCACATATTCTATCCGGGAAGTTACAGGGGAAGAAAAGCTTCTGAAGCTTTAAATCTTCCCGTGTCTCTGAGATAGAAGAAGATTTAATAATCCACAACTATAAATTGGAAAAAGCTTTATTTTAATTAGAATAGATTTAGTATATTGTTGCACAGATAAATAACTACATCTGGCTATTTATTTGTATAAGATTTGTTAATTAGGATTAGAAGCAATTTATTTCTTCATTTCTTCTATACGCACTGTTATTCCGAGAAAATACAAAAAAATATTTTAATTAGATTAATTACTTTGTATCATTTTATTTCTTTTATATTGGAAAAACACAAAAACATAGTGTAAATTTTATTTATTTAGATTAGTTTTTATTTTCTTTCATAGATTAAATTGCACAAATGCATACATGACCATTCTGGGCCATGACCAGAGAGAGTTTATGGTTGAGATCGATTGGTCCCCCATTTGAATGGGCCCAAAGACCAATTATATTTAGACACTGGATTACATTCATTAGTTTTCAAAACATCCCCACATCCACCAAATATTGGTAGAAAATTGAATGACCTAAACATAGACGTTTATAGATATTTTGCATTCTAGATTGAACTAGCTAACCACCCATAGACCTAGTAAAACCACGCCTCTCTCACTTATTCCATGACCCTTTACGGAACTCATTACAAGGTGCCCATCATTTTCCACGTATCCCACAACTATAAAAAATGATGTCGGTGGATCTTGACATTGATTGGCTTCTTCACATGGTTATTCTTTCCGACCCATTCAAAGTTAGAAGGGCCTTCCTTTCCCTTGATGAGAAGATCCTAATATTACACGTCGAGGATATTGTTTTTCTTTGATATATATTTTGTCCCATTTTCACATAATTTCATCCACATACAACATATTCGCTATATTTTTCTACCCATAGCCATCCCCCTTTCTACATCGGTTGTCTCACCACGACCTCGGGATCACATTTTGAATTTAATTCTTAAAAATTAAGTAACCCAATGTGAAGAGATAGTCTCTTTTCATTTCCATTTCTTTCATCCATCTTCTCCCTCTCCCATTATTATTTGGGTATTTATATACCCCCCGAATATGTCGGGACAAGACTACGACAAGCCCATTCTGGGTCTGGAAGCTTATTACCACCAAATCAGCATACCATAGTCACCCTCATTATCAAGGTGGGCTGACAATTATTCTTCCAATCTGCCTTCACCTTACACTCCTCCTCAAAATGCCAACAATGGTTCATCTGTAAGGATTGAGGAGATCGATCAACCTGAATTCTCCAATTCAAACAATATGACTTTCACTAGAGAACAAGGTTTCGGTCCGCGGGTCTTGTCTAGACCTCAGATCAGCATGTAGTCTAATCCCTTCACTTCCTACCTCTCTTCTCATGATGATCTTATGACACACTTCACCCGAAGCCAAGAGCATTTTAATGCCATGGACCAATATTTGGAAAGGATGCAAGATTATGTTGATGCTCTGCTTTATGACAATACTAATACCCCTCCCCCTACAATGGGAAATATACCCAAAGACGGGTGGCTACGAAGATAACAATTTGTAGTAGGAAATCACATACCTCTATATACTAACAATGTTAGAACCTACCCAAGAAAAATACAATGTTATCTTCGGGTGATGTAATTTATACACTAGTAGACAAGGTTAGGGATTTGGAAATTTTCCGGTCATCTTGAGCTTCATATTTTCTAAGAAAAAAAGATTCCTTACCACACCTAGCATACGGAGTTATGTACCTATTGTGCCAAATCCTCCTCCGCTTACATGAGCATTCCTAGCCCCGGAGATCTCCTCACTATATTGAGCATGTTGGGTATTCCCATCATGCCTCGTATGGGTATCCTCAACAGAACCATCCAAAAGTGCATTCTCGGATGCCATCCCAAATGGAAATATGATGTTCCCTTGTTTTGTGCCTCCCACTTTATACCAAAGTAACATTCCCCCATATGTACACATGTATTCCAAATCACCGCAAGGGACATGTTCTCTTTTCTTTTCTCATATGCTCACCCTGCAAGATATGCCTTATGCCTCTATAAACGTCTATGTTGTTACATATTAGCCTCATATGCCTACTCTACCTCCCCATTAAAGGTCATCTATGGTAGAGTCTTATGTTTTGGGATCGTAAGAGGAATATCTTAAGGAGCCCTTGGACTTTACCATATGAATTGTAATGCTTCCATGACCTCTTCCTAACTTGCTAAAGTTTAAAGAGGATGGAGATCCAAATGTGCATATATCAAAGCGTATACAAATGTTGTTCGAGAGTTGCTTCCATGGGATACAGTTGTAGCAAAGATATTCCCTAAGACTTGTTAGTGCAAATCAACAACACCCCCTGGATGTTGATCAGATTTCTAGTTTGATCATACTAGCATCCAGTGTGATTGCACAACATTGAAACCTCTCTCCAAGTGTGGGACTTGCAAAATGAGAGAGGAATCTCCATATTAGAGGCTGGTTCCTCAAACTCCTCTGATTAGATCTGTTATTTACACAATTGTAGAGGTTTGAATCCTAATCCTACTCTAAATTCCAAGGAGACAGAGATAGAAAGTGCAAAAATTGAAACTAAACTAATAGGTGATACACCAGAAAAGGAGTGGTGAACACTTCTCGTTCATGCAAATAGACACAGATCATAAAATGCAACATAAAACATCATGCACAGGCTGATAAGATGTAATCAGAGGTCTGAAATGAAGCAAGCAACACAAACAAAGGACTGAAACCCATTCACAGAGCCTGCATTGTCATTTCCACTGTCAAAAATCCCTGCATTACAACATCAAAGAGGTAGAAAACCTGTTACAATTTTAGAAGAGGTTTGATACTTGCAAAAATCACTTGTTGAAGGTGAAAGAAGAAGCTTGCTATCCAAAGAAATGTTCCCCCAAAAGAAATGAGCCAAATCTGGCTTTTACAATGCATGGGTCGAGCCCAGGAGAGAGAAAATGTGTAAAAACATGGGAGCCATTCCTCATTGAATGAAGATGCATTAAAATAGCATGGGCATCCTTACAGACCCATGCCCTAACATTTTTGGCCATGCTGAAGAAGAATGTGACCCATTTTGCATTAAAACTGGTTGTTGAAACGTCACTTCTGGCCATTACCACGTGCCAGAGACATTTCTTGATTTTCTCTCTCCAAACTAAACCAAAATTCAAGATTGACCCCGGAATCATGTAGAGAATTTCACTAGCTTTCCATTGATATAAAGAACGTGAAAATATGAGCTCTGGATCGAAAGTTATGGCCATTTGAAGATTTAGGGCAAAAACAGGCCCAAAACGGATCGACGGGAAAAATTTTGAATTTTACCTCTTTTTGCATTTTGGAAAATTTTCCAAAAATCCCAGTGCATCCGCCACTTGGTTGACATGTGTCGCTCGATTTGTCCACAGGCTCATCTGCTCCATTTTACTTCATTTTGTTTTGCCTTTGGAAAAAATTTCAAAATTTTCCCATCGGGCCGATGAGGTGAAGACACGTGGCGGGTGCTGATTAGACGCGGGCCCTCTGCGAGCATTTCCTCTTTTGCTCAAACACTTTGGAAAAAATTCTAATTTTCCCCGCACTCCGCCTCCCGAGCTCTTGTGACACGTGGCATGACTCCGATTCATTCGTCGGGGGCGGTGGGCCAAAACACTCCTTTTGGATTTTTGGTGAAACACTTAGCCAAATTTCCAACTTTTCCTCCACCCTCCACTCTTCCGGCTTCCTTGTCTCTTTTGCAGCCTTTTTGCCTTTTCGTGTCTCACGCGTCCCTCACGTATTTTTTGTCCCAATTGTCCATGGATCGCACGGGACAAATATCTCGAACCGCTGAAATGGGTATGCAGCCGGCAAACCGGCCGATTCGCGTCCCATGCGTACTTTTGTCCCAACTGTCCCGGACAAAAAATCTCCTGCTTCGGCCGATTCGGGATTCCTTGTTCTTGTTTACGCTTTTTTTCCTTTTTGCGTCCCACGCATCCCTCACGTACTTTTGTCCTAGCTATCCTGGACGAATATCTCGAACTGCCCGAAATGGACTGTCTTTCGGCAAACCGGCCGATTCGCGTCCCTCACGTACTTTTGTCCTGGTTATCCCAAACCACGCGAAACAAAAGACTTAGATGATTTTTCTTGCTTTCGGCCGATTCGGCTTTTCGCGTCCCGATGTCCCAACTATCCCGTGGACCGCCTGGGACAAAAATGTCCGACTTAGCCGATTTTCTTTCTTTTTCGGCCCCAAGCTTGGTACGACGAACCTCAGTATGACCCGAACCCTTTAGACCGAAATGCTTTAAAACAGTCCTACAACCTTATTTTTTGCATTTTTTTATTTTTTCTAACTCGTTGGGATTTCTTCTTGGATGGGAGAGTTAGAAAAGGCCGAGGGGACCCCGAAAAACATGATTTTGGGCCTCGAATCAATCTACTTACTCAGGACTGAATAATCCGATGCATGTTATCAAAATTACCTTGAGGGGTGAATTTTGGATAACAAGACTCTTGAAGGAATCATTCTCAATTGGTATTATTACTCGAATCCTCAATACACTCCTTTAAGCAACTTGTATCTGATTTCATTAAGTAATTTGACATGAACAAGTTGCTAAGAATGGGGATCAAGGAGTTCCTCCACATAAAGAAAGAGCATAATGAATCTGCTGCCCATTTTATAAGAGATGTTGGTAAGTCCTCTACTCTTGGTAAGTGCTCCCAACATGAATCAAACAGAACTTTTTGATCTATTGCTTCACTCCCTTAACCAAGAAACAAAGGAAGAATTCTAAAATTTCACCCTTAAGAGCTACAAAGAGGTACTAGAGGGTGCTCTCCGCATGATGACCAAGTGGTAATAGACATTAGTCGAAAGACTCGTGGTTCAAAAGAGAGATTGATCACTCCCAATCAAGGTAATTCAATCTACCCCAACAACACACACAAAAATCAAGGACCTAAGGTCCTAAAAAAATGGTGTTACTGACTCAAGTAAAGAAACAAAATGTTGTTAACACCTCAAATACAAACAATGTCAACAACAACACGAATGGTAACAATCAGAGGAGTAAAAACTTCTCTCCTACGGTAAACGCGGTAGATTTCAATCCTCCTCCACCCCAACAACAACAAGTTAAAACCCAAGGCCCTAACTAGTACCCAAATAGGTACCAAAACCAATATCAAAATCAAGGGCAATGGCCTCCGAACTTTAATTATAATAACCAATAGTTGAAAAACTAGAACTTTGGAGCACAAAAAAACACAAATCAAAGACCTCGGAACTATGATCCTGACCTCTATTGTGGCTTCCATAGTTTCCAAGGGCATGATGCCATAACTCTCCATGACTGTATCAAGTTCATATAATGCTTACCAGAGGACCAAAGGTAGCTCTTTGTCAAGATGTTTTTGGAAAATCCTATGACATTAACGTAGAATGCTAACATGGGGCATGTTTTCCCTCAAAACACTCCTCTTAGGATCTTTAGTGACCCTCTTCCTACGCATCCGAAAATGGAAAATTAAACCCCCATGACACAAACAAGGGTAACCCGGTGGGAAACAATGACCACAAAGCTTCCACTTCTTCAAACCCATTGGTAGCACCTCCACCGAACGGTCACCAAAAAACTAAGATCGCATGTCTTATTGAATGAGAAATTGTACCTCAAATCAACATGGCTACAAGAACTCGTGATTATTTAACACAACCCATCTATGTCAGATGACACTATAATACTTCTAAGGCCAGTATGTGTATATGATCTAATCACGGATTTAACCAAGACATTTTCTCACATCTCCTTCTTAGATTTGTTGAATAACTCTCCCACTCATCGAGCCACTTTGTTAGAAGCGTTGGGTCTTGGTCACTTGATTAATGTTACCCCTCCACCGGAGGCACAAGTCAACCACATATACTTTGATGTCTATCCTCCTGGACACCTAGAAAGAGATGTTGGATTCATCTTTGACATTAGTAAGATGCCCACTAATGTTGAGTTGGCACGTAGAGGTGACCCAACATTGTATTTATAGGTCTGGATCTATAATAATTACATTAAACACATAATGATTGATGATGGGGAAGCTGTTAATATTGTCCCCTTCTCATTCCTCCAAAATTTAGGCTACGGGAAACCAACTATTCCTCAACTAGAAATACGTTGAGAGGCTATGACAGTCTCAAAGCAACATCCATAGGGACCATAGTACTTCTAGTTACTCTTGGACCCAAGACATTTTTAACCAATTTTTATATTATAGATAAGGAAACCAACTATAATATGATTCTTAGCCGACCTTGGATCCATTGGATGAAGGAAATTCTTTCCATACTATTCCAGGAAGTCATATTCTTGTATTTGGGGAAAGTCTTTGTCACTCGAGTGACCAAAAACCTTTTGATGTTCACCTAGATAACTTAAGGAAGAAACACGGGGTCCATAATAAGTTTGAACTCCTCGTTAATCAAGTGAACAAACCCAAAGATACAATGCCAAATTCAAAACTGATTCCCACAATGGAATTAGAAACTACCGGTTTAATCGAAGGAATTTGCGATCAAGGATGAAACTATTGTTATTGAGACAATATCAATGGAAACCACACTAAGATTATCGATTTATTAGATAAATATTTACCTATTCTTCTCCCTTTTGACTCATTGGGAACTGGACATGCTCTAGGGCTCGGCTCTCTTCCAGCCGATGAGATTTGCATGGTCAAGGTCTCGGAAGTGGAGGAAGAAGGTACTAGAAACAATCAAACATAAATCTTCCCTAACAACTATTATATGCTCAACTATGATGGATTGAAGTGTCATTTTGGTAATGGGGCAGGCATGATACTTAAGGTGGGGAGCAAGTTACCCATATGGGTTCTCTAGCGTGAAGAAACAAACGAGGTTTGGTCATGATGGGCATCTTTTGATGTGAATTATGAAACTTTGATTCCATATTGTCGTATGTATAAGATACCTTGCAATAATCATTCATTTTCAACGTGTGTTGGGTTTAGATGTCTAGATCTAGATTGTATGATCAAACTTCTTCAAAGTGAATAAGGTTTCATGTTTATTTGGGCAACATAACAATAACCATCTAGACATTTCGTAAAAATGGGGATTCTTGTGTGATTTTACAAAAGGGAAGCTAAGGAAAAACTACATCGTGATGACTCAAGATTGATAATCCAACAAGGTTTAGACATTAACAAGTTTGAGGCATAAATGACAAAGAATTGATCAAAATCTTAGCAACATAAAGGATACAAAGGAAATATTTCCAATGTTCGATTAATGCTAAAGTTTCTTGATAGGAAATGTTTTCGACAAGGTTTGAAAGATATGTTCAAAAATCATTCTGAATTTAGGATAAAACAAGAAGATCAAGAGGATCAAAGACCTTAAATGATTGTGTTAGAAACGAGTTTATAAGGCGGAGAAACACAAGGAACAATCATGTGAGTTTAAAACACAAAGACAAATTAATGACCAAACAATAATGAATGATAAATAATCAATGGATCAAAGTGATTTTCCTAAATGGATAAGTCAAAATGATGAATAATCATAAGACACAATCACGCAAGGTTTTTTTAAACCAATCAATCATCGAATTACTTCCTAAGTTTGTTTCCAAATGATAGTTGGTGTTTCAAGATGATTAAAAAATGTCACCACTTATGTCAAGTTCAAAGAAATGAACAAGGTGTAAGTAATAACAATAATTTAATGTGATCCCTAAACAAAGTATACTAAAAGTGATCTTGAATCTAATCAAGACCTATATCCCAAAAAGTGGTAGTTACGATTGTGAATGACACAACAATACCGCCAAGATATGTTAACAAAACTTTGTGAAAAAGTAAGGTATTAATATCAAGATGATATTGATATAATGATCATAAGTGGTAACACGTAGTAATTGAAATCAAACTAAAGCTAGAGTATACCTAGGAATTTTTAGAGTGTATACAACGTAACATATATATATAGCTCAAGTTTACAAGAAACAAGACGTAAATACCAAAATTGTAGCGACACGATATAAACAAGATAACAATTCAAAGGAGAGTCAAGGTGATGAATCCATCCTAACTATGATGATGATCTTGACTTGGGTATCAAGATCAAAAAGGCTACCAATGATATGAAAACGTCTCCACACACTTTATACGTTTAACAACTCAACCAAAAACATGGATGAGCGTAAACGAACACAAAAGTGGAAAATATAATCAATTATCAACACAAGGGTAGTCAATCTTCTTCTAATCAACAAATTTTCAAAAGAAAGTGAAGGAATTAGATCAATAGGGGCTGAAAATGGTTGGCCTCACTTCGGTAGAGTTTCAGCTTTGTGCCTTAGGGCGAGTGAAAAACTAAGCAAAAGTAATGCTTCACACGTTTCATGATGAATAATGGCTCTCAACTCAAATTGGTTTTGAAATGGTCAAAGTTGGCTCCTGGTCAAAGATAAATTCTTAGGTGGTTCACTCAACTAGGTGTCAAAAGTTATCTAAGAGTGAGCTCGGTTTGTTAAGGTTTCCCAAGGATTATCTCACTTTACTTTACCCCCTTCAAGAACAGTGGGCAATAAATGTGTCCATCATGTACTCTCACTGGGGTCACGATACGGATAACTTTGATGCTAAATATCATGTGTATACTACTCAAGTAGGTGTGTGGAGAACTTCCCATTTTGTCCACAAAGCTCCCTCTTTCCTACACTACTTTGGGGTTCTTAGGACCACCCCCATTGTTGTAGCTTAAGGTTTATGTCGAAGAGGTTATTTCCTAGTTTTAAGTAGATGAGGTATACCCTTACCCGAACTCGTAAATCAAGTGTTTTGAGTGTGGTGTGTTTTTTTATCTTGTTTAATTTAATGTGGTTTGCTTGAACACCTTTTGGCAACCTGCATGAAAACTGTATTAGTAGTTTTTTTGTCTTGACTCCTCCTTTCTTTGACAAGCATTTTTGGTTCTGCACAATGGATTAGTAATTTTCCATATGCATAAAGAGGAAAAACGTTGTTTCTTATTCTCAAGATCTTCCTAGGATGCAAGAGAAGAGCATACGAGATGCAAAAATCCAATTAAAAAATTAGCAAATGGAAAATAATTAATTCAAACACAAAATACATACATCGTAACCCAATTTGGACATTGTAAACATTTTTCAAAGAAATGAAATAGATTAAAATTGTTTTTGATTCCCAAGACCACCCCAAAACATGCGAGGGAAGAGCATACGTGACCTTACTCTTATGATTAAGCATGCAAGGTTTATCCAAGTTCAATACAATTTAACAAAATCATGTAAACATACCCAACAAAAATAAAATAGTAATCGATTAAACCCTGTAATGATGTTATTATTTAATGATGCAAGCCTTTGTAAACACAAAATTGATATGCAAGTCTAAAATGAGGTACCTGCGTGCATGTTATGATGTGTGCACATGGGTTATGGTCCTCGCATGCCTCTATGTAAACTTAGCAGGTCACAGAGTGTCCGCACTACCCGAGAGATGCATGCGCCTATATTGGTTCACCTGCTAGCAGATAGATGCCTTTGCATGGTAAGTGAAATAGAAGGTAAAATAACATATGGCAATTCATGTGCGCTGGTAGAAGGATGCTTATACTAGAAAATGGGTGCATGTGCCACTAATCTAGACTTAGAGCATGTGAGCTATAAGAATGTTGTATGTGGTACCTTTAGGGTGTCGGCGCTAGCCCTTTGTGAGTTTCTAAAGAAGAAGCAAGGTACACTACTAAAAATGTGTGTGTGCATTGGGATTAGTGTTTGCACATGGTTTTGTGTGTCGTGCATGGTTTTTGTACCGCACACCCCCGTAAAAAATGTACCTAGTGATGACGTCAAAATACATCTCAATGATGTAAACAAGTTCAAAAACCTCCAAATTTTAACATGTTAGCTCGAAATTGACAATATCCCATCAAAATTAAACCTCTAAATAAGAATCAACGCATACAAGGTTAGCAAAATCATAAGATTTTAACATTATTTCACACATGTGCATATTAAGGGTTAGCCAAATATTGAAATAACAACAAAAATTGAAGTACAATGCTAAGGACCTAAGGACCCATCCCACTAGGCATGTTAAATGAGTACAAGAATCAGTTGGCCATGTTAGTGAAATTGAAACTAACACCTAGTAGCTTCAAAACAATGTTAAACTAACATCTATGCACCATCATGCTAAGAGCTAAACAAGTAATAAACATCAAAACTATATATTAAAACCTTGAAAAACAAACTTCAAGATAAACATGCTAACATTTATTGCTCTACTCTTTAGAAAGATAAATCAATGGAATGGACCTAGGTAGATCCTTTAGCTATTAAAGGGTTGATAGTTGTTTCTTGATCCAAGAGGCTTAAGGATGGAGGTTCATCAAGTCATGGCAACAAGGCCTTTCTTGATTAACTCCATTGATCTTCACAAAATAGATTGGACAATGAATGTAAAGGAATGATGCTTAGCTCCACTCTAATGGAGAATGCTCTAAGATGATGAAAATAGCTATAGCTTAGACTCTATGCTAATTTAGGTGTGTAGGTGTGAATAGAAAGGTAGGAGGAGAGCTCCTTATATAGTCCAAAGGATAAAAGAATCTCTACATCGAGAGGTTGAGTTAGTTATGGATAAGGATGGTTGAAAGGGGGTTGAGTCAACCTTAGGAGAGTTTATTTTTTCTTTTAGAGACTCATGGGGTTTGAGGGGATTTATTAATTAACCTAAGTGATTAATTAATAGGTGTGTAAGCTTATAGAATCTTTTTAGAGGAATAGTTAGTATGATTTATGTTATAAGAGGATTTTAATCAAATAAATGATGATTTATTGATTAAATAGAAGATAGAATTAATTAATTAAGAATAATTAATTAATCTAGATAGAAACATGAGCTTAATTAATTAGAAAAATCTAGATAGAAATAGGGCTTAATTAATTATAAATAATTAATTAATCTAGATAGAAAGGGGAGTTGATTAATGGAAGGTCATTAATTGGCGTCGTTATTGGATAGAAGAGTTAATTAACTAACGTAATGTAATTAATTAACAATGATAGCAGAGAAAATGTGCGATATTGACGATATGTCGTCAATTTGCGAGAAAGGGTATAATTAGCACAATTTAAGTATTTAAATTACTCGATCTTGATTATAGGTGTCAAGAGATTCTCTACTAATGCATCGATGTCGGGATCTCAAGCTATGAAGGTAATGCCTATCGGTGAAATGATAGGAATATAATTATTTATAGCCATATATATTTTAAATAAATTTATTTTCTTTTTATTATTTGTTTATTATTATTAGTTTTATTGTATTAACCGTATGATGATTTATAAACCATGGTTATTCTTATTATTATATTTATTAGTAATAAGGATGTTATTATTATAATGATTATAAATAACCTCAAATCAAGTCTATGGAGCGAATAAGGGTTCTCAAGGGTTCTTTCGATAAAACTTATAGAAAACACTTACAAGGAATCGTTAACCAACTTGGCGACCATTTTAAATTTGGTTGTCGATTAAATGCAATGGAAAAACAATAAATCAACAAATAACTATGCAATTGATAAATATTTATTGGGGACCTCGAATATTTTGAGAAGATTACCCATGAATTGCCCAATGATATACACTATTTAATTTTAAGTTAGATGTGACATGAATTTATCTCGGAGCGAGACCTACACCTCAATGGAAAAGTGTAACAAAGATAGGACATTTGGCATTTGACATTTGGCATCTCAAGTGAGACTCGCACCTCACCGATAATTTTTCCAAATGTTAAATTTGGCATTTGGCAAAGCACAACTGAATTTCCCCACTTTTTCTACCTCTTTCCTTTTTCCCACATTAAATTACCACTTCGATAAATTACGGAAAATGTTATCACGCATGAAATTATTGACTTATTATCTTCTTGAATTTAAAAAGAATTCATTTCCATCACACACCACAGGCATGGCTGAGCCGTCTATCGGAAGAGGTGACCATGATATATAATAATGAAAATAATGTTATAGCTAATGATAACAAGCACAACAGAGAGGATCTTAAAAATGTTTAAAATATGCATCCAAGATTTACTAGCTATATGTTAGGATTGAAACATAGATGAGCAATAAAATGGAACTAAAAAGAAATAAAAGAAGCATGCAATCACAAGATAAACCCAATATTTAACGTGGTTCACCCAATTTGGGCTACATCCATCGAAACGAGCCGGACTTCTTCTTTATTTAGTCCTGAAAAATATAATACAATCCTCTCTCTTTGTCATATTACAAAGAGTAAATCCATGCACACACACACATACATACATACATACATACATACATACATACATACATACATACATACATACATACATACATACATACATACATATATATATATATATATATATATATATATATATATATATATATATATATATATATATATATATATATATATATATATATATATATATATATATATATAACTTGTGCACCTCTTTGTAAAAGTTTGCTTCAACAAAAACAACCTAAATATAGCATGCTTATAAATAAGACATGCATATAAATAATATAAACATAAAAATAAAAACTCTTGTCTATTAATAAGACAATGCTATTTTTATCCATGGCCATGCATTCCTCCCATAATCAAGGAAAAAGAAAATTGCCACTTCAACTTGTAGTTAGGCTCCACATCTTCAACAATCTCCCACTAGAGACTAACTGCTGCAACCCACTGTTATAGCTCATCCTCAGACTCTTCTCTAACTTGTTTCTCTTCTTCAAGATCAATCTTGAAGACCTATCGAAGCCAAAAAACCTTCCATCTTCTCTTTTTTCACTACCTTTTTCAACATATCAGCAGGATTCTGACTTGTATGGATCTTCTCCAACATCAGTTGTCCATCCTCCAAAATTGATCTAATGAAGTGATACCTGAGTTGTATATGTTTGGTTCTCAAATGGAATGTTGAGTTCTTGGCAAGATGAATTACACTATGGATATCATTGAATAAATTGTAATCCTCCTGCTTCTTTCTCAACTCTTCCATGAACTGTTACATCCATATCATCTCCTTGTTTGCTTCTGTAGAAGCAACATACTCTACCTCTATAGTAGACAAGGCAACAATATTTTGCAGTTTAAAAATCCAACTAACTGTCGTGTTACTAACAGTGAATAGATAACCTATGGTGCTCTTCCTACCATCCAAATCTCAAGCGATGTGTGCATCAACATATTTTTGTAAGGAAATCTCTAACCCTCCATTTTAGAATTGCTTGCTACCGGTCCCTCTCAAGTGTCTGAGAATCCACTAGACTGCATTCCATAGTGCTCCTTTCCTGGATTACTCATGTATCTACTGACATCTCCCACTGCATGGGAAATGTTTGGTATTGTGCATACCATATCATACATCAAACTTCCAACTTCTGAAGCATATGGAACTATGTACATTTATTCAATATTTTCATGTGTTTTAGGAAACTATTTTTACTTAACTTGAAGTGCCCTGCCAATGGTGTACTTACTGGTTTTGCATCCTACATCCTAAACCTGTCCAACACCTTGTTCACATACTCTTCTTGAGACAAAGTCAGTATTTTACTCTTTTTGTCTTTATTGATTCTCATGCCAAGAATTTTCTTTATTGCACCTAAATCCTTCATGGAAAATGTATTGGCTAACTATCTCTTTAGCTCATTTATATCCTGCAAGTTTGACCCTGCCACAAGCATGTCATCCACATACAACAACAAGATAATATAGGTGTCATTATCTAGTCTCTTAAAATAAACACAATGATCATAATGACATCTAGAGTACCCTTGTTCTATCATGAACCTACCAAATCTCAATATCATTTTCTTAGAGCTTGCTTAAGGCCATACAAGTTGTTTTTGAATTTGCACAAAAATTTCTCCTTCCCCTAACTTCATATCCTTGTGGCTGCTCCATATAAATTTCTTCCTCCAAATCACCATGAAGAAAAGTAGTTTTTACATCTAATTTTTCAAGATGAAAATCTTCCACAAATACCAAAATTAAAAAGTTCTGATAAAAGTCATTTTAACAACAAGAGAGAAAATTTCAGCAAAGTATTTCCATGTACCTATTTTTGTCAACTTCTTCTTCCTTCAACCTGTAAGCCCACTTGTTCTACAATGCTCTATTTCCTGCAAGAAATTGAACCAAATCCCAAGTTTGGTTGTGAGCCAAGGAGTCCATCTCCTCATCCATACCCTGTTCCCACTTTTTCGTGTTTCTATCTGCATTGCTTCTTCAAAAATTTGGTTCTCCACTATCCTTCAATAATCAATATTAAATCTCATACGAAGATAATCATGTAGGAGGTATACTTACCCTAGTAGAACGTCTCACAATATTTTGTAGATTTTGAGGCTCCTCCCGCTTTCTCAATGATTTTGATCTATAGAATCAACACCGAATGTGTCAGGATTGATGCCAACTTGTTGTTTTTTTGGCCCTTTGAGAACTTCTCTATCTTTTATCTCATCAAGTGCTACATACTCATACTTTTCCATCTTCTTATCATGTACTTGTTCCTTGTACATAACTCTTTCATTGAAAATAACATCCATAATCCTAATGATTTTCTTCTCATCCAAACTCCACATCCGGAATCCAAAACCATTAGTGACATAACCATTGAAAGTACATTTCTTTGACTTAGCTTCTAGCTTTGTCATATTCTCTTTATCAATGTGAACAAATGCTTCACAGCTAAAAACTTTTTAAAAAATATTTTACCTCCTTATCAATCCAAGCCTCCTCTGGTACTCCACCTTCCAAAGCACTTGAAGGTCCTCTATTTATCAAGTAAATAATAGTATCTACAGCATCCACCAAAAGCTGTAAGGGGAATCCAACATGTAATCTCATGCTCCTTGAACACTCCATGATAGTTATGTTCATTCTTTCTAACACACCATTCTGTCATGGTGTTCTAGGAACTGTCTTCACCCTACGGATTCCATTCTATGAACAATAGTTATTAAATTCATTTTTTTGTACTCTCCACCATTATCTAATCTGATAAAATTCAACTTCAAACTTGTTTCATTCTCAACCAAATCTTTCCACTTCTTGAAATTATTAAATACATCAGATTTCATCTTTATACAATAAACCCAAACCTTCCTAGTAGCATCATCAATAAAAGTAACATAATACCATGAACCACCATGGGAAGATACCTAATCTAGACCCCACACATCTGTATAAACAAGCTCTAATTTTTTATCCTTCTTGTTGATCCAACCTTGAGAAATCTCACACATTTTTGTTTCGCATACACATAATGCTCACAAAATTCTAGGTCTATGTTGTTCAAATCTGACAACTTTCCCTATGAATGTAAAATCTTAATCCCCTTCTGACTCATATGGCCAAGTTTGTGATGCCATAGAGATATTTTTATACCTATAGTAGCTAAAATAGAAGATGGATTAGTACTAATAGTGGATAAATAAAAGTACCTACTTTCTTACCTCTTGCTACCACAAGAGAACCCTACAACCATCATCTCCTAATTACCTTGGAGAAATTAGATTCCTCCTCAAGCTAGGAACATGTCTGACATTCTTTAACACCCAAGTGTTACCATTATGCAATTTAACATGAACAATTCATTTTCCAACAATGTTACATGGTTCATCATCACCAAGATATCCCCGCCCAAAATTCTCTTAAACATAATCTTGAAAATATTTTCTATGAGGAGTTGCGTGAAATGAAGCGCGAATCTAAAATCCAATATTCTAATTTACTATCTAAAGAAATAATAAGAGCATCTTGTAACACATCCTGCTTGTGTTTGCCTCTTTGCTCCCTTCTTGTTGATCTTTCCCTAATTTTAAAGACAAAAACTTTCTTTGCATGTCCTTTTTCTCCACAATTCCAAAGATACCATCCTGTTTGTAGATTTAGAAATGACTTTCTTAGACTTTCCACTGTGTCTAGGACCTATTGTTTTTTCCTTTTGTCTTCCCCTATTCTCTACACTCAAAACATTACCAGATGACTCACTTGTGATTTTTCTTCTCATCTCTTCACTAAGAATCACACCAATAACATCATCAAACTTTAAAGTGTTTGAACTAGAAACATAATTACTCACAACCATAACCAAAGTATTCCAACTTTCAAGCAATGAGCACAAAATCAAAAGAGCCCTAACTTCATCATCAAAACTTACTCCTACAAAGCTTAATTGATTAGTAATCGTGTTGAATTCATTCAAATGATCATTTATTGAATCACCTTCTAACATCTTCATATTAAACAAACTTTTCATGAGAAATACCTTATTGGAGGCTGAGGGTTTTTCATACAATTTACCCAATTTTTCCATTAGATCTATCGTTGTTTTTCCTTAGAAATATTAAAAGCTACCATAGTTGTGAGGCACAACCGTATTGTTCCCAATGCCTTTCGATCAAGAACATCCCATTCTTCATCTTTCATAGCTGATGGCTTCAAAGCTTTCCCTTTTAATGGTAGATAAATATCTTTCGATATAGGTAGTCCTCCACTTGCATCTTCCATAGCTAAAAGTTCGGGTTAAACTTTTCAATCGAACTTGCTATCTTCTCGCCATTGCTCACACTCAAACAAGAAACCCTCCAAAGCTGAGCTTGTTCGCCAAAACAAAATCATCTCTCGATACTAGTTGTTATAATCGAAACACGATGAGCAATAAAATAAACATGCGATCACAAGATAAACCCAAGATTTAACGTGGTTCACCCAATTTGGGCTACATCCACCAAAAACAAGCCATACTTCTTATTTATTTAGTCCTAAGGAATACAATACAATTCTCTCTCTTTTTCATATTACAAAGAGTAAATCCATGCACATATATATAACTTGTGCACCTCTTTGTAAAAGTTTTTTTCAACCACAAACAACCTAAATATAGCATGCTTATAAATAAGACATGCATATAATTAAGATAAACATAAAAATAACAACTCTCGTCTATTAATAAAACAATGCTATTTTTATCCATGGCCATGCATTCCTCCCATAATCAAGGAAAAAGTAAATTGCCACTTCAACTTGTAGTTAGGCTCCACATCTTCAACACTATCTTATCTCCATTTCCATTGTTAGCAAGTTATTTTCAAGCAACCATGGTTTTGGTTGCAAAGACAATGTATTAGAATACATTGATATGTTTGAATGTGTAAAAAAAGATGAAATATATTGAAAATTATTACGTAAAGTAGGAAATTATATTGGTTACACAGATCTTCTCTCGCAAGCATCGGGTTGTGTTGGTGATTGAAAAGGTGGAAACATACACATGGCATGAAAACATTTTTAAAAATGAAGACAAATCAACGTCTAAATTAGAGAATAGTGCTATGCAAAAAGCAAAAATCTAAACCATATGGGAGAAGTAGAGACCTGCACTAAGGTGGCTAATGGACAACAGAAGCATTGGAATCAAGAACAGAGACTTAAAACACATGCAAAACAAAGACATCATTTGTAGGTGAACAAGGAGATCAATATGAGAGAGAATGGATGGAGTCTCTACCAACATAAAGACAAAGGAGAATAAAAGGTATGCGTTCATGTTGAAGGAAACAGTAACCTACGGAACAGAATGGTCGATCATTGCGTCTAACTATAAAAGTTTCAAAGCTCTGTGAAGGCTTTATTCGGATGCGAGACCAAAATGGGATATGTCCTCAACTGTAGATACTGCATTAATATATACATTGATTTCCTCTTCAAGGAAAGGATTTTTATGTCCAAATTATGAAAGCCAAATTTGAAAAGTTCCACGCATACTCGTTTGAAAAAGTGCATGAAAATCCTTAGGGAATTCCCTGATAACGTTTTATGCGAGTTGTGGGTGTCTTAAGGTTTGTAGGTCGTGTATTTTCTAGCATGTTTAAAAAAGATTAGGTCTCCTGGAATGCAATGGTTTGTAGGTCGTGTATTTTGTAGTGAGTCCATAAGCCTATTCTATCAAATGGAAAAGACATACGTGATACCAGATTCTGTCACCATCTGCAGTAATTTTAACATCTATCAACTTTGAATCTAGGGATAGAGATCCGTGCTTGCATTATCAGAGGAAGTAATTTTAATAGTATCATGAGTAATTCCTAATCGACATGCATGAAAAATGTGGAAACATACACATTGTATCATGGAATGCAATGCTTGCTACATATGCACGAAATGGAGCTACTAAAGAATCCTTGGCACATGCCAGATGAAGTCAACCTTATTTAGAAGGCAGCGGTTATAGAAAAGGATTGAATAACGGTAAAGATAAATATCATTTATAGAATACATGGGTGTAATAACGACGGTGAAGAAAACATACAAGAGAATAGTCCACATTAAATAGTTTGGGAGATCAAGTCGACACGATTCAGATCTCCGCAGAGGAAAGATTCCACGTAGAAAACAAATAAAGAATTCAGACCAAAATGGAGGAATGCAGAAGAGGATAGAGCCTGTGTAAGGTAGAAAGAAGCAAGGAAAATCGACCTACTAAACTTCGTTATACTTTGAGCTCACTAAATGGGTTTTCAGGAAAGGTCCTGATTGTGAAGAGATGGTAGGGAGACTAACAGTGAGGCCGATAGGCCTGTTTATAAATTATAATACTATATTATGATCTATAATAATTTTATTATTAATATTATAATATATTATAATTTAATAAAATTATATATTATTTATAACATAATAAATTATAAATAGATTTTAAATTTGATCTAAATTATAATATAATATTATAATTATCATTTAATACAATATTTTAAATTAAAACAAGGGTCGCAATGCAACCATTTCTTGCCGCAACTTAGTAGTTGTGATGAATAGCTTAACACAGCTATAACACTGCATGTGGTAAACTATAGTTTACGATCAATAGTAGATGTGATCACAACAAAAATCCATAGTAAGGAGAAATTTTAAAACATGTTGATTAAAAGACCTCTGTGAGTGTCATCTCAATCAAGAGTAGAAGAAATCTGAGAAACTGACTCTTAGAATCTTCCCTCAGAATTGTTTTTAATTGAAAAGCACTGCAAAAATTCATGACTCCCGAGTACAATCAGCGTCACATGCTCACGAAAACTAATCTTGGTTTGAAATTAACATACCTAGATTGCATGCAATTTTCATCACGGTAAATGCTCAGGAAGTGGTGTTTATTATTACTATGTTAATGGAAGATACGAGGGCGATTGGGTAGATGGAAAGTACGATGGATATGGGGTTGAGACATGGGCTAGGGGTAGCCGGTATAGGGGCCAATATAGGCAGGCTTGAGGCATGGCTATGGTGTTTATAGATTTTATACTGGCGATATGTATGCATTTGAGTGGTCAAATGGGCAGAGCCATGCTTGGGGTGTGCAGACCTGTGAGGATGGAAGTCGGTATGTTGGAGAGTTCAAATGGGGTGTCAAACATGGACTTGGGTACTACCATCAGATTTATTCCATGATTGATCGAATCAGAATATTTGCTTAAGAAAATCACACTATCTTTGATTGCATATGGTTTGTTGTAACAATTTATAGTGAGTAATGAAGTAAAGGGGAAGGATTTGGGGCAGACTTTTAACTATGTAGAGTTTGAACAGAAAATTGAAGAGCTTACTAGCGAATATGAGTTCAAGAAAAATTAATGCCACAAAGCATGGATGCCCCTCAATACCTTGTAGAACATGCCCGCATGGGACAATAGCAGAGAAGTACAAATATCAAATTTAAGATCCACAATAGTGAAATGCAGGACAAAATATTTTTTAAAATGACGTTATTGCATAGAGGTCTAATGGATTGTTTTATTATCTCTTCCAAGTGTCATGTCTCGGCTTCAGATATTTTCAAGGCATTGATTTCTACATACTCAGGCTTCTCTGTACCTGTAGCTCTCGACATGCTGATGAAAACTTCTGCACGGTTAGAGATGATTCAAGAGGCTGGTGATATATTTCAATTATCAAGCAATTGTGATATTATTTTCTGCAATAAGTTTTTGTAAGTTGTAATCAAAATGTTGTTGCTAGACATGGTATTTAAAATCATGCCAGAAATGCAGAAAAGGAGAATCTGTCCCAATATTGACACTTGGAATTGTGTTCTTGAGGCCCATTGTAAGAAAGGTAACCTGCCAAAAGTGAGCAACTTCATGTGTAAAATGCATCAAACAAGTTCATCTCCTGATGGTGTTACAGACGATTATCACAGTTGAAATATCATAGATTTACAGCAGCTGTGTAAACAACACAAATCATGAAGAACACAATGACACTAGAGGCATAATCTATTAAGTGTACGATGTTCTAATTACCAGTAAAATATTTATAATATCAAAAACTACAACCGAATCAAGTAAAGGTGGATGCAATAGCAAAATTTATAATAACAGGTTGTGAAAGTAAAGAGCATGCAGGGAAATTTCCAGAAGAAAGATTAATCTTGATGTTACAAAGAAGTTTCAGCATAATTTTATGTAGTTATTTCAAAACTTATTCCAAATTTTTCTGTCAAAAATTATCTTTCACATTTCAAGCTAAAATTAGATGATTTATATATCAACAAAGTTATAAGAAATAGTCAAATGACTGTAAAATTAATCACCTTAAAAGCATCTCCATTGAATTGGCACAAACTTATAAGTGAAATATCATTTTCCACCTGAAACGAGTCAAATATCTGATGCACCGCTTGGTCCAACACAATAAAATTGATCTGTGTAACGCCGGCTAAAATCCAATCCACATGCTCTCTGTAACGCCTGCTAAAATCTGCCCGCACGAGACCCAAAAACAACCTAGGGTAAGCTAGAAAAATTATGGAATTTTTTTTTTTAAATATGCCCGCAAAAAGGTTTCGAAAATAACAGTTGTCACATTTTTGTTTCTAAGTCACTTAAATTTAATAATATAATTTTCCCCATTATAAAATAATAAAACTCACATTATATTTTTAATAAACCTAATTATCCTAAAGTATGGTTTAGGTTCCCCTTAAAGGTTATATTGATAAACATTTAATCTCCACTATAGTCAACTAGGATAAATTAATCCCATGGGAAAATGAGGTTTATTTAATTAAAATTAAAGTTATTTTAATCCACAAGGTGTCTAAGTTCAAAACAAATAACAAGGTCCCTTACATTAACACAAGGGTTAGAAGAATAAACACACCCCCATAACCAAATAAAGTGACCCCTTAAAAAGTCAACCCATGTATTTTAGAATTAACATTTAAATTTAAATTCAAATTCCTCTCACCCACTCCCCACCTATTTTTGTAGGGATGAATCTCATCCCTTGGATGGATTCATTTGGGGCCCTTAGATGAGGGAAAAACAACTAACCCTAAAGTTTGCTTAAGAAAGCCAACCAACCCCAAAGTTTGCTTAAGAAAACTTCTTTCTCTTTTCTTTTGACTTATTATTTCTCTTTTGTTTTGCAGGTTGTTGGAGGAGGAGGAGGAAGCCATTAGAGGCCATTCCAAGCTTCTTTGGAGAGGCATACATCTTCATTATTTTCTTATTTTGTTTATACCCTCATTTAGGGTTACAAGTATTGAGATATTTTATTTAGCTCATAGTTTTAGATTTGCCCAAATGGGCTTGTGGGTTTTTGCCCCATTTTAAAGATAAAATAGGTTACAATGATTCATTCTACTTTGGGAAAGAAATATATATGAATACATCTTTTTATTTTTAAAAACCATTTAAATATAAAAACCACATTTCGAAATAGGGTATTATTGTAGAAATACCACTAAATACAATTTTATATATATATATATATATATATATATATATATATATATATATAAAGATCAAAAGTCGGTTTACACAAATCCGCGCAAATCAACGTACTGGTGGGTTTTATATTTTACACAAAGTAAAAACAAGCCACGAGAGGTTAGGTAATAGTTGAGTGATCGGATTGTATTAGTTGTAATGTGTGGGGTTAGGGGAAGGGTCGCCGACCTCACCCCCTTCCCATTAGTTAATGGGGTGGGGGTGGAGTCGGCGACTCTCCCCCAACCCTATTCCCTTATAAAACGGGATAGGCCACAACCCTCACTTTTGAAGTCTTTTTTTGTGATTTCTTTGCAAGTATATATATATATATATATATATATATATATATATATATATATATATATACTTTGCTATTTTTTTAATAATAATGTTAATAACCCTTTAATATTAATAATAACCTAAAATTATTAATATTTTAACGTTACTAATATGGCTACCTTAGTACTTTTATCAAGGTAGTGATGTATATAATGTTATTTGGGCCAACATCTTATAATTCCATACTTCAAATTTCTTGGTAAAATTTTGATAGTATTTAGGTAAGAGGTTTTACAAGAAATAAGTCTAATTTCACTTATTGTTATATCAAGTCACAAAGGGTTTATAAGAAATTCTACAATAACTTAATAATAATTTTACACATTCTAATGAGGCTAAAGCCTAAGTTGCAATGAAGAAACTTCTTTTCTCTACTAGTATTAAGAATTACTCTATTTTTATTAACCAAGTAAAGACAAGAAAATCTAAGTTCTTTCCATTTATTTGAATAAAGTTTAAAATTTCTTTCCACCACTATAAGAGAATGAACAAATATATCTTATTTCACTACTCTATAAGTTTCATGTAATACAAAAGAAGTAACTATTTCTTTCCTTTTACAAACTATGAATTTCAAGCATTCCACAAACAATGATGATAAGACTTTCAATAAGTTATTTCTTAATTTGTTTATACCCTCATTTAGGGTTACAAGTATTGAGATATTTTATTTAGCTCATAGCTTTTAGATTTTCACAAATGGGCTTGTGGGTTTTGCCCCATTTTAGAGGTAAAATAGGTTACAATGATTCATTCTACTTTGGGCAAGAAATATATATAAATACATATTTTTATTAAAAACCATTTAAATAAATAAAAACTGAAAGAAATATCATTAAATAGAATTACACACACACACACACACATATTTAAAAAGACAAAAATTTGGTTTACACATTTTGCGTGGATCAACCGACCACGGGTTTTATATTTTACACATACCAAAAACAATCCGCAGAGGTTAGGTGATAGTGGAGTGATCGGATTGTATTAGTTGCGATGTGTGGGGTAGGGGTGGTGGTGACCCCACCCCCATCCCATTAGTTAATGGGGTGAGGGGTGGGGTCGGCGACCCTCCCCCAACCCTATTCCCTTATAAAACGAGACAAAGCCACTTTGTTAGAGTAGGTATTTACCTTAGCTCATGTTCACCTAGGTATTTTATTTACCTTTATTGTATTTATCCTCACCCACTTATGTGTGTGGATATTTCTTTTATCTTATTTAGATATTAGGAGATATTATCTAATTGTTAGGTATAGTTCTTTCCTTGATCTATGGTCTTGACTAGTTCTTTCTTTGATCTATGATATTGACTAGATCCTTGATGTCTAGTTCTCTCATAAATCTATGGACTTGACTAGTTCTTTATGACTAGTTCTTTCCATGATTTATGGCTTAATCTATGACCTTGATTGGTTCTTAGATTGTTATTCATCGCTTATATAAGCAAGGCCCATTCTCATGTATTGCATTGAGTTCTATAATAATATATGATATTGCTTCTCATTTATTTGCAAAGGTTTAATGTAAAGTTATTCGCGAATTACTTTCATCTTATAGATCGCGGTGTTTGATTAGCATCTCGTGTTCTTGGCTTCGGGTACGATCTGGTTATCGTTCCTTTCATGGTATCGAGCAGAGATTGCTATTGACATTAAATCTCAAATTTTATTTTGCAAATAAATTATTTGTGTATTCATATATTTGGGATTTGGTCATATTTTGTTTTTGCGTGCATTTTTATGCAAAACAGAGGCTTCCATTGGATCCGAAAGGCATGAAAACCCTAAGATCGACTATAAACTCGACCATTCTAGAGGTCATCGGTTTTGTGGGTTTTTATTTTACAAAAAAGTGCACAGTGCGCCTCGGGATTCGAGCCAAGAAAAAAACATGATTTTATTTATTCAGGTTTGTTGGATTTCTCAAGATCTATACTTGGGTTTGTTTCTGTTGCAACGTATCTGTCTCGATTTACGCGCAGGAAGGTTTTCAGATCTTTCCTTTCTTGGCAGGGTCCACGAATGGTGTTACTAGTGATTCCTTAGCCGTTGGTCATATGGTATAGTCATATGAGGGATTAAAACTTGTGATTCCTATTAATTTTTTTGTGTGGTAAAGGAAACAACAATTTATTTTGTTTTTATGGTAACTATAATAAATAATAGAGCAAAATAGTAAAAAGCTTGTAACTTTTGATCGGTAACTCGTTTTTAGTGCCGTTTTTTGCAAAAGTGCTTGTTTTTTCATGCTCTTTCCATTGGAGTTATTTATTTTTAGACTTGCACTATAATTATAAAGTGCCAAATATGGAGGAATGTTGTTCATTCGCATGGCTTTTTAAGAAGCATGTCACTACATTCGCTTCTTGCATGCTCCGCTTCTATGGATCTCACTAATGAGTCATTCATGACATTCACAGGGTATTGTTTCCTCTATTCCACATGTTAAGTGGAATTCTCATCATGACATTGGTTTTCAAGCAGATACTTCATTGGGATAACACATTGACAGAGCTCCTTTTTTGTTCACTCAAATCTTTCTGAGGATCATGAGCAACACATGAGTTCTGTACCTTCACTCAGGCTTGAGAAACCTTAGATTTCAGCTGTCATACATGATCAACCTAACACACATTTTGATGTTATTTTGCATGCACCCATTGTGCATTTTGCACCAAGTCATATGCAGGCATCTTCTTCATCCATCCGTGTTGATTTGGGGTGGATATATGATCACTCGTGGCGGTGACATAGGCATTTGTTGAGAGGACTCTACAAGCATGGCTCCTCCACCATTTGGCCTCTTACTCCACTTTCTATACCTTTTGCATTGTGATGCTTCTTGTTTTGAGAATTTTTCTTTAGCAGGTGTAGTGTATCTCTCTTGTTTGTTGAGAGATTTTGTATCTATATTTTTGACGCTTTTGTCATGTTGATAGTATCTCTTGTGAGGGATCTATTCTAGTGAACTCTAGTGTTATTTTATCAATGTTCGAGTAGTTGATTTTGGGAAACTCATATAGATTTGTAGCGTCATTCCACCCATTCAAAGCAGATGGGAGGGTGTGGTGTTGATCCTACTTCTTCAGGTTTCATGTCCTTGCCTTGTTGCCTTGGCTTTTCTTGGATCGTGACACTCTAGAGTTTGTGTCCTTGCCTTGTTGCTTTGGTTATTGTTCTTGGATCGTGGCACACCTATTTACAGCAGTTGATCGAATTATGTTTGGTGTTTTTTTACACTTTCGACATCACTCTATTGATAGTCTCCTTGTATGGAGCTATTCTGGTGAAGCCCAGTGTCAATTTTTTTAGTTCTATGATCGAGAAGTGGATTTAGACCAAACTTCTTCAACATTGTACAAGTTTTTTGAGCCGAGCTTCTTGGGATGCCTTGGACCAGGTTTTACTCTCTTTACTTTGTTATTAATGGTTTTGGGTACCTTGTAGTATCTTTTTCCCGCTTATTGACGTGAGTACATCATCGTGCCTATTTTCCAGGACTCATATTGTGGAAATGCCACTTCTATTTTGGCCCCTAGCTTCACTTGAGGGGGTGTTAGAGTAGGTATTTACCTTAGCTCATGTTCACCTAGGTACTTTATTTACCTTTATTGTATTTATCCTCACCCACTTATGTGTGTGGATATTTCTTTTATCTTATTTAGATATTAGGAGATATTATCTAGTTGTTAGGTATAGTTATTTCCTTGATCTATGGTATTGACTAGATCCTTGATGTCTAGTTCTCTCATAAATCTATGGACTTGACTATTTCTTTGATGACTAGTTCTTTCCATGATTTATGGCTTGATCTATGACCTTGACTGGTTCTTAGATTATTATTCCTTGCCTATATAAGCAAGGCCCATTCTCATTGTATTGCATTGAGTTCCATAATAATATATGATATTGCTTCTCATTTATTTGCAAAGGTTTTATGTAAAGTTATTCTGGTGAATTACTTTCATCTTATAGATCATGGTGTTTGATTAGCATCTATGTTCTTGGCTTGGTACGATCTGGTTATCGTTCCTTTCAGCCCATTGACCCTCACTTTGAAGTCTTATTTTTGTGATTTATTTGGTAAGTATTGTGTGTGTGTGTGTGTGTGTGTGTGTGTGACTACTTTGTTATTTTTCTTGAATAATAATGTTAATAACCCTTTAAACCTAATATTATTAATATTTCAATGTTACTAAAATGGTTACCTTAGTACTTCGATCAAGGTAGTGATGTATATAATGTTATTTAGGTCAACATCTTTTAAACATGATTTCCATTCTGATTCATTTCTTTACATACTCCAATTTGAGGAGAAAGGAAATTATACAATTCCTCAATGATCTTCCTTCAAAATAATAATACAACTTGGTAAATGAAACTTACAATACAACTTTTTAAAAATACAATACTACAAGTCTTCCACCTCAAGTGGGAATAACAAGAAGGTTTTCTCACAAGGAAGGATTTCTTTTGGACATCAAAAATGCTCCAAGTTTCACATCATCAATGAGAGCTCCACCATGTCTTCACTTGATCAAAAAAAAAAAAAGGGGAGAGGAAACACTCTCCACCCAACCAATAATCTAATGAGGAGAAGAAGCTATCCTCCTCATTGGCCCCGAGCCCCAACCACAATGCAATAAAATATGGATCCAACTCATGGAAACAAATACAAAGCTTCCACATCACAATACAAATATTTCACAACCATACCAAAACACAATCAACACAAAATACAATCACAAGAAGGAAACTAACAAAATATACAAGGATTCATAATGTAAAGCCAAAGGAGCAAGGATCTATGGGGAGATCACTTATGCCTCCCAATGGAAATTAGGTTCCCACCTTAAAACTCTCCAATATACATCTCAAAACCCCTACACAACTCTTATGCCTCCTCAAGATCCTCTTATGCCTCCCACATTCTCTTATGCCTCCCTACTATCTCTTATGTCTCCCTCATAAAAACTAAGTAAGAAATGCAAGCATTTTCTTGTCCAAGGTGGGGCACCCAACCCAACTCCCTCCAAAACATGAAATAAACTCTTATGTCTCCCTACATATAAGATCCTCATATCCCTCTCCTACACCACACTTAGGAAATCTACCCAAGAACCCAACAAGCATACCAAAACACTCAATAACATACACATATATACAAATAAAAGAAAAAAATTTAAACAAGAGTGTAGCTCCTACCTTTCCATGGTAGATCTTGATCCAAGAGTCACACACCAAGCTCCTTCAAGCCCACTCCAACACCAACAAGCTCCAAAAGAAATCCACAAGCACTCCAAAATTCTCCAACTCCAAAATACAAGTGCACACAAAAGAAATGAAGTAACCCCAAACAAATAAAAGAATAAATAAAAAGGGAGAGAGGAGGGTGAGGTGGCTCCATGTAGGATGCCACATCACTTATCCTCAACTCCACCTCACAAGTCAAACCTCAACCCCAATGCACAATAAATTTGTGGTTGAGAGGAATGAAAAACCTCTTACACACACAATCCAAACCCACACCCCCTAAGGACAAAATTTAAAACCCATGTAAGAAAAGTGCAATAAATTCCACTTTTTGTCTTACAAAACACATAATGGGGTTTATTTTTGACCCCTCATCCATAGGTAGGGTTGGTATAGTAATTTAAGAGGTGTGGGACAAGTTTAACTTGTCCCACAAGCCTCCAAAATTGGCCCTTAAGGCCAAATCCGAATTTCTAAGATGAGGTAGAGTGTACAACACTCAAGATCACAAGCACTCAACTTACAACACATAACCCAAAGAGCCATCTAATCTAATAAATGAATTATTTTGTCCCATCCATAATTAGTTTAGTAACATGATTAATTTACTAATCTAGACACAATTTAAATAATTAATAAAAGGGAAATACATCACTATAAAATCACATACTAAAATTAAATAAAACAAAATAAGGGACTACACATAAACCCTTGGTCATAATTGGAGGTAATGTCCCCCCATGGGGACCCCTAAATATAATTCAAACACACACAACATAAAACATGTTGCCATGGTGACCATTGTTGAATGTATCTAGAATTCGATGTGGTTAGTCTCCAATCCGCCGTTAATTGTTGTGATATTTTTACTTGAAAAATACATAATACCTCCTTGGCCTCATTGCATCAAAAATATAAGATAAAATATACAATTATAAATCCAAAATCATCTACATGTGAATTAAATCATCATCTAGGTAAGTAACATTATTATTTTCAATTTCTAACAACATCTCAATTCTACATTTCATCAATATCAATAGGATCACAAGATTAGTTCAATTGTTAAGGTCTACTCAATATGACAAAAATATCGCATGTTAGAAATATATAACTATGTCAACAACATATCATCATCAATATAAAATGTCTCTAATAATCCACACACATCATACTATGAATCGAAATCCAACAATAGTCCAAGTATCTATATCATCTAACATCATGATAAGTCAAAATGATACAATAATATCCATAAGTATAGTCAATAGTATTGAAATCAACAGTAATAAGTGTCGAAGGGAAGTGGGCACTACATCCCCCTCCCTTAGACTCGACTTCCTTCGGAAGTCATTGGAATAGGTGTGGAAACTGGACTCGTATTAATGTAGCATCCTCCCATGTAGGCAGTCTCATCATACATGTCCCACTAGACTCAAACATGGTCAATCTCTCTACCTCGAAGGCCCAAGGTCTAGTGCTCTATAATATAGATAGGCTCCACCATCACCTTTCCTTGATCTGGCACCTACAATGAGGTCCAATCTAGCAAATGAGAAGGATCTGCAATATATCTCCTAAGTACAGAAACATGAAATACATCGTGGATGTGAGACAAGCTAGGTGGCAATGCTAGACGATAGGCCAAAGGTCCAATAAGCTCCAAGATCTCAAAGGGACCCACACACCTAGGAGCAATCTTAGAACCTTTTATGTAATGGATAGGGATGTTATGTGTCTTGACACAAAGAAACACCTTCATGCCCACCTCAAAACTACGATATGTTCCATGCCAAACTACATACTTCTTTTGCCTGTCCTTAGCCTCCTATAATCTCTACCTGATCATAATAACCTCTGCTCCATGTCTTGTAGTAAGGCTGGTCCAAGAGAAACCCTATCTCTAACCTGCTCCAACTCGAGGTGTCCTACACTCTCTGTCGTATAGTGCCTGAAAAGGAGCCATGCCTATCAAACTTTGAAAATTATTATAAGAAAACTCCACCATGTATAAATACTCCTCCCATCTCGACTGATGATCCATGACGTACATCCTAAGCATGTCTTTCAAGATCTGATTCACTCGCTCGGTCATCCATCCTGTCTCGGGGTGATAGGATGTGCTAAAATTGATCTTTGTTCTAAGAGCATACTGCATGGTAGTCTAGAAGTGGGAAGTGTACAAAGGATCGCGGTCGCAAATGATATTCCATGGAATCTTGTGCAATCTAACAATCTCATCAAGATATACCGTGTCACTACACTAGTTGTGTATGTGGTCTTCATCGGAGAAAAATGAGCCACTTTCTTCAATTTATCCACCGTGACCATGATGGCATCGTGGTGGTATCTCGACATCATGGTAACCCAACTATAAAATCCATGGAAATGGTGTCCCATTTCCACTTCGGTATAGCATGAGGGAAGAGAAGGCTAGTTGGATGTTGATGCTCAGCCTTCACCTTCTGACACTCTAAATAGCATGACACGAACCGAGCTACGCTCTCTCGAAGCACCCTCCAATAGTATAATGTTCTCAAGGTGGCATGCATCTTCTTCACCCCGAGATGGGCTGAATAAGGTGCACGATGAGCCTCTGTCAAAATGTCTTGTCTCAAGCCTCCATCTCTAGAACATATATCGACTCGTGTCTAAGAAGACCATCTTTCTCCAATGAAAATCCATCAAAATTCCCCTCAAGGGGTCTATTAATGCAAAATCACATAGCACCCCGAATGGCCTCAACTCGAGTGGGGCATCTAGTGTGACTGCATAACATGGGACCATCTCTCAAGTTGTGGGACTTGCAAACTTGAGATGGACCTCCGGAGAAAGCTGACTTCTTCTTCCTAAACTACCTTCCACAAGATACTCTAGTGTAGGTAAACTATCTAATCCTAATATAACCTTCCAAGGAGATAGGGAGAGAGATAAATACATAAAAATAGAGTCTACACTAAAGTGCCGATACACCTGTAAAAGGACGTTGTTGGTCACAATATTATTAGTGCCTAAAGTGGAGAGAGGTGAGAAATGGGGAGGATGGACAGATGCATCATAGACCAAAGATAAATTTCACATAGAACACCACTTCAAACCCATTAAACATGGCTCTCAAAAACCTGCAATAGAAATAAGAAGTATGCACAATATACCCTGCAATGATGAGAGGCAAGAAGAGACAATAAAATAAGGATGGACAAAATGCATCACAAAATAGATTTTATTACTCCATGAGTTCACACAGTACATCATTAGTGGGAAAGAGGCAAGAAAATGCCATTACAAAGTAATGAGAGGAGGCTTAAACTCCACATTCGACCCTAGGGAAGAAAGAGAGGGGGCATGAGAGAAAAAATGACCAACCTTTTGAAATATGCCCCTCCTTTATAATATATAGAAGAATGAGAGAAGGAGAGAGGGAAAATTTGAATCCTACTCCACTACCTAAGAAAATGCATTGAATTCACCTACTCCAACCACCCTAGAAAACGTTGAAATCCACCAACAATAATGATGGGCTTTACTGCAAGACACATGCCTCCATGTGTTGCTCCTTATTGGGCAAGAAAGGAGTCCATTCTTCATCATGGCGATAGGTGGGAGACTTGACAGCCACAGAAATGGTGGGTCGAAACATTAATGGTGGTAAGTGAGTAGCAGGAGCCTTCCAAAATTCCTTCCTCGGTCAATTTCGAGCTCCTGGTCGAAATATATGGCCACCTGAAGGTGCTTCAGATTTAGAGTCTACTCTCCCATATCCATGTGGTTGCCCCATGCATCTCAAGGTTTCACCCCCTCCTCTACACTCTTGAAGTTGCATCAAACTGACACGTGGTGTCATCTGCGGGCCCGCTCTATTTCTTTTGTTCTTTACCTAAGCCCCCTTGTTGGTGGAGAAATTGTGCCTGATCCGAGACATGTGAAGAGCTGGTGCATGTTTGGGGACCACCTTCCGGGCTTGACCTTTAGAGTTGCACCATTGAGGCATGTGGAACCTTCTGCGGATTTTCTCTATACTTAGATGATTCAAGGCCTCGAGTGAACACTACCTCATTGGGTTTTGACTACGTGGAGGCTTCTACTAACCTAGTTACTTGGCTCGAGTCGACTCATATATGAAGTCTCGAAACTTTGAGCCCTTTCTTCAATATTATCCTATCGAGCTCTGATCTCCTTTAACATTGTTTGGCCCCATCGCCAAACTTGCTCCTCCATTGTCGAGCCCGCCCGCCCTTCGATTTGGGATCAATTTTCTTCGTGTAGGGTCATATTTGATCAATTTTTCCTCAGGTTGGGCAAAATTGGGATAACAAGGTCTCGAGATTCAATTTCTTCTTTGGTTGCAAGGTAGAAGAAGCTATGAGGAGCTTCTACAAAATCCCGCTCCGTAAATCTATACCCACCGAGGTAGTCATTGCCACACACATCTCTCTGTCTACTCAAGGTGTCAAAACCATGTTTTCCTTGCCCTTCACATGATTTATCTACATGTCATAATCACAAAAAAATCCATCCAACGCCATTGATGAGCGTTGATATTGGGTTACGTGAAAAGGTGGCGAAGACTCAAGTGATCAGTCCTGAGTGTGAATCTCCGGCCAAGAAGGAAGTGTCTCCACCGCACCAAGGCATGCACAACTACTGTAAGCTCAAGGTCATGAGTTGGATAATTGAGCTCATAATCCTTGAGATTTCAGGACTTAAAAACAACTACTCTACCCTCCTGCATCAACACACCTCCAATTCCTGCCAAAGAAGCATTCATGTAAACAAAGAGATCTCTCCTAAGGGTCCGGTGCTACAAGAGTAGGTAATGTCGTGAGGCATTCCTTTACTGTCCCCGAAGGCATACTCACATCTTTCTGACCATAGGAACTTCTTCCCTTTTTACTAAAGGGAAGTGATGGGGTGTGCAACCTGATAAAAGTCCTATATAAATCTCCTATAATATCCTCGCCAAGCCCATGAAGCTACACACCTCGGTCACACCAAAGGGGTGATGTCCAATCCATAATAGCTCAAATATTTGAAGGATCGACTATGATACCTTCCCCATAAATGATGTGGCCTAAATACTGCACCTCTTTTTGAAAGAACACACACTTCTCCAAGTTCCCGTAAATATGTTGCTCACGAAGACACTGAAGAACCTAGCGAAGGTGCTCCTTGTGCTCCTCACGCGTATGTTAGTAAATCAGAATATTTTCAAGGAAAATGATCACAAAGAGATCCAAAATGTCCTGAATACCCCATTCATCAAGCTCATTAACACTATGGGGGCATTCGTTAGACCAAAAGGCACTACTGTGAACTCGTAGTGGCCATATCTCGTACAGAAGGCGGTCTTATGAATATTTACCTCTATGATCGTCATCTGATGATACCCTGACTTAAGATCTATCTTGGAGAATATTGTGGCCCCCTTCATCTAATAAAATAAATCATCAATGCATGGAAGGGGGTAACGGTTCTTAGTCGTTACTTTGTTCAACTGGTAATAATCAATACACAACCGCAGAGATCCGTCCTTTTTTACAAAAATCACCGATGCACCCCAAGGGGATACACTAGGATGGATCATGACTTTCTCCAGAAGGCCTTCAAGCTGCAACTTGAGCTTGCATAGCTCATGGGTAGTCATACGATTAGGTTATCGTGAGATAGGCTCTATTCCCGGGATAAAATCTATGTGAAAATCTATCTCACATGGGGTAGGTAACCCGATAGCTCCCCGGGAAAACATTAGAAAACTCTCTCAAGATGTGATGGTCACAAAGGGATGGTCCACTAGACTCATCTTCAGATTTTTCACTAACCATAATAGCATACATCTGACATACTCTTCACACACACCGCTTAAGGTGCATAGCAGCAGAGATGGTGCGAGATGGAAATGGACCTCCTAACTCCTACTATCACTAACTCAACTCCTAGATCATTTGTACATGAAATAGTCTTATGGTAACAATCCACTCTAGCTCTATGTGTAGACAACCATTCCATGCCTAAGATGACTCCGTACAAACCCAACGAAAGGATACAAATATTTGAGGTAGTGGTGAAGGGTCTCAAATCCACTACACACTCTTTAACTAAGGAGTCTACAAATATTTTGGCTTTAGAATCCATCTCGACATCCCAACTAAGACCATGCCTAACTTCCACCAGCCTGTAATGCTCTACTAAGGATGGTGCAATAAATGAATTAGACGAACCAGAATCAAACAAAATGGAGGTAGGAATACCACCAATGCTACCTATAGTATCTATCATAGTTCCATGGTGCTCAGCCTAGTGGTTCTCGACCGCTACATAGATCGATGGTTGTGCCTCATGTCACTAATAGTAGGCCCTGAAATCTACATCTTACCCTTGTTACTAGGGTCTATGTGGGCACTCTCTCCAATGATGTCCAATAACACCACAACCATAACAACTTCTTGGTCCTCTCCAATGATATGCAGCTCCATACGGTACTATAAAGGTCTCGCACTATTGATCCCGATGATATGGCTATGGATTGTTGAGGTCTCTGTTGATGAGATCCTACTAACTCGAGCTCTCAAGATACCTGTTTCCTAATGGGACCCTTAGGAGGATGCCCCGTATTCTATCCCCTCCTAGCGTCGAATCTTTGAGTAGGTATGAATGGTGGATGAGTATGTTCCTCCTATGGCAATAAAGAATGTGTAGAACCATGTCCACCACACGAGGAGGAGCTGACCCCCTCGACCTGCTATCTTGCATCTATTGGATTTGGCTCCACACTCTTTCCCTGGCCTGCTCTGTCTTCCCCGTGTCTCCTCTATAATATAGGCCTTCTCCATGGCCTCTCTGCTAAGATCGTGGGCGGTGAATGCGTCGCACCACCCAAATCCAAATTCAAGCCCCTGATGAACCTATGAATCTAGACCTGCTCATCCTGCATATAGTCAACATACTAGATTAGGTCCATAAATTAAATCTCATACTCATCTACAGTCATAGATGCCTGATGGAGGTTGTGGAACTCATCTATCCTCTTCTGAATAAACCTCCTAGATAAATACCTTCTCCTGAACCACTCCTCAAAGAGGTCCTAGGTAACCGTCTCTAAGTAAACATGGAGCTTCTACTCGTCAATCCTCCACCAGATACCTGCTCCATCCCTCAGAAGATGGATTGCAACACAAGCTTTCATGTTCTTTAGTACGAGGAAAATCTTGAAGCATCCACTCAAGCTCACCAACCAAGCCTCTAGCCTAAAAACCACCTGTATCTCTAGAATAGTGAGATGGTCGTAGCTTTAGGATCTCTCCAATGTGGTCTCGTAGTTGATGATTGGTGACCCCTAGGTCTCTCTCGCATGCTCCTCCTCCGCTAGGGCTCGAGATCTATCCCCGTGTCTGAAATCTTGTCAACATGCCCCCTCTATGGTGAATATTCCCTAGCCAACTCCTCATTGTGTCAAGGAGATGCACAAGCCTCAACTGATGGCTCTCTATCTTGTCTATCAAGTCATCCTCCTAAGGACCCTCCGCGTATAATGGCATTTGACACTCAAGTGTCTATAAAATCTAAGGTAGAATGGTCGCTACCACCCGAGTTGGAGGTGTAAATTTTAGATCTACGTGCAAGAACCCCTTGTCTAGTCCACGCCTCCTACATAGACCAAGGAGAGAGTTAGTTCATCATTCTATGTTTTTGTTTCAGTTTTCTAAGTTTACTACATTATACAATTATCGGAAATGTTGTTTTCTAGGTCTAAAAAAATATTTGCGCTAGGTTAAATGTTCACGTATTGTATTTTTCCAGTGCCCATGGGTCCAAGATTTGAACCCAAGGCTTTGATACCAAGTGTAACGACCCCTAAAATCTACCCGCACAAGACCCAAGAACAACCTAGGGCAAGCTAGAAAAATTATGGAATATTTTTTTTAAAAATGTGCCCGCAAAAAGGTTTCTAAAATAACAGTTGTTAGATTTTTGTTTCTAAGTCACTTAAATTTTATAATATAATTTTCCCCATTATAAATAATAAAACTCAAATTTTATTTTTAATAAACGTAATTATCCTAAAGTATGGTTTAGGTTCCCTTAAAGGTTATATTGATAAAGATTTAATCTCCACTATAGTCAACTAGGATAAATTAATCCCATGGGGAAAATGAGGTTTATTGAATTAAAACTAAAGTTATTTTAATCCACAAGGTGACTAAGTTCAAAACAAATAATAAGGTCCCTTACATTAACACAAGGGTTAGAAGAATAAACACACTGTTAGTGCAAAATTACAAAGACCCGGACGACCGATCGATTTCTAGGTTGATTACTCTTGCATCCAGTGTAATTGCACAACATGGAAACCTCTCTCCAAGTGTGGGACTTGGAAGCTGAGAGAGGAATCTCCAGATTAGAGGTTGGTTCCTCAAACTCCTCTGATTTAGATCTATATTTTGCAAAGCTACAGAGGTCTAGATCCTAATCCTATTCTAACTTGCAAGGAGACAGGGGTAGAAGTGCAAAAATTGAAACTAACTAAAGATGGTGATGCACCAAAAAGGAGTGGTGAAACATATTAGTCATGCAAATAGACACAGACCAAGGTTCACAACATAAAAACATACACAGACTGATAATTTATAATTTAGCATCTGAAATCAAGCAAATAATACAAACAGAGGATTGAAACCCATTCACAGAGCTTGCATTATCAATTTAATATCAAAATACGCATTACACCTCGAGAGGTAAAGAAAACTGTTACAATCCTTGGAGAGGTCTGATACTTCATCAATCCCTTAAAGAAGGTGAAAGAAGAAGTCTGCTATGCCCAAAAAATGTTCCTCTCTTTGAAATGAGCCCAAAACTGGCTTTTAAAATGCAAGGGTCGAACCAGGAACAGAGACGTACAAAGGCATGGAAGCCCATTCTTTCTTAACTACAGTGTATTAAAACGGCATGGAGGATCTTACAAACCCATACCCTATCATTTTGACCGGATTACGGAGAATGCGACCCATTCGCATTAACTCGTCGCTGGAATGTCATTTCCGCCATGAATACGTGTCGAGTTGTTTCTTGATTTTTCTCCCTCCAACCTGCTCCAAAATGCAAGATTGACCCCGGAATCGTGTAGAGAATTTCACCAGCTTTCTGTTGACATAAATAACGTGCAAATCCGAGCTCTGGATCAAAAGTTATGGCGATCTGAAGATCTAGGGCACAAAATAGGCGAAAGCGTGTTTTGAAATCCTTTCCCGCGCTCTGCCACCTGGACGACACGTGGGACGTGCTGATTGGACGAGAAATTCTCTCTCCTCCATCTTTCACGGGCTTTCATTTTGAAATTCACTTGTGGGGCCCTTAACTGGACACGTGGCGCTATTTCATTGGTTCGGGCTGACCTTTTAAAACTTGCCCTTTGACCTTTTTGACCTTTTTTTCCCGAGACACGTGGCGGCTTCTGATTGGTTCTCGGCCCTGCCGGCTTTTCGCACCCTTCACGTCCTTTTGTCCCAGACGTCCCAATTGCTTAGTGCTCCTTGTGCTGATTTCGGCCGAACCGGCCGGTTCGCGTCCATTTGTCCCGGATGTCCCAATTGCCTTCGGACTGTTTTGACCTCTTTCGCCCGGTTCGGCCGGTTCGCGCCTTTTCGGCCCGCTTGTCCCGAACTGTCCCTCTCAGCAGTTAGTCAATTTTCTCTCGGTCGAACCGGCATTTCGCGCCCGCCGCGTACTTTCGTCCCATTTGTCCCATTTTCTTTTGGACTGCCTGTGCTCATTTCGCCGAACCTGCCGCGTGTTCGGCCTTTTTGTCCCAAACGTCTCCCGAGCAACACTTAGCCAATTTTTCTTCCTCTTTCGGCCGGATCGGCTTTTCGCGCCCGCCACGTTCTGGCCGATTGTCCCAAATGCAATTTGGGCTGCCTAGAGGCTTTTCGGCCGATCCGCTTCCATTTGTCCCACTTGTCCCAAATGCTACCTTGAGCAGGACTTAGCCAATTTTCACACTCTTTCCTGGATCAACCTATTTGCCTTTCTGCAACTTTTTGCATTTTCTCAGAGCTTGCTCCCTGTTTCTTCGGCCAGGGGAGTTAGAAAAATACCTGAAGGGACCCTAGAAACCTGATTTTGCTCTGAATCAATCAATTTGCTTGGGATTTGAATCTTCTGATGCATGTTATCAAAATTTACCCTAGGGGGGTGAATTTTGGATAACAATTTGGCGACTCAGTGGGATCATCTGCCTGCTAGATGGAAAGACCAGTTGCCTGAAGCAATCCATTGGGCATGGAGTCATCAAATATTCTGTTAGAATCCAAACTGACTCAGAATGTGCAAGGGGAAGATGGAATGTGACCTGATGAAAGCAAAGACATGCTAAACATCTCCATGGACAGCAAGTTGTGCCAAGGCACTTAGGGAAAACAAAACTAACCTACAGCAAAACAATGTGCACAAGCACTTGGAGGAAAGAAAATCTAATCTAATATCTACAGTGTAGTGAACCTCCCTCTAGGCTAACGCTTGAGATAGATTCCATTTTCTGAATCTGCGGTTCTTCACCATCCAATGAGGCCAATTGGAAAGCATTGTTGCTCTTGCACTTTGTGACCATGTATGGGCCACTCCAAATGGCATCAAATTTTGAATGCCTTCCTGGTTTTGCTCTGTCCACATCCCATTTCAGCACTAGATCTCCTACTTGAAAAGATCTGTCTTTGGCCTTCCTATCAAAGGTCTTTTTGATCAAAGCTTGATCCTTTTCCATTGCTTGGGATGCCTGATCTCTGATCTCTTGCAGCTCCATCAACTCTGCATACCTCACCTCCATGGGCTCAAACTCTAGCAACTCCAGCTATTTCATGAGTTCCAACATTGGCAACTCAAGTCACATGGGCAAGATTTCCTCTCTTCCGTAGACAAGCCTAAATGGAGAGTTACCCGTGGATCTTTTGGGAGTTATCCTATCAGCCCATAAGGCTGATTTCAGTTTGGTATGCCAAGCCCTCTGATTCTCATCAAGAGTCCTCCTAATGATCCTCAACAAGTTTTTGTTTGTAGACTCACTGGCCATTACCTTGAGGGTAATAGTTTGATGAAGTTCTCAGGTAAATCCCGTTCTTGACAGCCCACTCAGTCACTTTAGATCCGATGAATGCCAATGCATTATCAGAGACTATTGTAGCAGGTACACCAAATCTGGTAGTTATCCCTTCGTAAAAGTCCAAGATGCTAGACTCATTCACCTCTTTGAGTGCTACTGCTTCTGTCCATCTGGTGAAGTAGTCTGTGGCTGTCAAAATCCATTTGTGCCCTTGGCTCGAATTGGGATTGATGACTCCAATGAAGTCCAAACCCCACTGCATGAATGGCTGATCTACTGTAATTGGATGCAATGGAAGGGCAGCGAGTCTCTCTTTTCCTGTGAAGAATGCACAATTCTTACATCTCTTGATCCATGCATAGCAATCACTGAAGATTTTAGGCCAATAATAACCAGCCTTCATGATTTTCAGAGCTGTCACTCTTGGTGCAAAATGGCCACCAGCTGGTCCATCATGAAACTCTTTTAATACCCCTTGGATCTGACCTGTGTTAATGCATCTCAGCAGCACTCCATTCACGTCCTTCTTGAACAAAACTCCATCAATGATGGTATATGGAATAGCCTGCAATCTGAAATGTCTCCTCTTTGCTTTGCTCATTTCTGGAGGGCACATGCCCGTCTGTAGGAAATGTATCATATTCTGAGTCCAACAGGGAGTGGACACATCATCATTTTCCTGTTTTTTATCATCTTGTAATAGCAGGACAACGTCTTCTTCATCTTTTGGGTTGTCTGGTTGTTTGGAAGCGAGCTGCTCACACAAACCTTTGCCTCTTACCAGCTTGGTGATCTTGATCTCAATGTCATACTCCATGACACGGGTGATCCAACCTGCCCTTTTCTCATTCAAATCCTTGTTGAGGAGGAAATCCTTAACCCCAGCATGTGAGACTAGCAACTGTATCTTGTTGTTTGAGACTAAATGCTTGAATTTCTTCAAGCTTCGACATCGCAAGCACATGCTTTTCAATAAAAGAGTACCTCATTTCGCAGTCACCTAGGCTCTGGCTGAAGAAGGCAATCGGCTGCTCATCATTATCTTTGTTCTGCTGTACCAGAATGGCAGAAATAGTGTCATCACCTCCAAATGCATAGAGGATGAAATCCTTGGAAAAGTCTGGGTTGATGAGAGTGGGTGCCTGGGAGATGGCTTCTTTGATTGCTTCAAAACTCTCCTTGCCTTCTACCGTCCACTTGAAAGCCATGCTTTTCTTTAACATTTTGGTGATGGGCTTGACAAGGGATGCAAAATTTGGGACAAACCTCCGAACAAAGTTTATCCTTCCCCAGAAACTCAAGAGCCTTCTTGTGGCTCGGCAATGGTAGAGCTCTTATGGCTTCAACCCTCTCTGGATCAATTGCTAATCCTTCCTTGGAGACAATATGGCCAAGGAGTTTTCCTTCATGTGCAAGAAAGATGCACTTCTTAGGATTTAAGGACACTCCGAACTTTCTACACCTCTCGAAACACTTGCCCGAGGTGAACGAAATGGTCTCTGCAAGACATTCTTTGAGAAGACAAGTAATATCATCTAAGTATATCAAAGCACTATCTTGTTGATCAAGCCTTTGAATGCCATATCCATAGCTCACTGGAATGTTGCTCCAGCTGCGTTCGGCTCGACACCCAAATGGCATCTTCTTGTAAGCATATGTGCCCCATTTGGTTGTGAAGGTTGTCTTGAACCTGGTCTTCCTCCTTTACCATAATTTGATTGAAGCCCGAGTAACCATCAAGTAGTGAAAACCTTTCCGAACCAGCTACGACCTGCAAAGATTTGCTCCATGGAAGGGAGTGGATAATGGTCCTTGAGAGAGGCTCTATTCAAATCTCTGAAGTCAACACATAGCCTGATCTCTCCACTCTTCTTTCTGACTGGAACTAAGTTGGCAACCCAACTAGAATGCTTGATTGGGAATATAATTGCTGACTCAATCAGCTTGTCCAATTCTTTCCTCATGAGAGGCTCCATGTGTGGATTGACTGGTCTCTGTTTCTGCCTGATAGGCTTAGTATTTGGGTCCAATTCAATGGTATGCTGAGCTAAGTTGGGATTGAACCCTTTCAAATCTTCATAACTCCAAGCAAACACGTCAGGGAATTCTTGACATAGCTGTATGAACTCATACCTTTCCTGTTCAGTTGTCATCTTTCCAATTTGCAATGGCTTGTTCTCTTCTACCAAGATGGATACCGAATCTTCTCTCTTAACCTGAATGTTTGCTTTCTCCTTTCTAAACTGATCATTGGGGTTAAAAATGGACTCCAAGGTGATAAGTCCCTTGGGCAGCTTGTCAGTTCTCAGCTGTATCACCTGGTCACCATATTGCTGTTCCAACTTCTCTTGATTCTTAGCTGAGAACTCAGCTTCTTCTTGCAAGAAGTGGATGATTTGCTGATCATTCTCAAATACTTGCCAACTGACATCGTTATCCGGCACTGAAGGCCTCACAATCATGTGGATGTTTGGCTGTACCTTGTCTTGTTGAATGTTTTCTACAATGTCAAAGGCTGCCCCTACTGCTGCAAGCCTGTCAGCAGCTTGATTCTCTTCTCTAGGAATGGCCTTGATGCAAAGCCCTCAAAATCTTCCATGAGGTCCCACACCCTGTTCTTGTAGCATCTGAGTAGATCATTTTTGGCAGCATGTTGTCCCTTGACCTGATTTACAATCAGCTCACTGTCCCCAAAAACTTGCAAGTTCTTTATCTTTCTCTTGATTGCCCAATGCATCCCTTGCACCAAGGCTTCATATTCAGCAGTGTTATTGGAGCATGCAAATTGAAATCTAAAAGCTGAATAATGCTTTATTCCTTGAGGTGAAACAAGCATGGCTCCACCTCCTGCACCTTGTCTACTCCTTGATCCATCGAAAAACAGCTGCCATACTTCATTGTCATCCTTGTGGTTTGGCTTGGTGATGCTAGGAATAGGTTGACTTTCTTCGTGTATGCAATAGACCCCTAGCTCAGATTCTTCTACTTCTTGATAAGGATCAAAAGCATGCACCTTGTTTGCCCATTCATCAAGAGTCAAATCTGGAATACTTCCAACCTTAGTGTCGGCTTCATCAGTGCCAAGGTGATCTTCTTGATCAAATGCTGAGCAATTGGTATTAATATGACTTGGAGTATAGGGCTCAATGTGGAAGTCTGCAATAGGTTCTGACCTAATTGTGGCCTTAGTCCCATATCTCGTTCTGAATAGCATGTGAGACCAATCAGCGGACAAATATCCCCCAATCTTGGCTGTGAAATCTCTTGACAAGCAAAGGGCAAAGAGTGGTGGAAGGTCTATGACTGATATATCTTGTAAGACAACAACATTTGGACATGCATGCAAGGTAAGACTCAAATTTCTAATCACTCCAACTATTGCTATTGCTGTCCCATCCAGCTGCACCACTCCCTTAGATGTTATTTCATACTGGAGCCCTAACTGATCAGCTATCTGTTTAGGCATAACTGAGCTACTTGCCCCGGAATCTATCATGCAATTATGCACTAGCTGATTTCCAATGATTAACGAAACATAGAAAGGGGGAGGCTTCAGCATTCTACCTTGTTGTGCTCCATGATTTCCTTGAGGGTGGGTAGCATTTGTGAGTACCTTCTCCTGCATTTGGATCTCGTTGATTCAAAGTTGGCCAATCCTTTATGGCAGCTTGCAGCAGATTTCTTTGGCCTGGGATGGATAGGGATTCCCACATAGATATATTGACGTTTGTCTTCTTCATCTGATCAATGATACTGAATGGTGATGAAGGATCTCTCTGTTGTCCCTTGGTCTGCACATTTGCTCCTTGTATGTGGGCAGCAACAGCTGGCATTTGAGTTGGCCTAGGGGCTGTTCTTGACTGCCCTTGTGCATTTGAAACTGGGTTTTGCTTGCCAATCATTTGTGGAGCTGTGGAAGGTTGAGGATTGGCTGGGGCTAATGACTGTTGTTCACCCAAATTTCTCCTTTTTGACCTTGTGTTGGCTGCAACACCTTGAGAAACTACCTGATTCATGCCACAGAAATCCTCTGCTTGCCAATTTACCAATGTGGTGTCATTTGGGGCTGATTGTTGTTGGAATGTTTCTTGTTGTTGGCTGTTTTCTTGACTACTCTCACCCTCCACACCAGCACTTGTTACCATTAAAGCTTGAGTCAAAGCACCATTGAAGCACATGGATTGATTATGAGGCTCATTACATGGAAAACACCAATCATACTCCTGGGCAGTGTTGTTTTGTGCTGGTACTAATGCCTTAGAGGCAGATATGGCATTTGGATTATAGGGCTGGAATGGTCTATTGGCAGGAGGCCTTGTTTGATTCATATTTGCAGCTGGATTGGGTGGCCTTTGAGGCTGATATGGCTGCCTATTAGGTTGAGCTTGAGGCTGATACGAAGGTCTAAAACCTTGAGCTCATTGCCTCTTGAGTGTGACCAGCTCATTACCTAAATTTTGCAGTTGCTTCATGACTTCTTGAAGCTCATTTGGGGCACTTGGAGATGAAGTGGAAGCTTCATTTGAACTCTAATTCCTAGGAGTGGGAATAGGAGCTAAGACAGGTGCTTGACTAGTACTTGGGCTCTCTAAACTTGGATATAATGGCATTGGAGGCCTAGGAGCTAGCTTGCCAGCTTGAATCAGACAATTTTCAGCTCTAATAGCAATACTATAAGCAGCAGGATAGTTGTGCCTCCCATAGATTGAATCAACATAGAAATATCAATTTAAAGCTTTAAGGTAATATAGAAAACACCTTCACGTTGGCACGATCGCCATCTTTGGAATCCTATCCCAAGACCTTTGAAATCAAGTTGAAGCCGCTTATTTGCTCATGGAAGCTCTCTTGATAGTTGTCAATTTGTTCCAAAAGAGACAAGTTGTCTCCCTTCTCTCCAAATTGATTGTGAAGTGCAATACGCCTGATTCCAGTTTGTGATAGAGCCACTTCAAGGCTCCTAAACCATTGCAATGCTTTTCCCTTGAATGAGGATGCCAAAGAATTTGACAAATACTTGCATTTCATTAATCTCATGGATTACACAAATGTTAGCAATGTCTTTGACATGATCACCGAGAGTGGTCCGATTTTCTCCAAGTAAAGTATGGAATGTTCTTGATCTGCCGCAACCGGGATTGGATTTTGTGCATTGAGAGCAAGTGGGCTGCTGCCTATGAAGTTGACATAGGGGTTCACTGGTTGCGCCATTCTGATTGGTCTTAAAACCCTTGTATATTGAAAGAAAGGCTGCTCAGGTGGAGGAGTTGAGAGAGTTCTGTTTGGTGGAGATGGGGACCTTTGAATCCTTCTTCCTCTTTGCCTTCTTCTTGGAGATAATTGCAGGTATTCAAACAGTACTTCCTCCTCTCCAACTCTTGACCTTGTGATTCTTCTCATAAGCTTTTAGGCCTGACTGACGAAACCAGTTGATTCTTCCCCTCGGAGTCGCCAGATATGCAAATAATAGCTCTTTTCAAGCAAGAAAATTGCAGCAGATGCACATCAACTTTGCTGCAATAAAAATGAGACCTCTGGTCCCACCGGGCATGCCAAAACTTTTAGTGCAAAATTACAGCACCCCTGGACGCTGATCATATTTCTAGGTTGATCACTCTTGCATCCAGTGTAATTGCACAACATGGAAACCTCTCTCCAAGTGTGGGACTTGGAAACTGAGAGAGGAATCTCCAGATTAGAGGCTGGTTCCTCAAACTCCTCTGATTTAGATCTATATTTTGCAAAGCTACAGAGGTCTAGATCCTAATCCTATTCTAACTTGCAAGGAGACAGGGGTAGAAGTGCAAAAAATTGAAACTAACTAAAGATGGTGATGCACCAAAAAGGAGTGGTGAAACATATTAGTCATGCAAATAGACACAGACCAAGGTTCACAACATAAAAACATACACAGACTGATAATGTATAATTTAGCATCTGAAATCAAGCAAATAATACAAACAGAGGATTGAAACCCATTCACAGAGCTTGCATTATCAATTTAATATCAAAATACGCATTACACCCTCAGAGAGGTAAAGAAAACTGTTACAATCCTTGGAGAGGTCTGATACTTCATCAATCCCTTGAAGAAGGTGAAAGAAGAAGTCTGCTATGCCCAAAAATGTTCCTCTCTTTGAAATGAGCCCAAAACTGGCTTTTAAAATGCAAGGGTCGAACCCAGGGAACAGGAGACGTACAAAGGCATGGGAGCCCATTCTTTCTTGACTGCAGGTGTATTAAAACGGCATGGAGGACCTTACAAACCCATACCCTGTCATTTTGACCGGATTACAGGAGAATGCGACCCATTCTGCATTAACTCTGGTCGCTGGAATGTCATTTCCGGCCATGAATACGCGTCAGAGCTGTTTCTCAATTTTCTCCCTCTAGACTGCTCCAAAACACAAGATTGACCCTAGAATCGTGTAGAGAATTTCACCAGCTTTCCGTTGATATAAAGAACGTGTAAATCCGAGCTCTGGATCAAAAGTTATGGCGATCTGAAGATCTAGGGCACAAAACAGGCGAAAGCGTGTTTTGAAATCCTTTCCCGCGCTCTGCCACCTGGACGACACGTGGGACGTGCTGATTGGATGAGCAATTCTCTCTCCTCCGTCTTTCGCGGGCTTTCATTTTGAAATTCGCTTGTGGGGCCCTTAACTAGACACGTGGCGCTATTTCATTGGTTCGGGCTGACCTTTTAAAACTTGCCCTTTGACCTTTTTGACCTTTTTTTTTTCCCGAGACACGTGGCGGCTTCTGATTGGTTCTCGGCCCTGCCGGCTTTTTCGTGCCCTTCACGTCCTTTTGTCCCAGATGTCCCAATTGCTTAGTGCTCCTTGTGCTGATTTCGGCCGAACCGGCCGGTTCGCGTCCATTTGTCCCGGATGTCCCAATTGCCTTCGGACTGTTTTGACCTCTTTCGCCCGGTTCGGCCGGTTCGCGCCTTTTCGGCCCGCTTGTCCCGAACTGTCCCTCTCAGCAGTTAGTCGATTTTCTCTTGGTCGAACCGGCATTTCACGCCCGCCGCGTACTTTCGTCCCATTTGTCCCATTTTCTTTTGGACTGCCTGTGCTCATTTCGGCCGAACCGGCCGGTTCGGGCCTTTTTGTCCCAAACGTCCCGAGCAACACTTAGCCAATTTTTCTTCCTCTTTCGGCCGGATCGGCTTTTCGCGCCCACCGCGTACTTCTGGCCCGATTGTCCCAAATGCAATTTGGGCCGCCTAGAGGCTTTTCGGCCGATCCGCTTCCATTTGTCCCACTTGTCCCAAATGCTACCTTGAGCAGGACTTAGCCAATTTTCACACTCTTTCCTGGATCAACCTATTTGCCTTTCTGCAACTTTTTTGCATTTTCTCAGAGCTTGCTCCCTGTTTCTTCGGCCAGGGGAGTTAGAAAAATACCTGAAGGGACCCTAGAAACCTGATTTTGCTCTGAATCAATCAATTTGCTTGGGATTTGAATCTTCTGATGCATGTTATCAAAATTTACCCTAGGGGGGTGAATTTTGGATAACAACACCCCATAACCAAATAAAGTGACCCCTTAAAAAGTCAACCCATGTATTTTAGAATTAACATGTAAATTTAAATTCAAATTCCTCTCACCCGCTCTCCCATGTAATTTTCTTAGGGATGAATCTCATCCCTTCGATGAATTCATTTGGAGCCCTTAGATGAGGGAAAATCAACTAACCCTAAAGTTTGCTTAAGAAAGCTTCTTTTTCTTTTATTTTAATTTATTATTTCTCTTTTTTTGCAGCTTGTTGGAGGAGGAGGAGGAAGCCATTAGAGGCCATTCCAAGCTTCTTTGGAGAGGCATACATCTTCATTATTTTCTTATTTTGTTTATACCCCCATTTAGGGTTACAAGTATTCAAATATTTTATTTAGCTCATAGTTCTTAGATTTGCCCAAATGGGCTTGTGGGTTTTGCCCCATTTTAGAGATAAAATAGGTTACAATGGTTCATTCTACTTTGGGCAAGAAATATATATAAATACATCTTTTTTTTAAAAAGCCATTTAAATACAAAAAACCAAATTTCGAAATAGGGTATTATTGTAGAAATACCATTAAATAGAATTATATATATATATATATAGAAAAATATCAAAAGTCGGTTTACACGGTTTGCATGGATAAACTTACAAGCGGGTTTTATATTTTACATAGGTGAAAAACAAGCCATAGAGGTTAGGTAATAGTTGAGTGATTGGATTGTATTAGTTGTAATGTGTGGGGTTATGGGGGAGGGTCGCCGACCCCACCCCCATCCCATTAGTTAATGGGGTGGGGGTGGGGTCGAGGACCCTCCCCAACCCTATTCCCTTATAAAATGGGACAGCCGCAACCCTCACTTTTGAAGTCTTTTTGTGATTTCTTTGGTAAGTATATATATATATATATATATATATATATATATATATATATATAGGACTAATTTATTATTATTTTTAATAATAATGTTAATAACCCTTTAATATTAATAATAACCTAATATTATTAATATTTTAATGTTAATAATATGGTTACCTTAGTACTTCTATCAAGGTAGTGATGTATATAATGTTATTTAGGTCAACATCTTTTAATTCCATACTTCAAATTTCTTGGTAAAATTTTGATAGTAAGCGGTAAAATTTCTTGGTAAGAGGTTTTAAAAGAAAATAAGTCTAATTTCACTTATTGTTATATTAAGTCACAAAGGGTTTATAAGAAATTCTACAATAACTTAATAATAATTTTGCACATTCTAATGAGGCTAAAGCCTAAGTTGCAATGAAGAAACTTCTTTTCTCTACTAGTATTAAGAATTACTCTATTTTTATGAACCAAGTAAAGACAAACAAATCTAAGTTCTTTCCATTTATGTGAATAAAGTTTAAAATGTCTTTCCACCACTGTAAGAGAATGAACAAATATATCTTATTTCACTACTCTATAAGTTTCATGTAATACAAAAGAAGTAACTATTTCTTTCCTTTTACAAACTACAAATTTCAACCATTCCCACAAACAATGATAACAAGACTTCCAATAAGTTTTAAAATAAGAACTACTAACTTTTCAATAAGATCTACACACTTATATGAGATAATAAGTTGATTAAAAATATGAACTAGTTATTTCTTTCCTTCTAATCACCTTTCCATTATAACAATACTAGCTTTACTAGAATGTCTTCCTTTCCTTTACAACAATACTATAACTTCAACAATGATAATGAACTTTCTTTTCCTTGAGCATAGCTCATTTATTTTAATACAAGAACTTACTTTCTCACAATAAAAATTATAACTAAACTTTTAAACATGATTTCCATTTTGATTCATTTCTTTACATACTACAATTTGAGGAGAAAAGAAATTATACAATTCCTCAATGAGCTTCCTTCAAAATAATAATACAACTTGGTAAATGAAACTTACAATGCAACATTTATTTATTTTTAAATACAATACTACAAGTCTTCCACCTTAAGTGGGAATAACAAGAAGGTTTTCTCACAAGGAAGGATTTCTTTTGGACATCAACAAATGCTCCAAGTTTCACATCATCAACAAGAGCTCCACCATGTCTTCACTTGATCAACAAAAAAAAAGGGGGAGAGGCAACACTCTCCACCCAACCAATAATCCAATGAGGAGAAGAAGCTATCCTCCTCATTAGCCCCGAGCCCCAACCAAAATGCAATAAAAGATGGATCCAACTCATGGACACAAATACAAAGCTTCCACATCACAATACAAGATTTCACAACCATACCAAAACACAATCAACACAAACTACAATCACAAGAAGGAAACTAACAAAATATACAAGGCTTCATAATGCAAAGCCAAAGGAGCAAGGATCTATGGGGAGATCACTTATGCCTCCCAATGGGAATTAGGTGCCCACCTTAAAACCCTCCAATATACATATCAAAACCCCTACAAAACTCTTATGCCTCCCTCAAGATCCTCTTATGCCTCCCACATTCTCTTATGCCTCCCTACTATCTCTTATGTCTCCCTCATAAAAACCAAGTAAGAAATGCAAGCATTTTCTTGTCCAAGGTGGGGCACCCAACCCAACTCCCTCCAAAACATGAAATAAACTCTTATGCCTCCCTACATATAAGATCCCCATAGCCCTCTCCTACACCACACTTAGGCAATCTACCCAAGAACCCAACAAGCATACCAAAACACTCAATAACATACACATATACACAAATAAAAGAAAACATTTAAACAAGAGTGTAGCTCCTACCTTTCCATGGTAGAGCTTGATCCAAGAGTCACACACCAAGATCCTTCAAGCCCACTCCAACACCAACAAGCTCCAAAATAAATCCACAAGCACTCAAAAATTCTCCAACTCCAAAATACAAGTGCACACAAAAGAAATGAAGTAACCCCAAAAAAACAAAAGAATTAGCATAAATAGAAAAGGGAGAGAGGAGGGTGAGGTGGCTCCATGTAGGATGCCACATCACTTATCCTCAACTCCACCTCACAAGTCAAACCTCAACCTCAATGCACAATAAATTGTTGGTTGAAAGGAATGACAAACCTCTTACACACGCAATCCAAACCCACACCCCCTAAGGACAAACTTTAAAACCTATGTAAGAAAAGTGCAATAAATGCCACTTTTTGTCTTACAAAACACATAATATGGTCTATTTTGGACCCCTAATCCATAGGTAGGGTTGGTATAGTAATTTAAGAGGTGTGTGACAAGTTTAACTTGTCCAACAAGCCTCCAAAATTGGCCCTTAAGGCTAAATCCGAATTTCAAAGATGAGGTAGAGTGTACAACCCTCAAGATCACAAGCACTCCACTTACAACACATAACCCAAATACTCATCTAATCTAAAAAATGAATTCTTTTGTCTCATCCATAATTAGTTTAGTAACATGATTAATTTACTAATCTAGACACAATTTAAATAATTAATAAAAGGGAAATACATCACTATAAAATCACATACTAAAATTAAATAAAAGAAAAGAAGGAACTACACATAAACCCTTGGTCACAATTGGAGGTAATGTCCCCCATGGGGACCCCCTAACAACAATTCAAACACACACAACATAACACATGTTTCCATGGTGACCATTGTTGAATCCATCTAGCATTCGATGTGGTTGGTCTCCAATCCCCCATTGATTGTTGTGATATGTTTACCTGTAAAACACATAATACATGTTGAAATTTTTTTACTCTTGAAAAAATAGGCAACTCGAAACTTCATTACGATGGATGGCATTGGTGTGGACCTAAGCAGGGGAGATTAATTGAGTCAATATTGTTTCTACTAAATTAATTAATGATTATATGAAATCTGTAGCTATGTGTGCTGTTACAAAACGTAACAGATCACATATTCTATAATTTCATGACTATCTTTAGCAAAAGAACACAAAGCCCTAAAGGACAGCTATGTTGTCTTGATGAGGACATCAAACTTCAAAATAAATGAAGTGTTAAGTTTTGGAACAATAATCATAATTACTTATTGCAACAATCAGATTTCATTGCTAGATGTTACAGGAATTCTTTGATATTCTTTCCTTTGTGATTAAGACATTCAATTATATTATTGAGTTGTTTACTTCATCATACAATCCATACATAAATCTGAAATGCAGAAATAAATACACAACTCAATTTCAGAATTCAATGTTTTATTCATAAGGAATTTCAAATGTTCCCACACAAGCCGTGGGATGTAATTGAAAAGTAAAGTACAACTACTGAAATAAGAGGTACATATGCATGAAAGAGAAAATAGAGGAGTATGAGTGAACCCATCATTGCCTTGGAGTTTTCTTCTCCAGTTGAGGCATCTCCATCTCTAGCTTTGTTCCATCTCCATATTCACTACTGAAAGCACTGAACCTGAAAAGAAGAAAAGAGAAAAACTATCAGTTATGAGCTCCGGGTTAATCCATATTCCTATACTATCCTAATTCATGCATATGGATCTCTTAACAACAGGAGATATAAATTACATGAAGATCAAAAACATCATACATGATTTACTCACTCAGAAAGAAGAGAGAGAGAAAAAGAAAAACCATGGACATAAGAGAGGCCAAAAAGCCTAAATATTTTCTAACTATTTTCTTAAGTGTGTAGGTACAAGTTACAGCCAAGAAGAAATAAATCATGTCTTACAATCCTCACCATAAATAAAGATTGCATAGTTCAATGAATTCTATCCTATGGTACACAAAGTAAATAAGTCATAAGTACATCTTTGTTGAAGGATGGAACAACTAGAAATCAAAGCATAAGAAATACATGTTTTGGCATGAGAAGAGACTCAACAAATAGAAGTACATATAAATCAATCAAAGGTGAAGGATGAAGTTAAAGGCTGAAGTTAAAGAAAGAAGATTACAAGCTGAAATAGAATGAGGAAGAAGGAAATTTGGGAAAATTTTGATAGGGCTTTGCCATGTAAAATGGAAATTTTAAATTTTCCAGCATGCATATTAAAGTTGTAATGAAGCTCAAATACAGTTTGTAAACACAAAAGAAATGAAACTACAACATATCAACAAAATTTCAATGTTCAACCATGTCCTTTGTAGTCTCTCAAATCATAGTGAATGATTAACTTCTACATTTTTTTGTTTTTAGAAATCAAATTTTCAAGTCATTTTACAATTGACAATGAAGAAGGATACAGAATAGCGATTTATAGAGGGCCAAAGTGAATGAAACAAGTATTTGCATCTCATAAAGACAAGGTCATAACCTATGCTCAACACCGCAAAACAAAAGAGAGGATGATGATATGGAAAATAAAAATGCATTCATCTTGATGAAACAACAACTAAGTTATCTTGAGTTACAAATGATGGTTATCAAGATACAGTTCAAAAGATGTAACTATCTACAAAGTACAAATTCAAGGAATGGAGTTGTATTCAACATATAGTAGCAACAAGTATAGAAGAGAGTCATGGTTAAATAGAAAACAAATCCTTATGTACAAACTCAGGATGATACAAATAAAAGATGGCCAATGTACATGATTTCCATGAAAGAGTGATTATACAATCAAATTATTAATTTAAGATATCATTTTTTTCAAAGTGAGCATTAGACCTTAAACTACAATTCAAAACATCATTCAAGCGAGCTCATGAAGTTCATACCAGGAGAAATTCAAGTAACATCTACAACTATAAAGGGCCATGAAAAGTTATGATATCCCATATTTAAAGTATAGTTGTCTTTTCAGACAAGTGTATCAATTCAAGATCAGAGTAAAGGAGATGATGATAACTCAATACCATAATCAAAGAATGCAACATTTACTGAAGTCTAAAGACCTTATTGCAAAAAAATATGAGCATTATTATTATGAAACCCCATCTCAAAGTGGTGAAGCACAAAATTCATATAGAGAGGAAAGTCATAAAGATAAAGTCGAAGATGTAAAATATTTGACAAAACTCTCAAGTTTTAAAAACATGGTGAGTAAATACATAGATGTCAAGCTACCTGATGACCATTAAAATAAATGGCAATGGGATGAAATCCCTGAATACCCATATCTCGAAATGCACATATCTACAACTTTGGAGAGTTAATAATCAATAAACAATGGCAAGTATTTAAGGAGAAACCACGAGTTTACCTTCTCCTGTAAATGTCAGTGAATCAAGATGGAACGCAGAGTTCTGAATTCAAATCGAGCAAAAAAACAAGTACCCAGAATGATTTTGAACTCAAAATCTCTAAAGAAACCAAGGGATCACATGAAAATGCAAAGGAAAAATGATTATCGGTGTTTTGAAGCCAAAATAGTAGTGATAAATCAATAGTGATACTTAGAAAGTCAAGACTTACCTTACCTCATCAAATAGTGTGATAGTTACACAGTCATAAGCTCGACAGACTTCAACGATGGTGGTCAAGAAAGAAGACAGGGACCCTTTTAAAGAAAAGTCGATCTCGAAGACAATGCAACTAGTAAAATTGACCAAAATCTTGTAAGTAAATCCAACTCAAAGCTCAAAATAATCAAAATGGTAGCCATTAAAACCCTACTTGAGAGAGTTTAAGAGCTAATCTTGATAAAGGAATGATCACAGAAATATGAAAAATCAAGACCTATAGGATCCTCTTAGAGCTCAAAAGAAGCAAAGACTCAAAACACCAAAGAATAGCACAGTCCTAAGTTCCAAGAGATCAATCAACGGAAAACCCATAACCACTTTTCTCAGAAAACTCGAATAGAAGAAACAAAAAGTTACTGAGATTCACTCGAACTCGACTTAGAACCATTTATGTAGAAGGGCTGAGCTCAATGATTTCACAATAATGGTGTCAAAAAAAATTTTCAGGACTTTGCCACAAACCGAAAATCCAAATGAAATTATTATTAGGTCATCAAGTTACCCTTTACCATGCAAACTCGAGAGGCGAGTCAACAAGAACCCAACCAAGAGTTAAGAACCAATGACCAGAGATCAAGTCGTGTAAAGATCGATGACTAGGAATCAATAATCAAAACTGATTTCAATGCAAGTTACCATGCTAAGATACCAATTAATACATTAAACTTCATGTCAAAAACCTAACCACGATCAATTATCGATGGCTCAAATGCAAAAAGACATCAGATCAACGTCTCCAAATCAATCCCCAAGCTCAAAGCAAATTACGATGATTAGGATGTCACGACCACATTTAATGCTAAATCATAAACCCTAATCATGGGTCAGAGATCAACGGGCACAAATCAAAAGGACACCAAATCAATTCTCTAAAATTGATCACCAAATATCAAAGAAAACTCAACCTGAGTTGCATATGTGACCAACAAGGCACATGGAGGGGTGATTCATCGTCACGAGGGGGCCAACCTTGTTATTTTAAAAATTATCTGCATTTGACATACCAACTATAGTCCAAGTTTGAATATACCAAAAGTGTCAACCAAATAATGTTATGCAAATGATCAAGCCAAAAGGCGATTCCCTTACCTTATACAATAATCAAAAAGTGGACTATGACTATAGTATGACCATGTGTTACACAAAGGTGGTTGAATATAGGATGGTGGATTTTTACAAAGTTACCCCCCAACATGTGTTTAAAACCATGGTAATTTGCTAAGTCCAAAAGAGTGGCCAAAAAATGAAGACTAATCATCAAATGGTGAACTTCAAAGGTGGTCTACACTATTGAAGGCTTGGAGATGATTTCACATAGTGTTATCATGTGACCACTAGAAGACAAGGAATGTCAACATCAAAACCTGGGCTTGGAGGTGGTCCCCATCAAGTGGATATTTGGATGAATTATTTTTGCAAGTATTGCAAATAATGTAATTAATTTTGCTCACTCACAGGGAGATATTTTTGCATGCCTTCACAAAAGGACAAAAGCAAGAAGAAAAATTGCATGCACATGGAAGAAAACTTGCTCATCAAGCAAGATTTATTATTGGAAAATTATTCACCCATTCTTTTCTTAAAATAGGATAGTCAACTACAGTTTGAATGTGATGTAATCAAAGGCTATTAATGCCTCTTTGTATTAGTTTTCTTTATTTTATTCCTTTATTTTTAATAAATAAAGGATAAAAATAGAATGCATGGGTGAGTACAACCTTAGTCTATTTTTAGGAAGGGTGGGTGAATCAATTTTCTATATATTGTGTGCCTTGGCAAAGCAAAAGAGGAGAGATTTTTAGATACAGGAGTGTTGAAGTAGTTTCTACCATTTTTTCCCTTTGAATGTGAAGTATTTTCTACCTTTCAATTATTTGCAGTCTTGTGTATGTTCCCATTAATCTTGTGAATATGAATTCCCTGATTAATCATCTTACCCTATTGCAAATTTAGTAATTTCTGCATGATATTAATGTGTATGTTTAGCTTAGTAGTATTGTTGTGATATTTTCCCTCAATACCTCCAAGTGTTTCCTTTAATATTCTAGAAAATTGTTGGCTTGTGCATCAAGAATCCATTCCCATATAAATTGTGCATGTACTTAGTCAAAGACCTCATACAAGTTTGGTGTATCACCTCAGTTTTAATTTCATTTTATAGTCATCTTTTACCCTTAAACCCCAGAAAATCAGTTTAGGATACATTAATAAGGAACCGGCCTTGATACCGGAGACTCACCTCAAAATAGGTATACCCACAGACCTGAGGTGTTTCATTGTATCTACGAAAGAGAGATAAATTTTGCAAGCCTAGAACACCTGCAACCATCTCTACAGGGTGCACTTTTGAGAGATAACATTTTTGGCATGCCTGGTGGGACAATGAATCAGATCTGCATGCAAGTTAAATATTTATCATAGATTACAACAGTAAGAAAAAGTTACTTTTGGGACAACAAGCTACAACAATTTATTCTAAAGATTTAAAGATCTATTTGGTGACTCGTAAAACTGATTTCAGACTAGTATTATAGCATGTTCCATGCCTAAAGTGACCACAAGATCATCGGTAAGAGGAATTCCTTCTGATTTTATTTCTTTACCTTTGAATTTCTAAGAAGGAGAAGAGTTGGTAATACTTTGCCTTATAATAGACCTGGATTTGGTAATCCTCCTCTCAATCTTCCTTCACCACGTGTCAATATTTTTCATTCTAGATCCTAGTTTTTCAAATGGCTATTCAACCACCTAGAATTTTTGACCTTTACTAATGCATCCCATTAGTAATTCCAGTTTATCATGATATCCCTAATGCTGCCATGAAAATTTTGCCATCATTCACTTGGTGAAAATTAGGTTACACCTATAAGAGCACATTAAATATGTTTGACCTATGTGTAGTTCATAACATAACCCATGAAGAAGTGGCCTTAAGACTTTTAGCTGCATCCTTCAAAGGGAAAGCCTTGCAATGGTATAGAAATTTAGAGATTGGAAGCATAAGAACTTGGGATGAGTTAGGTGGCAAATTGCTGAAACAATTTCAAGATAATTTAGATCATTTATCTCTCATAGAACAACTAGCTACCATTAAAAGATCTCCCCATGAATTTATGTCTAGTTTCAACATCCATTTTCCAGAACTTGGGAAAGAATCCCAGCAAGTGTTAAGCCTCAAGTTGATCATGCTTTCTTTATTATCTTAGAGCATTAAATAGTGATATTTCAACTATGATTCAGTCTATGGGAGGTGAAACTCTCCCAGGATGCTTATGATATTGCTATAAGAGTTGAAAATAGCCTTATTCAAGCCGGAAAATTAGCACTAAGGCCTTCGATGCCTTTTTTGGAAGATTTAGCACCTATCCCACAACCTATCACGATTATAGAACTTGTTGTTGCATCCCCATAAGATGACGTATTTAAAGCTTTGCAGACTATGGGGAACAAGTTGACTTCAATTGAGAATAGGCTTTCATTACCTAGCAAGACCTTATCAGGCTCCTTATTAACAAAACAACAAAATAGGTAGCCTTACCAATAGAATCAAAATTATAGGTAGCCTTATCAGCAAAGGTAGTTTGACCCAAAGGCTCCTAGTTCATCTAATGCTTTAGTTCCAGTTAATATGGTTACAGAAGAGTGGTGTCAACCTTGTAATCAACCTCATTCAACCGCTAGTTTCCCAAATGCTTTTCTGAACATAAGTCTTGTTGCACAACCTCAATTTGAGACATTGTTCATGCCTCAAATGGAGGGTGGGTAAGCAAGATACTCAAGTTCAGAAGGCACCTAAGCAAAACTTAGTCAGTTTTAGTGAGGATGATTTCATTGCAGTTACTACTAGGGCTCAAGAAAAGACTACAGAAAGTAAAAAACAAAAATAGGCTTGTTCTTCCCACTGTCATAGATAAAACAACAACTACATGCCCAAAACCAGCTAACTAATAGTATTGTTATTTTCCTCAAAAAAAAGCAAGTGTGTCAGCTAGTAAAGAGTAGCAAAAAAACAGCTACAGCTTGATCCAAGAAGGTTATTTATACCTCAAATATCAAAAGCAGCTAAAGCAGAATCAGTTTTCACCAAAGCCTATGCTAAAACAATAGAATATGTCTCTAAAATTGTTGCTTCTTTTAACATTGTTGATGTAATGAAAAAGCATAATGTTAACATCTCAATGTGGGACACTCTAAGTATTCTAGGACAACAAGATTTACTTTCTCATGAACTTGCTAAGTTGTAGATTTCTTCTAAAATAGTAGAAAAGGAAGTCTAGAAAGTAGACATGGTCCTTGGAACAATGGAACAAGACCACATCAAAGAGGTTAAATGGATGGTTCAAAAATTCTTAAATGCTCATGACATCAAGAAGCCACCACCATTTTATCTATCACTAATTATTGGAGAACATCTTGTTCATAATTATATGGTGGACGTGGTGTGTAAGTAGCACAGTTATGCCAAAAGAAATTAGAAAAATTAGGCTTGCAGTATGAACCTACAGAAAAGAGTGTTTTACAGCTTGATGGAACTGCAACTAATATGGTAGGTGTCATCAGAAATCTAGAGGTAACATTGCATGCTTTGCCCAAATGTTTCCATTCTGTAAGATATTACTATTGTAGATTTACCTCCTTACTTTGTTATATGTTTATCAAGAGATTTCACAAGCAAAAATAGGAGGTTATCTCTCTTCAGATTGGTCCTTCTTGTTTTTCACTACACGTTATGGAACCAAGTTACTATCAATTCAGAACCATTGGCCAGATTTCACATTGAGCCTCACGCTTCTAATGCATTAGCTAATTATGTAGCCTTAGACTAGTCTGATTTTGATAATACAACTCATGTTTTAGCATTGGATGGTGTTTCTAACCTGTTTATGGATGAAAAGACACATGAATAACATGCTCATAATCCTTTCAATAAGTTGAAGAACATCTGTTTGGTGTGTATTTCTGCATGAAGAAAACACACCAATTCCCTTGTTGTCCAAAATAGAAAATGCAGCAAAAGGGATTTGGAAGCTTCATTTTGATGGAGCTAAGAACAAGAAAGGACAAGGAGTAGGTTTGATGCTCACTTCCTCAACAAACGAAAGGTATTTTTCAGCTTTGAGTCTCCAATTTTCATGCACTTGTAACGTAGTTGAATATGAAGTGTTAATTCATGGCTTACTCTGGGCCAGAAAGAGAGGTATTGGCATGCTACATATTTTTGGTGATTCTAAGTTGGTTATTAATCAAGTAAGAAACTTCAATGTTTGTAAGAATCCATTAATGAAGTCTTACAGACATAGAGTTTCAGACTTAATGGAATATTTTAAAGCTATTAATATCCATTCCATTCCTAGAACAGAAAATAAACATGCAGATAGACTTGCAGTAATTGGTGCTAGTTTTGAAGTGTTGGAACAGATTGAAAATAGTGAGATTCAGCCTCATATAAAGTTGATTGTCAGGTATTCTATACCTGATAATGATTTGAATTGGTAGGTTTTTTAAAATGATGAGAAAATCTACAGGTTTTTACAGCAAGAAGCTGAATTTCTCTACAGTAAATCAAGATAAATTACAACACTTATATGGTGACCAGATTGTTTAGTTAAAGATGAATAAACTACCTCGAGGCTTGGTCACATTAGAAGACATATTTATACTAATGATGACCGAGTTAAGAAAAGATAAAACTAAGATGTCAACACACACTGATAACTATGAAGAGATCACAGTTGATTAAGGTAAAAATTTGTTTCTCGGAAAGGTATGCTCCTTGGTTGAAAAAGCATTCATTTATTAATCTTTACAAGGAATTTAAAAATGTTTTTGGTTGGAAATACCAAGACCTGAAAGGGTTTGATCCCATTTTAGCACAACATACTATTGAATTGCAGCCAAATTCCAAGCCTAGTTAGGAAAAAATAGAGGCCTATAAATCCCAAAATAGAACCTCTAATGAGGAAAGAGTTATCTAAATTGATCGAATCAGGTATTATCTTTCTAGTTAACCATTCAAGTTGGGTAGCCAATCTTGTTCTGTTTAGGAAAAAGAATGGAGAAATCAAATTATTTGTGGATTTCAGAGATCTTAATAAAGATTCATTAAAAGATCACTACCCACTTCCAAATATGGATTATATTTTAAGAATAGTTTCTAGTTCAGATAGACTATCTCTTCTAGATGGTTATAGTGGATACAATCATATTCTAGTCCGAGAAGAAGATAGGTACAAAAAAACTTTTACCACTAAGTGGGGTACTTATGCTTACAAAAGAATGCCTTTTGGCCTTTCAAATGTTGGTGCAACATTTCAACGTGCAATGGACATGGATTTTCGTAGTTTGTTAAATAAATGCATCCTTGTTTATTTAGATGATGTTACTGTATTTTCAAAAAATTCAGATGAGCATCTAATACACCTAAGGTAGACTTTTTAGTTATGCAAATAGTTTGGAATATCATTGAATCCCAAAAATTCTATCTTTTCGGTACATCAAGGTAAATTACTTGGACATATTGTTTCTAAGAAAGGTTTAGCAATTGATCCTTTTAGAATTGAAGCCATATCACAACTATCATTGCCTCATCATAAGAAGGCATTACAGAGTTTTTTGGGAAAAATCAACTTTTTAGAATATTTGTTCCATATTTTGCAAGCATTGGTTAAACCATTGACAACTATGTTAAAGAAAGAGAAGAACTTTTTCTTAGACCAACCAAGGGAGAGAAGGTTTTGAAGCAATTAAAGCATCCATCTCTCAAGCTCCTACTCTTGCAAATCCAAATTTTGATAAAGATTTTACAATGTATGGACTTACAAGAGTTGAAACAATCTCAGCCATATTAACTCAGGTTAATGATGAAAACATTGAACAACCAATTGCTTTCTTTGGACAAAGCTTGCATGACTATGAAACAAGGTACACTTTTCTTGAAAAATAAGTACTTTCAATAGTTAGAGGACTAAATAATTTTAAGTACATGCTTTCAAACAACAAAATTCATTTTCTTGTTTCTCATCCAAGTGTGAAAGATTTCTTGTTAAATAAATAATTCAATGAGAAAAGAGCAAGGATGGATGATGAAGGTCATGGAGTATGATGTTGATATTCATGTTGTGAAGACAGTTTGAGGTAAAGGCTTATGTGAACATCTAATTGCTGATATGGAAAAACAACAAGATGCTGGAACCAGAAGATACAAAACAACATGCTGAAATTACGTATCAACAATCTAGACATCATGGTGTAGCAAAAAAATCAACAAACTGAACTTGTTCAAGAAATTGAGGAATCAAGATGGATGACTAATTTAGTTAACTATTTACTACATGACATATATCTGGAAGGTATGGACAAGTATAAATGAAGGTATTTCAGATTACAAGTTGTACCCTATGTTTTTATTGATGGTGTGTTGTTCAAAAAATATATAAATGGAATCTTGTTGCGATTTGTTGACTATGATAAAATTCACCAATTATTATCAGAATTCCATGAAGGACTGCAGGAGGTCATTTTTCAGCATGTACCATAGCCTTAAAATTATGAAAGTTGGTTACTATTGGCCCAACATATTCAAGGACTATTTCGAATGGATTAGAAAGTGTAAGAAATGTGCTTTCTTTGTTGGAAAATAACGTTTAGCTTCGCTTGCCCTTGCAACCTATTTCAGTTGATCAACTTTTTATGTAGTGGGTTCATGAATTTATTGGCATGATAAATCCACCTTCATCACAAGGACATAAGTGGATTTTGAATGCTATAGATTACTTTACATGTTGGACTAAAGCAATAGCCTTGAAAGATGCTAATGAAACTTTGATACTATCCTTTTATGAAGTTATAGTTTACAGATTTGGTGTTCTAGCAACTATCATTTTAGATAATGCTTTAGCATTTCTCGGTGCAAAGGTAATAGATTGGGCTGTCAAACACAAAAATTTATTTAAGTTTGTCATCTAATTATTACCCACAAGGTAATGGGTTAGCTGAAAGTACTAACAAGAATATTTTAAGGATCATTAGAAGAACACTCAAAGATAACCAGAGAGCTTGGCATCTAATGTTGAATTCAACACTTTGGGCTGATAGAGTGACTCCTAAAATATCAGTTGGAAATTCACCATACAATATCATTTATGGAAGAGAAGTAAGAATGCCTATTTAGTTAAATTACCCGCATTAGATTTGTTGCATCAAATGGAGTTGCCTAAGAATGAACCATTACAGGTTCGTTATGTAGAATTAATGGAATTACAAGAGCTAAGAGATCAAGCCCATGTAAATATGGAAAAGAATCAGAAATAGATGAAGAATACTTTTGATAAGAAATCCAAATTCATAATCTTCAATGAAGGAGACATTGTGTTAAAGTGGGATGTTGATCGTGTAAAGTCAGGAAGACACATGAAGTTTGATACAATCTAGAGTGGTCCTTACATGATTTCAGCTTAAAGAACACAATGCTTTTCATCTTTGAAGTTGAATGGAGAGGAACTTCCCATTCTTGTGAATGGTATGTTTCTCAAACATTGTTATTGAAAATCTTACAGTGACTGTTTAGAGTAGGATTTCCCTTCAATAAGTGTAGTTCCTGCACATTGTAATGTTTTTCAATTCATTAAGTGCATTTGTGCACGTGATCTAGTTAACAGATACTTTCCCAGTTTAGTTCATTTTTGAAGGGTTGGACCTTCATAAAGGAAGATTTTGGTTACATGCTTTATACTCTATCCCCAATGGATAAGAGCAAGGCACTGGTTTACAAGCTAGTAGGTAGCTTTCCCGAAGGATCACCAGAAATGTTGACAATTTTTGTACTTGTGCCAAAATGGGTAACTCAAAACTTCATTACGATGGATGGCATTGGTTAAATGGACCTAAGTTAGGGGATATTCTTTCAATCAATATTGTTTCTACTAAATTAAATAATGATTACATGAAATCTGCAGCTATGTGTGTTGTTAAAAATGTAATAGATCACATAGTCTGTAATTTCATGACTATCTTTAGCAAAAGAACACAAAGCCCCGAAGAATAGTTGTGTTGTCTTCATGAAGACATCAAACTGCAAAATAAATGAAGTGTTAAGTTTTGGAACAACAATCATAATTACATATTGCAGTAATCAAGAGTTCATTGCTAGATGTTATAGGAATTCTTTGATGTTCTTTCCTTTATGATTAAGACATTCAATTATATTATTGGGTTGTTTAGTTCATCATACAATCCATACAAAAAGATGAAATGTAGAAAGAAATACACAACTCAATTTCAAAATTCAATGTTTTATTCATAAGGAATTTCAAATGTTCCACACAAGTCGTGGGATGTAACTAAAAAGTAAAGTATAGCTACTAAAATAAGAGGTACATATGCATGAAAGAGAAAATAGAGGAGTATGAGTGAACCCATCATTGCCTTGGAATTTTCTTCTCCAATTGAGGCATCTCCATCTCCAACTTTGTTCCATCTTCATCTTCACTGGTGAAAGCACTAAACCTGAAAAGAAGAAAAGAGAAAAACTATCAATTAGGAGCTCGGGTTAATCCATATTCCTATACTATCCTAATTTGTGCATATGGATCTCTTAACAACAAGAGATATAAATTACATGAAGATCAAACAACATACATGATTTACTCACTCAGAAAGAAGGAGAGAAGAAAATAAAAACCATGGATATAAGAGAGGCCAAAAAGCCTAAATATTTTCTAACTATTTTCTTAAGTGTGTAGGTACAAGTTGTAACCAAGAATAAATAAATCATGTCTTACAGTCCTCACCATAAATAAATATTTCATAGTTCAATGACTTCTATCCTATGGTACATGAAGTAGATAAGTCATAAGTACATACTAGCATGAAGGAAGAATGCAACTCAAAGTTCAATAGCTATTCTAGAAATAAAAGAAGTTATAATACAAATTGAGAAGAGACTTGCAAATAGAAGTACATGTTTCAAAATACAACTCAAAGGTGAAGTAGAAGGATCAAAATTTAAAGGCTGAAGTTAACTGGAAAGAGAAGGTTATAGCTGAAACAGAATGAGGAAGAAGGAAATCTGGGAAAATTTTGACAGGGCTTTGCCATGTAAAATGGACATTTTAAATTTTCCATCATGCATATTAAAGTTGTAATGAAGCTCAAATATAGTTTGTAAGCACAAAAGAAATGAAACTACAACATATCAACAAAATTTCAATGTTCAACTATGTCCTTTCCAATCTCTCAAATTAGAGTGAATGATTAACTTCTACAGTTTTTAGTTTTTCAGAAATCAAATTTTCAAGTCATTTTACAACTGAAATGAAGAAGGATACTCGAAACAGAGTTACAGGAGGGCCAATCAGTGAGGAAAAAAGTATTTTCATCTCACAAAGACAAGGTCACAACCTATGCTCAACACACAACAAAGAGAAGGATGATGATATGGAAAATACAATGTAGTCATCTTGATGAAACAACAACTAAGCTATCTTCTGAGTTACAAATGATGGTTATCAAAATACAGTTCAAAAGATATAACTATCTACAAAGTAAAAATTCAAGGAATGGATTTGTATTCATCATATAGCAGCAACAAGTAACAAAAAATGAACCCTTAGGTACAAACTAAGGATGATACAAATAAAAGATTGCTAGCAGTATAGATTTCCATGAAAGAGTGATTATACTCTCAAAGTATTAATTGAAGATCTCATTTTTTTCTAAGTGACCATTCGACCTTAAACTAAAGTTCAAAACATAAAACATCATTCAAGTGAGCTCATGAAGTTCATACCATAAGCAATTCAAGTAACATCTACAATTATAAAAGGCTATGAAAAGTCATAATAACCTAGATTTAAAGTATAGATGTCTTTTCAGATAAGTGTATCAATTCAAGATCAGAATGAAGGAGATGATTATAACTCAAGACTATAATCAAAGAATGCAACATTTACAGAAGATTTGAAGACCCCTACAGAAGAAAGACTTAGCATTATTATTATGAAACCCCAGCTCAAAGTGGTGAAGCACAAAATTCATATAGAGAGGAAAGTCATAAAGATCAAGTCAGAAGGTGTAAAATCTTTGAAAAAACTCTCAAGTTTTAAAAAACAAAGTGAGTAAATACATAGATGTCAAGCTACCAATGGCCATTTAAAGAAATGTGCAGTGGGATGATAAACCGAATACCCATTTCTCGAAAAATACAGATCTACAGCTTTGGAGAGTCAATAATCAATAAACTAGTGGAAAGTATTTAAGGAGAATCCATGAGCTTACCTTCTCCCATAAATGTAAGTGAATCAAGATGGAACTCAGAGTCAGTCGTGAATTCAAATAAGAGCCAAAAAATGAGTACCCAGAATTAGTTTCAACTCAAAATCTCCAAAGAAACCAAGGGATCACATGAAAATGCAAAGGAAAAATGATTATCAGTGTTTTGAAGCGAAAATAGTAGTGATAAATCAACAGAGATACTTAGGAGGTCAATACTTACCTTACCTCATGGAACAGTGTGATAGTTACATAGTCCCAGGATCGACAGACTTCAACGATGGCGGTCAAGAAAGAAGACAAGGACCCTTTTAAAGAAAATTTGAGCTCGAAGGCAATGCAACTGGTAAAATCGACCAAAATATTGTATGGAAAGCCAACTCAGAGCTCAAAACAATCAAAATGGTAGCCATTAAAACTGCAGAGAGTTCAAGAGCCGAGCTTGACAGAGGAATGATCACAGAAATATGAAAAAATTGAGACCTACAGGATCCTCTAGAGCTTGAAAGAAGCAGAGACTCAAACACCAAAGAATAAGCATGCAGTCCTGAGTTCTAAGAGATCAATCAAGGCAAGCGAACCCACAACCATTTTTCTCAGAAAACTCAAATAGAGCAGAAACAACAAAGTTACAGATTCACTCAAACTCAGAGAACCATTTATGCGAGAGGGCCGAGCTCAATGAGTTCACAACAATGGCGTCAACAAATTTTTCCCAAGGCTTTTCCCATGCAGACTGAAAATCCAAATGAAATGATCATTAGGGTCGAGTTACCCTTTACCATGCAAACTCGAGAGGTGATTCAACAAAACCCAACCAAGAGTTAAGAACCAATGACCAGAGATCAAGTGGTGCAAAGATCGATGGCTGAGGATCAATACAGATTTCAACGCAAGTTACCGTGGTAAGATACCAATTAATACATTAAACTTTAGGTCATAAAACCCTAACCACAGTCAATGATCGATGGCTCAAATGCAAAAGGACACCAGATCAATGCTCAAAAATTGATCACCAAATATCAAAGAAAACTCAACCTGAGCTGCATATGTCACCGACAAGGCGCATGGAGGGGTGAGTCTTCATCATGAGGGGACCAACCTTGTTATTTTAAAAATTATCTGCATTTGACATACCAACCATAGTCCAAGCTCGGAATATACCAAAAGTTCAGACCAAATAATGTTATTATAATGATCAATCCAAAAGGTGATTCCCACCTTATTCTATTCAAAATACAATAGCCGACCAACTATACAATACAATTTTAATCAAAAGGTGGTGGACTATAGTATGACCATGTGTTACAAAAAGGTGGCCGAATATAGGATGGTGGATTTTTAAAAGTTACCTCCCCACATGTGTTTAAAACCATGGTGACTTGCTAAGTCCACAAGAGTGGCCAAACCAATGAAGACTAATACTGAACTACAAAGGTGGTCCCCACTATTGGAAGAGTTGTAGATGATTTACAAGTATGTTATTCATGTGACCACTAGAAGACAAGGAATGTTAACATCAGAACCTGAGCTTGGAGGTGGTCCCCATCAAGTGAATATTTGGATGAATTACTATTGCAAGTATTACAAATAATGTAATTAATTTTTCTCAGAGAGATATTTTTCCATGCCTTCACAAAGGGACAGATCAACAAGAAGACAAATTTCATGCACATGGAAGAAAACTTTCTCAGCAAGAAAGATTTATTATTGGAAAATTATTCACCCATTCTTTTCTTAAAATAGGATAGTCAACTGCGGTTTGACTGTGATGTAATCAAAGGCTATTAATGCCTCTTTGTATTAGTTTGCTTTATTTTATTCCATTATTTATTAATAAATAAATGATAAAAATAGAATGCATGGGTGAGTACAACCTTAGTCTATTTTTGGGAAGGGTGGGTGAATCAATTTTGCTATATATTTTGTGCTTCAGCAAAGCACAAGAGGAAGGAATTTTTAGATACATGAGTGTTGAAGTAGTTTTTGCCAGTTTTTCCCTTTGAATGTGAAGTATTTTCTATCTTTCCAATTATTTGTAGTCTTGTGTATGTTCCCATTAATCTTGTGAAGATGAATTCCCTAATTAATCATCTTACCCTATTACAAATTTAGTAATTTCTGCATGATATTAATGTGTATGTTTAGCTTAGCAATATTGTTGTGATATTTTCCCTCAATACCTCCAAGTGTTTGCCTTTAATATTCTGCAGAAAACTATTGGCTTAGGCATCAAGAATCCATTCCCAAACATATCATCATCAATATAAAATGTCTCTAATAATCCACACACATCATACTATGAATCAAAATCCAACAATAGTCCACATATCTCTATCATCTAACATCATGCTAAGTCAAAATGATACAATAATATCCATAAGTATAGTCAACAAAGATTATTGAAAACAATAGTAATAAGTGTCGAAGGGAAGTGGGCACTACACTCTACCTTCCAAACCATTTCCAACCACGTAAATTCCTAAAAAAGGATGCAATTAAGCAATGTCATAAAGGATAGTGAACCTTTCTTTGTAACTATTTTAGATTACTTGATGAACCTTTGAGGAAAATCATTTTGTCAAAATAATTTAGGAAAAATAATCCTATAAAACATTATTTGTAGCATTTTAATGTAGGCAACAATGAAATAACAAAAAAAAATCATGTCTACCAAAAGTATGGGGAAATCAGAACTGTGCATTCTCAGTATGTGTTGGAGGAGGATCTCGCCCACCTTATTTTAGAGGTCTAAGAGCCTTTCCTCCGAAAAAATAAAAACTACATTTTCTTTATCGCTTTGGTTTTCAAGAATAAAGATAAAGAATGACGACCATATTACAAGAAAACGTTGCATTTACCTCCTAAAATGTGTGTTTAAGCGAGCATTTTGTAATATAGTATTGGAAATTCTATGAGCTTGAATGACATCTTCAAGGATTACCAAAGAAATGAAAATAAGCCCAATAATAATATAAATTAGAATAGTTAGACATGATAATGACCAAATAAGGATAGTAATAAATAATTTGATTTCTATAGGGACAGACCATAAAAAAATTCCTTAAATATAGTGTTTCTCAATTTTCAGAGGCTTAATGTTACAAGATTATGACATCATTTTGTTATATATGAATAACAAGAATAAGCGAGAAAAATCTATCTACCAATTACATACGAAAAAGTTAGTATTTGTAAACTAATTAAAAATTATATATTGTTTAAAACTATTGGGAAGACCATATTAAAGAAAAATAGTTGATTGTAATTGGTTGAAAAAAGAATAAGTAATAAGAAAATGATTAATATAGTTACCCTACCTTGGTGAGGACTAATAATACAATACTATAAATTTTAATAAATTTGTTAAAATTTTGTATTATACTAAAGTAATGAAAAATTATAATCAATAAAAATTAAAAATAAATTCATATAAATAATAATTAAACAATATATATATATATATATATATATATATATATATATATATATATATATATATATATATATATATAATCAATAAAAAATTCAAATTGCAAATTAAAATTTATTAAAAAATAAGAAATTAAAATTAATAAAAAGTCAAAGCTTAAAATTAAAAAAAATAAACACTAAAATTAATAAAACAAATGAACAAATAAAAATTAAACATTAAATATGAAAATTAATAAAAATTAATTGTAATTAAAAACCAAAATCAATAGTATAATATTTATAATATTATCTTAATTTACAATTAAAATTAAAAAATCTTCAAATATAAAAGATATTTCTATTTTTTCTATTTAAAATTCTATTATTACGATTATTGAAATTTGTAGATAGAAGAAAAAAATTGATATTTTTAATTATTATTTTTATAATAAATGTTATTATTATTAAATTTTTGAAAAAATCATTGTTAACAAATAAGCAACAAGAACAATAATAAATATATCACAAAAAAGTTGTATTATTTAAAATTATTGTTAACGTTAATAATAATAATTAAAAAAATTATATTTGCATAAAAATTGTTGTATTTTATTAGTATTATTATAATTATAAATTTTATTATTCATGACGAACACAAATATTGAGTAAAACAATGAAGAATTGAAATAGAAATTGTTGTGTGATGCCTGCCATTGACTAGAATATGACTACTATAACCCTGTAGCCTAGTGTGGGTGGCCCAGCGAAGAATACTAGTGCGCCGTTGAATTGAAATTGAATACGCCTCGGTGCCGCCTGGGCCATCTAACCAGTGACCGACATCCGGGGCCGGGAGAGGGAGAACCGGGGGACTTGGTTTGCCAATACCAACTGGCCCAATACCGAGTCGCTCCCATACCAAGACATCAATGTTGGAATCGGCAGGGCTTATTACTATGATTGTAAAAATGACGAACATTTTGAATCTTATTTGTTGCAAATATGTGTAAGTGGCAATGAAACGTAGAAATTTATATTTAAAAACAAGTATCATACTCACCTCAAACCTCAATCATTATTAAAATACATTGGTTGAACAATGTATTACTTCAATTTACATTGACTTTCAAGTCTCTAATTAATATGAAAATGCTATTGAATATGAACATTTATCCTTTAGTTTTTAGGGTTTGGGGTTTAGAGTGGACAATTAAGATTTATAGTTCATGTTTAAACGGTTCAACAATTATTATTTAATTTCCAAAATTTCATGTTCAAAGCATTTGACATTTACAGTTAAAGGCGTCCTATGAGGGATTAAGGTGGTGCATTATTGTTTATGTATATTATTTTACATTTATTCTTTAATGGATAAAATTTCCTCTTTAGATTTCACTCCTTAGCATGTAGGGTTAAACATTATGAGTATTTCATTAACAAGAAATATTTTCATCATCACCATCATCCTTCCAATCGCAAGGATTATGTATATTTCCACGGTTCTTGATTTGATGTTCAAGTATTTAGGTTTCATGGTTCATGAACATAGTTTCTATTCAAGGTGGCATGTTAGTGATTAGGGTGTTCGCAAGAGTGCTTCACATGTCCAATGAGTGTTTAAGGTGTTGTATTTATTTCATGGTGTTCTCATTGTGTATAGCATTCTCTATTTGTTATTTATGGTTTACAATTAATGATTTTGAATGAGTGTTTGTGTTATTCAGAGTGACCAACTTGTATTTATGGGATCACATGAGTGCTTATGACATTGAATGAGTGTTCATGGTCATGCATTTCTCCTTAGTAGTGTTCTCATCATGTTTCTAGAGTTATATGTTTGGTACATTATGATTTCATAGTCCATGTGTATTTCCGAAAAAATTAGCAAACTCATATAAATCAAAATAAAAAATATAAAAAATAAAAGTGAGATGTGTCTTGACAAAGTGATGGAGTTGGTGGGGTGCGTAGTTGGAAACAATGATGGATCCCATATGAAGGCATGTGAAGGGACGCGGGGTTGCTTTTCCAGGAAATGAGCATGGTGGTTAGGTCGGTGAGAAAGTGGAGATGTGAGGAAGAAGGGAAATGTAATTAGGCAAATGTTATAGGGTAAGTGCAGGAAGTTGATGGACAAAAATGGGGTCATCCGTGGACGTCATATTGCAAAAACAAAGAAATCTCAACTTGTAGGGATTATTAGCAATACGCGCATTCAAAATTAGAAAAAAATATATAAATATGAATCGTAGCATCTGGAATCTAGTTTCTAAAATACTAATTTTTAAAAAAATGGACAAGTTTAGCTATATTAAACACTTAAAATTATATGACTTGGTTTTTTTTAAAAACTTATAAGATTGTAGTCCATTTGCCCGCGATTTGGATGACGAAATCTTGTTTTTTTTTCATTTGGTGAAAAGTTAGATGTAGTTGTCTATCTTGGGATGGATTTTATTTTATATTTTTCAAGCAATATTTTTTTAATAATTTTTCCGTGAAAGTGGTCTGAAAATATTTAGAAAATGGAGCACTTTCCGTTTGCCCGCCATAACTATATCAAAAAATATCGAAATAATTTATTTATTTTTTAACATGTATAGAATTTGTCCACGCTTGGGATGGTATAAGTTTTATCACATTTTGATAAGCAAAATAAAAGTTACAGTCTTAAACGTAGACATGAACATTCATGGGAAAATGTCTTAAAAACCTATTATTAATAACAAATTATAAAATGGTATTTATCTTATTCTATTCACTTTAAAATCAATATTTCTATGAAGCTAACAGTCTCCCCTACGCGATGGCACCATTTTTGTGAAGTGTTTTCAGTTTTTAGCATTGTTCAAGTCTTTGGAAGAGCAAATTTGAGGTTTTTTGACCTTTTGCACTTCATAATGACCTTCCATAGCTTTGGTTGGGGAAAAACAAAGATTTCCGAGGCTTAGGTTCGGTAGATAGATCCGCGATCGCGGTTTATAAAGCGTGATCACGTTTTTTTAACACAAACCGCGAGCGCACTTTAGAAACCATGATCGCGGTTTATAAAGCACGCTCACGGTTCATAAATCATATTTACACACATCCCAATGTTTGAATTACCATGTAATTTTTACTCTTTGACCTTACCGTATGAATTACTGCAAAATTCTGTCTTTTTTTACACGTTTTCTTATCACCTGGAAGCAAAACATCATGGGAGACAAGAAACGAAGTCAAAAAAGGAAGTCATTAAGTAAAAAACACCAAACGAATTAGAGGCCAACAAAATTCAAAATACTGAGCGAATGCGAGAATCTTCGTGAATCAAGAAGAGGTTCATCTTCAACCCCAACTATTGTAAGCAATGAAGAACCAGGTAATGTTTCTACTGTCAATGTTGAAGTTGAATTAAATACTCGTGATGGAGATGTTTTTACTATCAATGTTGAAGAAGAATTAAATACTCATGATTTAGCAAATTTTGAAATTGAAGGAGACAATGAAAATGTGAGTAAGGAAAATCATGTTGAAATTGTAGACAGGTAAAATTTGACAAAAACACCTCCTAGGATTTTACGTAAGAAACCTAATTTTTTTATTGAAATTAATGAAAACATTTTGAAACCAATGTCTGACAAACTTTCTGAATGAAAAATCAAAGAAAAGCCACTGAAATTTGGAATAATCATTTTGAAATTTTAAATTATTCCCAAATATGTCAGTTGTTGGTTAGTTTGATGAAATTGATTAAAATGAGACCTACATTAAACACCTTAGGATTGACAACATCTAATATACGTGGTCAAACCTCTACAATTATTGAAAGACTTCATGATGCATATCACACTGTTGGTGTCAAGAGACACACTAGGGATAGTAATAATGTGCGTTGTGTACTTTCTACTAGTGTTGTAAGTGAATCAATAAAAAAATAATGTTTGATTATGCAAACAAGTTGAATGTTGCAAGTTAATCGAAAAACTCTAATGAAAGCAATTGAAAGACGTAATATCCTTCAATCACTCAATAATGCCAATTTTTAGGCATTTTCTGCTAGAGCACCACATAAGGACAAAAATAATTTTGATGCTATAAGAGAAGTTGTTATTCAATTTTGGCATGATAACACTAGAGTTTCACCTAATACAAGAGATGTTATAAAACGGAGAGTTGGTTCTACTAATCGTGAACCACATCCAAAGCATTTCTTAGATATGACTCAAACTCAATTTTTTTGTAAGTTTGAACAAGAGAATCTGGAAATTAAAATTAGTCAACATTTTTTGAAATGTTGAAACCATTCTATGTGAAAATCAACCATGCTCACACCACTTGTTGTTGTAGGCAACATGTTGAATTTGCGATGCATTATGCTAAATTTTTACGTATTCATTCTATTTTTCATTCTGAAACTATGTTATCAAAATGTGGTGTTCAAGTTCCACCAATATCTTCCAGGATTTCATTCCTACTATATTTTGTGAAAAATAAGTTGGACAATTTTTATAGTCAAGATTGTTTAGATGGAAGTTGTAGTACATGTGGCGGATTACCTAAATTGGAAAGTTACATCCATGAGAAAATTGAAGGTACAATAGGACATAATTTAGTTGAGTTTGATAAATATAAATCAGTTGCATACCAGTTGAAAGATGGAAAAGAGTCTAAACGGTGTGAGCTAGTTACAGAACAAATGCCTGTTTTCCAATTTTTGAGAAAATTTAAGGATGAAATTGTTTATGAGTATGCTAGGCATACACATAGAGCTTGATGGTTGGATGAATAGTTCAAGATATGAAAGGACACATTTCCTATTGGTACTATTGTTTTAGTGGTTGATTTTGCAGAGAATTACACATTGCAACCACAAATGGAGGTTTAATCGCAATATTACAACTCAGTACAAGTTGTCATTTTTGTGCATATAGCATTTCTACATTCTCCTAACAGTACAGAGAATGATCAAAAAATTTAAGAGAGTACCACTTTTATATCAGTGATGATCGTACTCATTCTACTGAATTTGTGCAAGGGTGTTTCTAGTTATTTTATGGAAACTTATCTGATAGGGACATCCACTTCAAACAACATTATATATGGTCAAATAATTGCACGTCTCAGTTTAAGAATGCACGAATGTTTTATTGGATGAGCAGAATGCACATCAAGATGGGTGTGCAACATATTTGGAGTTTCACTGAGGCTAGACATGGAAACGGAGAGCATGACGATGCAAGGGCATGTGTGAAAAGAGATCTTACAAGAGAAGAGTTCAAGTACAAATATGGTGCTAAATTAAAATATGCAAAGAGCATAGTGGAATGGTGTATTGACAATATGGCCCGAGGTTCTCAAGAAAATTCCACAGTTCATAGATATTTTTGGTTGATAGAGGAACAACAAATTGCTAACTACGAGGATTGTATGACACTCATTTTATAGCTCAGATGCTACTTCATGGGCCATATGGACAAGAAATTTGACATGTTTTTGTGCATCTTGTATCAAATTTTTCACTGTTGAGTGTGATTCACAAGAATGGGTGGATGGATGGATTTGTAGGCCTCTAACTCGCTTCCTAGTTATCAACCTCCATAAGCATTATGACTTGTTTCTACAGATGAAGTTGCAACATCCAAGGAATTTGATGAAATTTTGATTTTGGTGCAACAAGGTATTTATGGTTATTTATTTAATTTTTGTATTGAGTTATGTCCATTGAAATTTTAATATGTAATTTAAATTTGAGTTGTTCAACCTTTATTTTTTTGTAGGACATGTGTTTGCAGTTATTGCGATCAGAAGACAATGAAGAAGGAATAGACTATTTCTTATGTTGTTGCATCGAGGAAAGAAAGAAGTTGACTTCTCCTATTATAGATGGCGAAGATATTGAGTATCCCTACAGGATCAGTGGTAGTTACTGGAACTTGGATTTGACGGTATCCATTAAAAACTCCTCTGTTTGGGTGTTTGAAGACTTTGAGACACACAGGAAAATACTCTTATATTCGCATCTAGTTCTAGCGACAAATATTCAGTTGTATAGATATCGAGGAAGGCCTAATAACAATATTCTTTGGAAGGTTCGAGAGTCAGATCATGAAGCAATCTTGTCCGCTATTTAGAGTAGATCCGATCTGATGGTTCATTGGAATGAATTTACAATGCTCATGTCTGGTATATATAATTTCTTTGATATATATATATATATATATATATATATATATATATATATATAAATTTGTTAGTTAGATAGATTTAAGTTCATATATTTTATTTTAAATTTGTGTATTTTGTATATATCTAGTATGGTTTTGATTTGAAACTTAAATTTCTTTGACTAACACTTTTATGTTCAGGTTAGTGGTGCCAGAAAAGCTTCCACCTTCACGTGGTTGGCACTGTTAGTAGAGAATTTTAAATTCTCAAAGCTAAGAGAAGCTTTCATTGTTTTACAAGAAAAGAGAAGCAATTAACAACAATTTATGTACCCGTGGAGGGGGTTCTTGGCTCGGAGGAGGTAGCCCAGAAGCACCTGGTGCTTAGAGAACTAAAATGACTCCTCCCCAAGTGTTTACAAGACCATACCTACATGTGTGCACAATCGGTTTGGTGCCATGACCCACCGTTTGCAAAATATAGCGTTTGACAACCTTACACTAGCTCAAACTGCACTATTTCGCACATTTGCAAACAATAGGGCAACGAGAGCACCGATATGAGAAGGAAAAAACCGAGAGAGGATATTGTAGAGGGTCCCTACACCGAGGTGTCAGATTAGACGAGACATCTCTAGGTGCCACAGAGTCCAAGTAGTCACCTGTCGAAGTTGAACGATATTTTGGTCTCAGGGCTCTTAAGGGACTACGCCCAAACGAAGTAGCCCGAAACGACCTTTTCACGCACCAAAACACTACCTCCTCTAGCATTCACCTAGCCACCCAAATGTTTCAGCACATTCAATTCAGTGCCACGACCCACCGTTTGCAAAATATAGCGTTTGACAACCTTACACTAGCTCAAACTGCACTATTTCACATGTTTGCAAACAATAGGGCAATGAGAGCACCGATCTGGGAAGGAAAAAACCAAGAGAGGATATTGTATAGGGTCCCTATGCTAAGGTGTTGGATCAGATGAGATGTCTCTAGGTGCCACGGATTCGAGTAGTCACCCATCGAAGTTGAACAATATTTTGGTCTTAAGGCTCTTAAGGGACTATGCCCGAACAAAGTAGCCTGGAAGCAATGACCTTGTTGCACACCAAAACACCACCTCCTCTAGTGTTCACCTAGCCACTCGTATGTGTCAAGACATTTTTTTGGTGCCACTACCCACCGTTTGTAAAATATAGTGTTTGATAACCTTGCACTAGCTCAAACCGCACTATTTCGCACATTTGTAAATAAGGCAGCAGAGCACCGATATGAGAAGGAAAAAACTAAGAGAGGATATTGTATAGGGTCCCTACATCGAGGTTTCAGATCAGACAATATGTCTCTAGGTGCCACGAAATCCAAGTAGTCACCCATCGAAGTTGAACGATATTTTGGTCTCAGGGATCTTAAGGGACTACACCTGAAGCGAAGTAACCTGGAAGCAACGACCTTGTCACGCATTGAAACACCACCTCTTCTAGCATTCACCTATCCACCTAGATGTTTTTTCACATTTGATTCGGTGCCATAACCCACCGTTTGCAAAATATAGCGTTTGACAACCTTACACTAGCTCAAACTGCACTATTTCACACATTTGCAAACAATAGGAAAGTGATAGCACCGATTAACCGAGAGAGGATATTATAGAGGGTCCTTACATCAAAATTTTGGATCAGACGAGACATCTCTAGGTGCCATGAAGTCGAGTAGTCACCTGTCGAAGTTGAACGATATTTGGTCTCAGGGCTCTTAAGGGACTACGCCCGAACGAAGTAGCCCGAAAGAAACGACCTTGTCACGCACCAAAACACCACCTCCTCTAGCATTCACCTAGCCACCCCGGATGTTTTGGCACATTCGGTTCGGTGCCATGACCCACCGTTTGCAAAATATAGCGTTTGACAACCTTACATTGGCTCAAACTGCACTATTTCACATGTTTACAAACAATAGGGCAGCAAGAGCACCGATCTGAGAAGGAAAAAACGAGAGATACTATTGTAGAGGGTCCCTACACCGAGGTTTTGGATCAAACGAGACGTCTCTAGGTTCCACGGAGTCCGAGTAGTCACCGTCAAAGTTGAACGATATTTTGGTCTCAGGGCTCTTAAGGGACTACGCCCTGAATGAAGTAGCCGGAAGCAAAGACCTTATTGTGCACCAAAATACCACCTCCTCTAGCATTCACTGTCCACCCGGATATGTTGACACATTCGGTTCGGTGCCATGACCCACCGTTTACAAAATATAGCATTTGACAACCTTACACTGGCTCAAACTGCACTATTTAACGACGTTTGTAAACGATAGCGGTGAGAGCACTAATATGAGAAGGAAAAAACTGAGAGAGACTATTGTAGAGGGTCCCTACACCGAGGTTTCAGATTAGATGAGATGTCTCTAGGTGCCACGGAGTCCGAGTAGTCACCCGTCGAAGTTGAACGATATTTTGGTCTCAGGGCTCTTAAGGGACTACGCCCAAACGAAGTAGCCGGAAGCAACGACCTTATTGCGCACCAAAACACCACCTCATCTACCATTCACCTGGCCACCCAGACATGTCGGTGTATTGGTTTGGTGCCATGACCCACCATTTGTAAAATATAGTTTTTAACAACCGTACACTGGCTCAAACTGCACTATTTCGCGCATTTACAAACAATAAGGCAGCAAGAGCTGATCCGGGGAAGGAAAAACTAAGAGATACTAATGTAGAGGGTCCCTACACCAAGGTGTTGGATTAGATGAGATGTCTCTAGGTGCCACAGAGTTCGAGTAGTCATCCGTCGAAGTTGAACGATATTTTGGTCTCAAGGCTCTTAAGGAAATACGCCCAAATGAAGTAGCCCGAAAGCAACGACCTTGTCACGCACCAAAACACCACCTCCTCTAGCATTCACCTAGCCACCCGGACATGTCGGCGTATTTAGTTTGGTGCCACAACCCACCATTTGCAAAATATAGTGTTTGACAACCTTATACTGGCTCAAACTGCACTATTTTACGCATTTACAAACAATAGGCAACGAGAGCACCGATCTGGGAAGGAAAAAACCAAGAGAGGCTATTGTAGAGGGTCCCTAAACCAAGGTTTTGGATTAGATGAGATGTCTCTAGGTGCCACGGAGTCCGAGTAGTCACCCGTCGAAGTTGAACGATATTTTGGTCTCAAGGCTCTTAAGGGACTACGCCCGAACAAAGTAGCCTGGAAGCAACGACCTTGTCACGCACCGAAACAACACCTCCTCTAGCATTCACCTAGCCACCCGGATGTTTCGGTGCATCCGGTTTGTGCCATGCACAACGCTCGAGGCATGACTTCTCACTCCTCACCTTCGTTCATTTCCTAAGACTCAAAACATTCAATGTCACTTGTTTACCTTCCAGCTCTCTTATTCTCTTTTGACTTTCCTTTGTCCTCTTAGGTGCTTCATCACTATCCTTTCTTTTCTCTCTTGAGATATGTTTTTGTGGTGATCTCTCTCCATCCTCTGCTGCCCCAGCTATGTGCTTACATGCTCATTATGTTTGCATTGTAATATGGTCATGCTCTTGGCTACCTTGAAACTTTTTACATACTTTTCATCCCTTAATGGGTATCTAATACCCTAATTATCATGTTTTGAAGATTCACAAGAATAAATCATTCCCTTGTTATTCTAATAGTGGATTAAGTATTTGAATATAGGTCAAGAATACTAAATGGATTTGAAATTAAATGAGCCATAATTGCTAGTGAAGCAAGAACTAGTGAAAAGTGGTGAGTAAAGGTAAGTCATGTTAAAGGAATGAAATGCATTTATTCATTGTTTCTAATAGTATGGTGAGAATGTGAACATATGAATAAGATTATCAATAAAATGCTAAGGCAAGTAGCTTCAAGTTTTCATATTTGGATGGAATTTTAGAAAGAGAGTGAAGTGGCCAATCAAGTCACTTATGAAGCATGCTAAAAGAAGTGAAGGAAACAAATAAGTGAGAGCCTATGAAGGAATAAGAGGAAAATAGTTTCCATGCATGAGAAACATGAAGAAGAGAAAATAATTCTCATAATGGAGAACATAGCACGAAAGAAGAATAATGGAGGAGAAAGGAAGTGTAAAATGAAATGCTTAGAGAATAAATAGATACTCATTCAATATGAAATGGGAAACAAGATACTTATTTCTATCAATGTTCACATTAATTGATATGCAACAGATGAAATTTATCTTTAAAAGAAAAAAAAAGTAATTACGTATTGCCCTTTTGTAGTTCACCTAGCATGGTTTTGCTTAATGGAATAGGTTTGCTTAACAATTGTACCATGTAGTGCTCAGGACATGGTTTTTTAATTTTAAATCAAACATACATATCTAGAACTAATAAATGGTTATGAAAACATACATAGAAGGATATCATACATGCAATGAAATCGAATCAAACATATAGAAGTAATATCATTATGAAAACCAACACACATGGATATATAAGAATCAAACAAAGTGTGCTCCAGACGCACGTCTCTGAAAATATGTAAGTTCATAACATGTGTACATCTCGAACTAAGTGTGTCATAATGTATATAGGACCACATGCGGTCACAAAAGGCTATATATATACAATGGACTATATGAAGAAACATGTTCACTAGGACCAGATGGCCCATATATATATATATATATATATATATATATATATATACATCCAGGTGGACTATGAATCTACTCATGAAACATCTTCCCTCTCTTCGCCCTACTAGAAGTAGCATGTCCACGACCTGGGGATGTAGTGGAGGGAGATGCCACTACGGATTTCATCTGTGTGGTCCTAGGCGTCTCTAAGCAGGTCTGCAACCTAACCTGCACATTCATAAACAACAAGTTTTTAACACCCAAAATTAGAAATTGTACAATTTAGTTAAAATGCATGTGAAATCTTACCGTAATGTCATGATCCCTATCGGATTTTGTCGTTGACACATCGCAGGACAACAGTAGACTCATGAGGGGTAAGCTACATACAAATAATTAATTTTCAAATTAAATATTTCACATACATACAAAATTTGATATTGTAGATTTAAGTAATAAGAAATAATGAACCTCCAAAATTTAACAAATTTGAAAAATTGTACCTCAGTTAGTGGATCTACAGATGCTATGGCAGTATCTATAAGCAGCCTCCATAGTCTGCATATATGGAGGAGTCTCTCTGGCAGTCATAAGCTATACAAAAAACATGTACAAATCAATATTAAAATCTACATGACTGCACCACATAACAAAGGTCCAAAGCATGTAATCCACGTGAACTTCCACAATTAGAAACAAAGTGTAAAGAGAAACTAACCTGCATAAAACTCATGTGAGGCGTGCCAGTAGCCTTAGTTCCCAGAGCAGATGATGACCCGCCAGGCTCCTGTGTATAAAAGACAAACATATTAATATGTACAACATACATGTGAAACATTATAATAATAATCTAGTGCAATCAAATGAAATTAAAAATGTAAGTTTGTACAACTTGAAACTTAGATTTGAAACAGACCCAATCAAAGAGTAGCTAGCATGTCGATACCAGATCTTTCCTTCACCAGCTCTTGCTATTTAAAATAAAATAAAAAAATAGTTTTTTACATGTATGTACATGACATACAATCAAATACATATATATTAAAATATCAAACATGTGAATTAAACTATTGTATATATATATATATATATATTATTTATATTTATTTGAAATTTACCTATGAAAGACCAATATCAGTGGCACCAGTTCCAAAAACATCCCCCAACATCTCATCTATAGAAAAGAAATCATGTGAACCAGTAAATGATGTCTCACCCACAGTGCATATGGCACCACATGATCCACAGTGGTGTGGTGCACTAGAACTGGCGCCTCCACCAACATCACCAGATGCAATCTGGTCACTATGCTAGGTCAGAGTGTCAGTGAGCTCCCTTAATGCATGTAGTGTGTCAATCTCCACAACCTCCTTCACTGTAGGAGGGATAACTGAAGGTAGTGGGGGTTTTGGGGCATGGGGATCCTTGGTTGACCTATGTGTGCACTAGGTCTACTCTGTGTAGAGCCACCTCCTTGACCAAAAAAATTCAAAAAAGTCAAAATAATTTGAGACCTCATTAAGCACGAACTTGCAATATAATTTCTTCAAAAAATAAAGAGGAACCTCATTGTTGTTACATGGTGGATAATCAAAACCATCCACCATTGGTCCCAAAAATTGTTTTTGATTTGGTCATCATGGCACCAATGGATTGGGAACCATTTGCAAGTAATTGCGGGGGGGCATTGGTTCTCGGGTCAATAAATAATGCACAAATGAGGTCTTTTCTAATTTTTTTGTCTTTTACGGCCGCATGGGATAATTTATCCGCATACCACCACCTACAATCACCTCTAAAGGTATTCCATCTATGTATTTGGTTGGTTGCAGAGTCGACTTCGCCAATCAATGTTTGCAATGTGTTGGCTAAAGTCATGCAGGATGGATTTGTGGCATGATTTTGTCTTATATTCTGAATAAGGTTCTCAATGACAATTTTATTTTCTCATATTCTTCCAATGATATTATCTTGTGTTCCTGTTGGTTCAATGGGGATAGAAGGAGCCACAGGAGGCGGATCTATGTTTGGAGGAGGGTTTTGAGGAATGTTCGAGAGGGTTTTGAGGAATTTTTGACGGTTTGCACGATTTCGAGCTTGCCAACCAACTGACAAAACAAGAAAATTGTATACATAAACAAACATTTCAAAAAACCCATGAAAATGAATAAAAATAACCTAAAATGCAAAAAAATATTAAAATTGGGGTTTACCTCCTCGTCTTGGCGGCATGGTTGAATGTATCGCGATCCAGAAGCCCGATGAGCAATTTTGAGGTGGTATTCAAAGCTCGAGTGAAAAATGTCTAGGAGAAATCGTGGTTTGAAATGAAAAATGGGGAAAATGAGGACTCGCATGACTACTTTTTTGTCTCGATTTCTGCTCTGTTCTAAACCGTGGTTGCGGTTTTAGGTTTGGCTATTCCGAACCCAAAATTCAAGAACCACGATCACGGTTCCTAAATTCCAGGTTTTTTATGTCCATGGAATTGTCCACCAACTTCTTGCACTTACCCTATAGGTGGAGTACCTTAGAGGATGTGTTTGCAAATCATGTGAACATAGATCAGGGACATGGAATTTTTGCTTGAATGCATGAATGATCCGTATTCTATTGAAAAATAATGACTCAAACTATGGACAAATTGGGATTTTTTAAAGACACAATGGAAAATTTTATGTAAATGGGAAGGTTCACAACATTTCAGACTTGTCCTCTTCCTTACACAATAATAAACGCACTTTATTTGAGATCCCAAAGGCATTAACTACTGAAACCCAAGTCAACGTTGTAGATTTAGCAGTAAGTGTATAGTTGCAGTGAAAGAATGATGTTCAAGGTACGGTTTAATCGAGCTCTCGGCTAGAAGCAATCCTAACCTCCATCTATTTTTGGGCAAAAACACCCCTCCACATGGAGATAAACCTATGTCTTTAATATATCTTCACCTTATTATATGCAAAATGTTTTCTCTAGTTCTATATTTGTATCTGTAGCTTATTCAATGGTCTTGAAAAGCAAACTATGACATGCCTCTGTGTTGTGGGTTGTATATCAAGATGTAAAAGGAAGATAAGCGATTGTGGTGGGAAGTGGAAAAGATGTCAAAGGAATTTGGTAGCATGTTGCATTCTGTGTAGGTCTTCTTTGGATTCATAGATCATCTTCCCTGGAAGGATGCCTCTATCATTGCTTATTACTGACTATGGCTATGGTAGCAGCCCAATATAAAAACTCAAGGTGTGAACTATACAGAGGGTCTTTTATGTACATCTCTTGCAAGAAGAAATAATGGAATCCTTGGAAAATTTTATAATCATTTCGAGAAAATTCTTCTATAATTCCATTTAACCTAGATCAATTTGTTTTTGTTACCAATTTATTGACAAGTAGAGGTTACCAACTTGGAGTGTAATCTACACAAATGCAATGTCTACCCCCTCTTCTAAGTGTGGTGGCTCATGGGTTTTAATACTGTCAAACATTGACTGCTTTGTAAACACCAAGACAAGATACTAATTCAAGGTAGAAGAAATTTTATCTAGTAGCCTGCAAAATGGTTAGTTATGATATTTTATTGGTTTGGCCTTGCAATGTTATTGATTTTTGAATCATTGCACATCTAGATTTTTACAAAGGTAGCGGATTACGGTTGCACCATTTGCTCAAGGTATGTGACTAAAGATAAAATGACAACTATATGTTCATATGATCATGTGGTGGACTTATTGCATATGTGCATTCATGCTAGCATGGGGTTGTGTTATCACCCTCAAAGTTCCCCTCATTTTTCAAGTCTAGACTTAAAAATTTGAGTTGGTGCCTCTAAAAATATTGAAAACAAATTATTGTGAAATATGGTTCTTTCTAAGGCTTGTGGTCTCCTAGAAACTTCTTCATCAGATGGGAAATTTCTTCCCATTTTTGAAAAGGTAAAGAAGTCCTCCTAACTCTTCATATTTTTCAAGTTATGGCCCAGCAGACCTGAGATGGTATTATTTGCCCAAGGCGGGCTGGCGGGGCTGCGGGAGTTTTTAGCACTTAAAACATTTTGGCAAAGGGCACATTTGGAAATGGCGGGCCCACGAGCTAGTGTAGAGCGATAGAAAAATAATGCCTAAGGCTCACCACCAATCAGATGGTGCCATGTAGCCATGTTGAAAAGTCAAAGCGGGGATGTGGGTCGACAGAGAATTTTGAAGTTTTAAGATTTTTGATCAAAAAGAGTTAAAAGTAAAAAGTGATCTGCATGACCCCATCACCAAGAAGATAATGCCATGTGTCTGACCGTTGAAAATTCAAAGTGGGCGAGTGGGCCAAAATGTTCCAAAATGCCTTTTCATTGTAAAATTTATAAAGCATAAAGTTTTCCCCCGCGCCCGCTCCAATCAATTTCTTCCACGTGGGCGGCCCAAATTTAAAGTTGTAAAAGCAAATCGAATGGCCCATATTTAAACTAGTGAAATAATGTAATGGTCGTATATTTGAAAACATAGTTTTTCTACCATTAACATTTCTTTGTGAATCAAGAATTCGAAAGGGTGTGAATGATTGGAATGATTTGTAACTATTTCTTGCTTTCTCGAGGAAGTTGTAACCGTTTCTTGCTTTCTTGAGGAAGTTGTAACCATCTCTTGTGAGCTATTTCATGGGCTTTCAAATCCATTGTATTGGTTGGAATTTTGGATACTGAGGCTGTAATTTGAATCGAAGAAATCAATACAAGGGTTTTCTCCTTTTTCCTTTGTTTTCTCTTTCCTTCTTGCTCTAATCTATGAATCATTTAATCCTTGCATGCTTAGAAACTTTGTGTTCTAGTTTATACAATCTCAAGAACTTTGAGTCTGCGGATTGTGCCCGTTATAAACGTGAATGGTTCTACTCTATATCTCATTTGCTCAATACATATAAGGGTTTTCTCTGCCATCTCTTTTCCCTGAAAGTATTGTCTTCTTCTACCTCCCTCCTCTCTTCAAGTCTTATATCCCAATGTATTGATAACTTTCTAGGCATAAAACACATTTCAAGATATCGGGAAACCAACATTGAATGAAAGATTGTGTATTTGTACATAGGTTTTGCCCATGCTTTCAATAAGGGAACCTCTCTCATTAAAGAGGAGGGACTTGCTTGTCCCCTGACTGTGGTTTCATTCCAAGTGTAAATTTGAAACCCAACAATTTTTGGTGACTCCGTTGGGATTTTTTCAGCAAATTTCCTTTCTAAAAATAACAACTAATTTGATCATTTCTTTGATCTGGTGACTCTAAGATACACTCGTTGTATAATGGCTCTTGGAATTGAAGATCCCCAATTTCAACTCCTGGATAAACAAGGTTTTCAACTTCCTCCAACAAGAAGAAATAGAAGATCTTGTTTCACAAGCACACCTCTTGTTGAAGGTAGAGCTTCTGGTAGTAGCATTCCTCAAACACAACTTAGCCCTAATATTCGTGCCCTAATTCTTGTTGGTGTCTTAGTTCCATTTCAAGAAATCTTTCTAAGGATGGTAGCACCTCTGCCTTGGGGACAAAGAGTTGGGCCTCTGGCTCTTCCTCAACCATTGCATGAGTTACCTAGGGATAATGGGAAGAATTTTCCCAAATTTAGAGGTGATGGCAAAGTGCACCCTGATGAACACATTGGAACCATCATTTTTGCATGTGGGGTACTTGGATTTGAACATGAGGATGTCTCTATTAGGTTGTTTGTAGATACCTTACAAGACAATGTTGCAGATTGGTTTTACTATCTTCCTGCAAGGACCATCACTAATTGGACTACTATGAGGACTAAATTTGAGCAGTTTTTCAAACCTGTTGAAGATGTGCATGCTTTGTTAGCTCAGATTTCTCAAATCATGAAGGAGCCACATGAGCCTATGAGAGAATTTGTGGCCAAGTTCAACAAGTTGATTAACAAGATTCCACTAAAGACTAGGCTGCTGATCAGATTCAGAAGTGTTTCTTCTTGAATGTGCAATTGTCGGAAGTAAGCTATGCCCTGAGGAGAGAAAATCTTGCAACTTTGAATGTTGATCAGAGATTGGTTATTGATGTGGAAGATGACTTGATCATGTCCGGAAATCGAAAAGGGAGTCTTTAAAATCTAGAGAATCTTCTTCTTCCTCTTCTCCTAGAGATAATACTGATCGCTTAGTACAAAATCTGGCTAATGACCTCATTTTCATCAAGAAACAATTGGCTCAGCATGCTCCATATCAATATGTTCCAAGGAAGAACTTTCAGCCTAGGAACCGCTTGCCCTCTTCTCAAACCAAGTTGGCCATTAAAGGTCCCCCTCAAGGTGCCTGTCAATGCTACTTGTGAGGTTCTTAAGCCTAATGATGAGGAAGAAAATGGGCTCTATGATGAACAAGAAGAGGAAGTTGATGAAGAACTGGAGGATCCTGGTGGTTCTCAATTTCATTTCCTCGCCACTAAAGGTGTGGATGATGAAGATGACTATGATGATGTAGTGAGATGAGATGAACAAAGTGAGTCATATGTTCTTATGACCTAGGAGAAGACCAAGTAAAAGGAAAAGTGGTGCAACCTGCAAAAAGATCCAAGGAGTAGTACCCCATCACCATCTCGGTGATTGCATGAAGAGGAGCTCCTATTCCTACTACTTCCATCCAAAAGGTAAGCTCTGTTAGTCCTCCTCCCTCTACTTCGCTTCCGAGAATTCTTTTCCAACAAATGATAAAGTTAATAGATCAAAATTTCCTCCTACTCCTATTAGTGATTCCCCATCCACATCCGGATCATTTGACATTATAGACCATCTTAAAAAGACAAAGATTTAGATTTCGAGGATTTCTATAAAACCCATCCTAAAGCCTTTACCAAAATGGTTAACTTTGTAAATTCTAAATCTAAAACCCCATCCCATTCTTCTAAAGGCCTTGTCCACTCCTTCTCCACCTCAACCCATCCTTGTGGTTGCAGTCACTTCACCGAATGAGAAGATCAAACCCTTGTATGTGAATCTCCTTATAGATGGCCACAAGATTAGGAATTGTGTCATTGATTCTCTGGTGCATCCGATAATGTAATGCCTACAAAATTGGCTCTTTCTTTGGGCTCTGACCCTAACCTCGTACTTATGGCTCTTACTATTCCATGGAAAGTAGATAAGTACCTTTGGTCAGGATAACCAAGGATGCACAAGTAGCTTTTGGCTGCTTTACCAGAGAAGAAGGTCTTGGCTACCATCTTGGTTGATGATATCCCTCCTTCCTATGGCATGCTATTAAGAAGGAACTTTTGTAAAGATGTTAGAGGTGATATCCAAATGGATTGGTCACATGCCTTGATCCCTATCAATGGGAAGATGAAGAATTTGTTTGCCTAGAAATAAGTAGAGTATATTGTGCAAAAGACAGATGATCCTAAAGCAAAAATACTATATGAAGACATTGGGCATGGGAACTACATGATCATGTCACAAGAGGAGAAAATTCTATCAAAGGGAGTGTTGCTTGATCCTAATGGTGTGTGGACTTTGGATTTTGATGGAAGCTGCTCTTCAGCTAGTTTTGGAGTTGGTGTAGTGCTCATTTCTCCTGGGGGTAAGGTTCATCCTTTCTCCTTCAAGTTTTAGTTTGAAAATACCAACAATACTGCTGAGTATGAGGCCCTCATTCTTGGGTTGAGCATGGTGAAGGAAATGGGAGTGAAGAACCTTCTTGCTCGTGGAGATGCAGAGCTAATTATAAAACAAGTTAGAGACCTTTATCAGGTAAAGAACATAAGGTTGAAGCACTATATAAACTTGGTGCGGGATTCCATTAAATTGCTTGATGCTTTTTCAATTGAATTTTCCCAAGGGAAAAGAACACTGGCCGACTCTCTAACTGTTTGAGGTTCCTTATTGATTCCTCATCCTAATTTCCCTCAAGAAAATTTCACCATTGAGATTATCCATAGACCCAGTGTGCATGACAATGCAAATAATTGGAAAGTTTTCAATGATGACCAGCATTTTCTTTCTTTCTTGAAGCTCGAGACAGACTTTGATCGGTTGTACTTTGAAGGAAGTGACAATCTTCCTAGAGATTGTATGTCATCAAATGAAGAGGATGTCAAAGAAGAGATGGATCAAGATGGTTGCATCAAACTGAAAGGAAACAAAATCCCTAAAGGGTTGGTGAGTTTGGAGGATCTTTTTGATAAACATGATAGGTACATGAAGTCTAAATTTTCCCAAGGAGCTTGAAAATCTAGTGAGATTGAGAAAGTGAATATTGGGAGTCTTGATGATCCCAAAATGGTCAACATTGGAAAATTCTCGCACTCAGAAGAGAAAAATAAGGTGGTGAATTTGTTTAAGAGGTATGTTGATGTTCCTACTTACTCTTATGATGATCTTAAGGCTTTTCATCCAAAGAAATGTAACATTTCATTCCTCTTAATCCCAGGATCAAACCCTTCAAACCAAATCAAAGGCAATATAATCCAAAGATAGTTGATATAATTTTCCAAGAAATACAAAAGCTTTTAAAGGCTAAGATCATTTTCCCCATCCACCATTTAGCATGGATTGTTAATATAGTGTCATGCCAAGAAGAAGAATGGTGAGATCCAGATCTGTGTGGACTTTAAATCTAAATCGTGGTTCTTTGAATGAAAACTGCCCTCTCCCCATGATGGACCAAGTGTTGCAATCTCATCACAGGGCTCGGAGATGCTATCTATGTCATATGGATTCTCAAGGTACAATCAAATAGAGGTGAATACTACAGATCAACATAAGACTACCTTTACTACTCGTGGGGCACCTTTGCATACAAGAGGATGCCATTTTGTCTCATCAATGTTGGTGCCACTTTCCAGAGGGCCATGGATTTGGCTTTTGGTAGTTTGAAAGGGAAATGCATTGTTGTGTATTTGGATGGCTTGATTGTGTTTTCTAAAGAAAGAACATATCACTTCCAACACCTTGAAACAATATTGCAGAAGTGTAGAGAGCATGGGATTTCTTTAAACCCTAAGAATTATGTGTTTTGTGTCACAGAAGGAAAGTTTTTGGGACACATTGTTTCAAAGGAAGGGATCAAGATTGATCTAGAGAGAGTTCAAGCCATCCAGCAAATTCCTCTTCCATCAAGTAAGAAAGGTGTCCATTCTTTCTTTGGTAAGATCAATTTCCTAAGGAGATTCATCCCCGATTTTATAGAACTTACTATGAGCATTGCTCACATGATGCAAGGGAAGAAAAATTTTGGTTGGTCCTCTGAAGGGAAGAAATCATTTGAGGACATTAAACAAGATATTGCAAAGACTCCAATCTTGGTGTGCCCTGACTTTAGCAAAGATTTCATTATCTATTGTTATGCCACTGAAAATACCCTAGCTGCTATGTTAGCCCAGAAGAATGCTGAAGATCATGAGCTCCCAATTGCATTCATGAGTTATGTCTTAAAAAATCATGAGCTGAAGTACACCATGATGGAGAAACATGCTTTTGCAGTTGTCAAAGGTGTCAAGAAGTTTAGGTTTTACATCCTTAATTCTCATTCTGTGGTGTTGGTGCCTGAACAACAATCAAATCCATTCTTAGTAATAATTTGGAACCAAGAGAGGTAATTGGGTAGAAAAGGTACAAGAGTATGATCTTGACATCAGGCCAACAAAGTTTGTTTGAGGTAAGGGCCTATGTGAACTCATTGTTGAGGGAGATGCCAAGGATTTTTCCAAAGATGGATTTGATGTCCCTGTTGTTCTATTCCTCAGCTCGACAAATGTATGGTATGCTGACATTTCTCACTTTCTAACCTATGGAGAGTGTCCATCTCACTTGAGTGCCAAAGAGAAGAGAGCCATCAAATTGAGGTCTGCACAATATGTGTTATGGGAGAATGCTTTGTTCAAATGAGGCATAGATGGAAGGTTTTTGAAGTGTGTAGACAAGGAGCAACAAAATAAGTTGTTCTCTACTTTTCATGACCAGGCTTGTGGAGGTCATTTATCCTCTGTTGTAATAACTCATAAAATAATTTGTGTTGGTTATTATTGGCCCACTATGTTCAGAGATGCATCAAAATGGGTTGGTAAATGTGAAGCATGTCAAATGTTTGTCGGAAGACCTAAGTTAGTTGCTTTGCCTCTCAAGCATGTAGTGATTGAAGAGCCATTTCAACAACGGGTGTAGAATTCATTGGAGCACTCGGTCCATCTTAAAGTGTTGGGCATAACCATGTGTTGACTGCCATAGATTACTTCACCAAGTGGGTGGAAGCCATCCTAGTCAAGAGCACTACTTCTGAGGTAGTTTATAACTTCATTAAGGAGAACATATTGATCAGGTTTGGGACCCCAAACAAGATTGTGACTAAAAATGCTTCCAAATTTTCTTCTTCTGATATGATGGACTTATGCTATGGGTATGGGATCTCCTTGCTCATTCTTTAGATTACTACCCCCAAGGGAATGGACAAGAAGAATCAACAAACAAGAACTTGGTAAACATAGTTAGAAATCTTGTAAATGATTCTCAGAGGAATTGGCATAAGAAGCTATATGATGCACTTTGGGCTGATATAATTACACCCAAGAGAGAAATTGGAATGTCTCCTTTCCAAGTGGTGTATGGTGTGGAAGCTCAACTATCACCATCAAGTGGAATTTTCAGCCTTGCATTTGATGAAAACCATTTAAGATTCAAGTTTCAGTATATCTTTAGACAAGAGAATTTTTACCTTGAAGCTTGCTTTGAGGATAGATTGCAAGTGGTTGATAGAATAGCAGCTCATCAGTTGAAAGTGAAGGCTTTGTTTGACAAGAAATCCAAACCCAGAGTTTTCCAAGTGGGAGACATTGTGCTGCTTTGGGACAAAAGACATGAGCCATGAGGAAGCCATGGTAAGTTTGATTCTCTTTAGCTTGGTCCTTTTAGAATCAAACATTTTCTTTGGAGAGAACTCTTTTTATCTGGATTACATGGATGGATCTCCTCTCCCACTTCCTTATAGTGGGCAAGTACCTAAATTTGTTCAAGTCCTAGGTGGCTAGGAAGTCCTTTTGTACATTGCATTTGGTTTTGGCATTGGCTTGTTTCCTGTCTTGTTCTTTTTTTTTTGTGGTGTGTTTTGTTTTGGGTCTTCCCTTTTGGTTTGTTTTATTTATTTTCATGTCTAGTGTGTGTTGCCTTGCATTAGTTTTGATTTTGACTCCTTTTCCCAATGGATAAGGCACTGGTCCTCTTTCCCGAGTTATCTATAATTCTTGATCTTTCCTTGTGTCTTTGTTCCAAGCCAAGTCATCCCTAGAAAGAGCCAAGCTGTTGTCACCCTCAAAATTCCCCTCATTTTTCAAGTCTAGACTTAAAATTTTGAGTTAGTGCCTCTAAAAAATATTGAAAACAAAGTATTGTGAAATATGGTTCTTTCCAAGGGATTTTGGTCTCCTAGAAACTTCTTCATCAAATGGGAAATTTCTTCCCATTTCCAAAAAGGTAAAGAAGTCCTCCTAACTCTTCATATTTTTCAAGTTATGGCCCGATGGACCTGAGATGGTATTATTTGCCCAAGGCAGGCTGGTGGGGTTGTGGGAGTTTTTTAGCACTTAACACCTTTTGGAAAAGGGTGCAGTTGGCAATGGTAGGCCCATGAGCCCATGCGAGAGAGATAGAAAAAGAATGCCTAAGGCCCGCCACCAATCAGATGGTGCCATGTAGCCGCGTTGAAAAGTCAAAGTGGGGATGCAGGTCGGTGGAGAATTTTGAAGTTTTAAGCTTTTTTATCAAAAAGAGTTAAAAGTAAAAACAGATCCATGACCCCATCACCAAGCGAGATAACGCCACACATCGACCATTAAAAATTCAAAGCAGACAAACAGCCAAAATGTTCCAAAATGCCTTTTCACTGTAAAAGTTATAAAGCATAAATTCCCCCCACCCTCGCACCCACTCCAATCAATTTCTTCCACATGGGTGACCCAAATTTAAAGTTGTAAAATCAAATCGAATGGCCCATATTTAAACTGGCAAAATAATGTAACGACCGTATATTTGAAAACCTAGTTTTTCTGCCATTAACGTTTCTTTGCGAATCAAGAATTCGAAAGGGCACGCTAATTATTGGAATGATTTGAATCGCTTTTTCTTGCTTTCAAGGAAGTTGTAACCGTCTCTTGTGAGCTATTTCATGGGCTTTCAAATCCATTGTATGGGTTAGAATTTTGGATATTCTGGAACCGTAATTTCGAATCGAATAAATAAATACAAGGGTTTTGCCCTTTTTCCTCTATTTTCTATTTCCTTCTTGCTCGATTTGTGAATCATCTAGTCCTTTCATGCTTAGAAACTTTATGTTATAGTTTATACAATCTCAAGAAATTTGAGTCTGCGGATTGTGCCTATTATAAATGTGAATGGTTCTACTCTATATCTCATTTGCTCAATACATATAAGGGTTTTCTATGCCATCTCTTTTCCCTAAAAGTATTGTCTTCTTCTGCCTCCCTCTCTTCAAGTCTTCTATCCTCATGTATTGATAACTTTCCAGGCATAAAACACATTTCAAGATATCAGAAACCACCATTGAATGAAAGATTGTGTATTTGTACATAGGTTTTGCCCCTACTTTCAATAAGGGAACCTCTCCCATTAAAGAGGAGGGACTTGCTTGTCCCCTGACTGTGGTTTCATTCCAAGTGCAAATCTGAAACCCAACAAGGTTGCATGTAATTTTTTTGGAAAAATGCAACAACGAGTGGTGGACTCAATGGATCATGAGTATAAACCCACCTAGAGCACTAGTTCCCCTATAGACGCTAGAATTTCATACTTTATTTTTTTGTTTTCCACAAAATATAAGTTTAAAACCTTAGGATTATCATATATTTAACTTTGTATATTAACTTGTTTGTAAAACAAGTAAAATATCATAGTGTAAATCACAGAATAAAAATAACTCTTTTATAGTCAACCATGAACTTAAACCCTCATTTTGAGGTTATTTAACAAACTTCCTAACCAAACTAGATGATATAGTACCATTGTTTATTAACAAGTTGAATTTGAGTTCCCTGTAAATATGTTGACCACTCCCTTATTAAAGGAGATAAATCATGATTTTCAGAGACTTCCAAAATAATCTTCGTAACTCCGGAAAGGAGATGTTATGTTTTCTATGTGTACCTTGTTGTGAGGAGTCACTTTAATCCTTTTATCGACATTGTTTGATCATCTGTTATGTTTTTGACACCCTTTTAGGATCCCTATTACCCCATTTGCACTCTCAAAAAGCTACTAAAACTAAAAAATTGGGTTTCGTATCAGCCCGTCGTTGAGACCCTGAACAACAAAATGCTTGCCTGCCTTTACAAACGACTAGTATTTTTATTACATAATTTCCTGGAACCTTTAGTTTGGGGGAAAAAAACTTCTTGATAGTTTGGAAAAAGCATTTTGTAGGCCTCTGGTTGTAGTTTGACTAGGTCAAAACTTGACCAATTATGACAGTGGCTCCAGTAAAACCTATCTCCATTTGAAAACCATTTGCTAGTTCTCGGTCCCGTCACTCTAGTGAATTCTGCATATATAGGGGAGCTTGTAGGAAGTTTTTTTGTTGCACGTTCATCCATCAAACGTCAGTTTTGGACATGGTTTTGAGCCCTCAAGCTAACTTTTAATCGTTTACAACTAGGTCAATCATGACCGATGGCCTTGGAAAACTAGCCACCAATCGTAAACCATTCACCAGTTTTGAATTGATCGGTTCTGTGAATTCTTGGTGTATAGGAGGAAACATATAAACTTACTCATGGTATTTTTTATCACTGGAAGACAATGTTTGAAAGTGGTTTCTTATCCTCCAAGCCTAAATTAAACATTTTTCAGCTAGTGGGAAAATGTAAAAAGGAAGTTATAGGAACCCCGTCGGGTTACCAAATCCCCATGGAAACTTATTGACACTTGCAAATAACTATTTGAAACTCTATCATGTGACTTGTGTGAAATTGAACTTTGACCAAATAGTGATTCTCTCTCTCCCTATCTCTTCTCTCTCCTTTGTTAAAAGGAATGAAGTGAAATGAAATAAATATGTGTCTCTAACCCTATCCTTCCAAATGCAAATTATTATTATTATTATTATTATTATTATTATGTAGATGGGGAACTAAAAATGTTAATTATGCTAGACCTAGGTGGATTCCATGCCAACAATTTATCGTTGATTTCATGCTCACATGTTTTTGCAGGATACAAGTAAGATGGCGGAACAATGTGGGTGTGATTCATTGTATATTGTTAGAATTTATGAATGTTAATAGAAGGAAATTTTTATGTATTGTTATGTTATAGTAAATTTATTTATTGAAATTTGGAAATATGAATGAGATGCTAGTTTTAGGGGTGCTTTGGGAAATGTGCATTTAACTATAGGTGTTCTTTTGATTCATATTTACATATGGAAAAAGAGGGGTTGGGTATATATGTTAAATGAATCTGAGAGGATATTTCAACATTTTGTGAAGTATGAAAAGTTTTATAATTGAAGTTCTGTAATATTTTGATGTTAGGGTTTAGGGGAATGTTCATCTACACATGAGTGTTATTTTGATCCTCAAATTTTGTATTGTAAAAGTTGGATATGTATGTTAAATGAATTTGAATTTAAAATATTGTAGTGCATTTCTAGTGTTCAATAGACGATTAATTAATTAGTGTGTTGTATTCTTACCTTGTAAATGTAATAAAGAGATCTAAATGAAACACTCAACCCTAGTATAAGACTCATGTATAACTACCTTTCCTGCATGAATTATTTTAGTGTAGAAAACTAAAACCTTAGGATAAACTTCAATCGCTACACTCGATGTCACCTTCTGGCTTAAGTAAATAAGATCCCTAGTTTGAATTATCATCATAGTCGGTATGTTTAGCAACATTGTCATAAACCCAATGGTTAGGAACGACATGGTCAAACTATTTCTGGTGTAAGCAAAACAAACACTTCCTTAGGATCCTAGTGGACTGCCAAGTCTTACAAAGTTAGATCTAGAAATCAACTTCATGATCAAATGAATTCCTTGAGAGATCCAAATGACACAAATGGAAAATAGTTGTACTATGACTTAACTCTTGTTAATGATCTCTTTAGTTCCTTACAGATAAATGTGTTACCTTGGTTACTAACAACATAAAACCTTTGTTTTTCATGAAGGTTGTTTAGCATAAATATGTCCTCTCACCTTAAACTCATATATTGTTGGGGCGTAGATCCTTACATGCAATGGAAATTAAACAAAACCTTGGCTAAGTAAGGGGTTAAATTGCTGGTGGAAATTGTACATAACTCTTAGCAAATTCAATTTTATTTAAAATAAGTAGATTTAAGAGAAGTGTAGAAACAAAAAAGGGGGTCTCATTACCCCATGAGCCTAGTTTCCCTTTTGTACCCTAGTGAGTGGTCGAAAACCAAGCAAAGATAGTATTCCTATGAATGATATCATGGTGGGATTTAAATGACACAAGCGGATGTCTTTGTTGCAACATGCATTAACACTACAATGTATAAGAGAAACTAATTGGGATGTCTCGTGTTAGGCTACACTCCGTGTAATAGCAAATCCATTAGTGAAAAGTATGTGTTATTTTGTTTTCAATTGTTATAAAACAATTCTAATAATGAGACCATAGTGCAATGTAAGAGTTAAGCATATAAGATTAAAATGAGATTTGAGGTTAGGAATAATTCCACTCTTGGAGTCCTTATAACTCAATTAAAAAAATTCATGTGTTAGAAAGAATACGAATTGCCCTTGGTGAGATCAAACTTTGAGAAAACAAAAGATATATATAAATCTAAATAAAATTTCTTAATGTGGAAATGTTGAATGGATTCAACAAGTTATTGAACTATATTAACTATGTTAGGGAAATAAGTATATCCCAATCGAAGAATGTTTATGGGAAAAAGGTATCTTGAATCTAAATCTCCCTAAATCCTAAGATTTCTTTCTTGACATCACGTCATATTCACTTGTGTAGTAAGGGTAAAATTTAAAAATGAATAAACATTTGGGAAGCATAATCTTAACATAAGAATGAGAGAATTAGGAACTTTTTATGCAATTTGAAATATGAAAAATAATTATGTAAGTTATGGAGATTGTCGTAAGGGATAAAGAGCCAACTTAAATGGTCAAACTATAAGTTGAATGTGAAATGAATTTAAGAATCTATAGGTGGAAAAAGGATAAAATTATCCTTGCATAATAATGTTCTTGGAATGTTAATCATAACTAATATGTAATCATGGTAATGATGTGTTGTGGGTTTTCAATCCTTGGGTCCCTTTCTTGTGGTTGGGTCATTGCTAGCATTCGTTCATTGGGGAAAGTGTGGCATCGACATGTATATTGTTTTTCATGTGTCTATGTGAGTTGATGACTTATGTAAGTGTCTTATGCGTTTTTGAGTTTCTCTTCTTGGAGCCCTTGTGGTGTTGTGTAATGACTAATGAAAGTGAAAATAAATAATAATTATCCTGGTATTTTTTGGTGTATTTGTGTTTGTAAATTATGGGTGTTACACTTGGTATCAAAGTGAAGTTCATGCTTTGAACCTCTCGGGAAAAATTAGAGTTGTGATTGTTTTGGATTGTTGTGGTGGAGATTGGAAGCATAATATGAAATCTATTGTTATATGACCAACTTCATAATTTTGATATTGTGAACGCACATGTTGTGCATGTCACTTAGTGTTTATTTGTTATCTTGTTGATGTGCTTGTGATGAGAGTATTATCTCTCCCTTATGGATTCAATGAGGAATTCGTGTGTGATGTACCACCTTGTTGTGTGTGAAAGGAATGTTATTGTGGATTTTGGAGCATTTTGGCGTTATGTGATAATAAGGTTTATTGATGTATTGAATGAAAAAATTGGTGTAAAGTTAATTTGATTTTATCATGATGTCATCACCATGTTGTGATGAATCGTGTGTTGTCATGTTTTAATTGCAATTGACTATATGTTGTAATGTTAGACAATGTGCTCCTCATATGTATAATTTGTGTAATATGTGATGGTTCATGTCATGATTTATGGGAATATTGTGAGTGTATGATCCCTACTATATATTGATTGCATTTTGGGTGCCATATGTGGTAATATGATGTATCATAACCCATGAAATTAATGATTGCGTTATACCTTGTATATATACCATGCATAAGACGTTATCGTTAATTTGTGTGAATCACCATTGTGTTAGTTATGTAGTTATGTGTTATGTTAAGAACCCTACACTAACTAGCCCTAAGGGAAATCGGAAAAAGGTCTACATTTGGAGTGAGGAAATGGGTATGGTTGACCAGTCACTTGAGTCAAGTACGAGATAGGAAGTGGAGTCTTAGATAGGATGAAAACCCACTTTTGTTCGTTTGATATGTATGGCACTTGCTCAATGGGTTTCATGTATATTGTGTTTTGCGGACACCTTAGGCTCAGTAGATGGTGACCTGTACTCCTTTCTCTCTCCCTATATGGTTATCATATGGATTCAACCTAAGTGTAGTTACGACTATGTTGAGCCTTGTGGAAGCAATGGAGGGATGATTCAGATCAGAGATGATGATAGTTATATTATTTGATATGTTATTTTACGAGATGAGGCTTGATTTATGAGTGCCAGAAACTCATTTAGTACCCCTTTGGTGGTTGTATAAGGCCACATAGTTATTGTGATGTGTTATTTATCTATACGTATTTTATTCATAAATTGAACATTTTTTCTTGCTAGAACCAACAGTTTTATTGATTGATGTTTTCTTATATTTTGGGCATTTTATTTGGTTTGTTACAATAACATGCGAATTTTTTCACTAACTATGGGTGTTTGGCCATTTTCTTTACTTAGTTTTAAATTTTCTTTTCATATTTAAAATTTGTATAGCATAGCCCAAGGATTGGGATTTATCCACTTGACATTTGAAACTAATTGTTAAGTTGGTTCTAATATCATAATGTGTGGAATAGGGTCATTGGATTCACCATTAAGTGGTTAAACCTATGGACCCACTTCATTATACTGGGGGTACACCCCCAAGGAGTTACAAATAACTAGCTAGTTATTGAACCATGAGTTATTATGTCACTTGGGTTAGGGGTTATGAACTCTATGTGCCTAGGGCCATAGGGTGACCGACCTCCTTGAGAGAGACATAAGAGACTTGAGGGAGGCATAAGAGACTTGAGGGAGACATAAGATACTTGAGGGAGGCATAAGAGACTTTAGGAGAAATAAGAGACTTGTGTGTGTGCGATAAGTACACTTGGGAGGCTTGTTTGAGTTGTGATTCTTTGGGAGGTATATGTAGTTATGTTTTGACGCTTTGGGATGCGTATGGAGTTGTCTTGTGATGCTTTGGGAGGTATGTGGAGTTCTTTTTAGATGCCTTGGGAGATACATGGAGATTTTTTTGTGATGTTTTATGATGTGTGGAGTTGGTGTTATGAGTTATGCATACTCTTGTGAGTCTTGTTACACATTTATATGATTGAGAATTAATGCTCACCTTGGTTGGTATGGACTATTGAATATTATCTTAGAACTAATTGGGTACATTCATGGTATTTGGGTCATGTTATACCAGTTGTATTTGTATTAGCTTCATGATTCATTGTTTGTTAGTCACATGTGTGTGTTCAATTTATACCTATGACATAATTGTTGCAAATTCTTTGTTATGTGGTATACTTGTTGTCTTTTCATGGTGGAATTAAAGGTCTTGTGATGTGATATAGTCTTGAAATTATGTAGCAAGGTGTCGCATGGATCATTTGTGTTATGTTAAGTTTTGTGTGACATCTTCGGACAATTCTTGTTGTGTTAAGTTTTGTGTGACATCTTCAAACCAATTACTAAAGTGTTGTTATTGAATGGTGTTAATTTTACGTTAAGTGCATTTGAGGAGTTTTTAACTTGTTGAAAGAGTGTTTAAGGAATTGTTTTATCATCTACACTTTCTTCATTATGTTATTTATCGTTGGGAGGTTTGTGTTAAGTGTTTAATAATGATAATATTATGTATGGAATTAGAACGAGTTAATATTTACACTTACTATTTGTTATATTTTTATTTGAATAAAATTAAAGCTTTACAAATACATGTAAATTGATAATGAGATACTAAATTATGATCGCAGAAAATTAAGTCGACAATTTTTTTCGTGAGCGTGAAAGCCATAGATATAAATAAACTAATAACAAAGTTTTCTATCATTGCACAACAATAAAAAAAAAAATTATATTATAATAGGAATATAAATGGAGAATTAACATTTTTGTACTCTGTAACAAGAATTGAAACCCTCAAGTGTTTTTCATACAAGAAAAGGCATCTAAACAGAGCATTAATAGTTTTAAATTTTACTTTGTCAATAAGTATTGAAATCCTTGGGTATTGTTCATACAAGAAAATCAACAAAAGGCCATTCCAAAAATCTTTTTTAATAAACAAATGGGGAAATGTAGCATTCTCATAAATCATTCACCATTAACTAGAAGATACAACATTATTTTACATTTACCGCATTGTAAAACATGATCTCCCACATATAATAGTTAATTTTGAATGTAAAATTGCATTATTTAGATACAAGTTGCTACCTAAAGATAAATGAGGTTTCTATACCCCATGTAAAAATGAGTCAAAAATATATAGTTCAGATTTAGGATGTACATAAATTATATCAAAACTCTAATATCAAAAAATAACAATTAGGAAGGAAAAAAATATATCAAAAGATACCTTAGTCACAAATAGTTTTTATTAAGTCATTTAAGTCCAAATAATATAACAACTTCTACTTCTACTTCAAGTTTCGAAGTTGAACTTTTAATAGCTAGTTTATAAAACCCGTAAAAGTTTCTAAAAGTCATGCATTGAAATGATATAAAACATTCATATCTACAACAAAGCTAATGCTAAAAGTCCAATATATAGATATAGAATTCTTTGCCAAACTAAATTTTTTTATTTCTCCCCATAATAATCTTTGAAAGGCCACTTTTTCGTTATGCTAAGTAAGAAGAAATGTTACAGTGTTATAATCATGTCTACACGAGAACTCCTCTCGATTTAGAATATTTTAGTTCTACAACTCTAGCTCGACATCAACATTGAGAAGCATACTCAACTAAAAAATTAGTGCTCTTCACACACTCTTGCATTGATCCCTTTTCTTAAATTAAACAATCAAACTTTAAATACATTCAAAAATAAGAACATGTGACATGAAAATATTTCCAAAGAAAGAAAGAAATAATGTAAAAATAATCCATAAATTTATGTGAATGCATAACATACCTGACAATTCATTCATAAATAGAATACAACCCTAAATGAAGTACATCAAATACAAGCAAAAAAATAAAATTCCCATCCTGACAAAAATAAAAAATAAATAGAATTAATAAGCCCCCAAAACTAAGTTGGCAAGTATTGACCTTATTTTAACATAGTTAAAAAGAAGGTTTTCATATTTAAAACAATCGGTTCCATTTCTAGAATTCAAAAACCACTCACTAAATGCAAAAATATCCTTTTTTTGTATTTCTTGAACAAAATTTGATGCATCAAATTCTTATTACAAATATGTACCAATAAGGAAATGTGATCAAATAAAACATCTAATAATCATATATCTAAAAATAAAAATAAAAATTATCACCAAATATAGTTGACTTGAGTCCATCCAAAGACAATAACTTCAAGAAATGGTTTCAAAAGGCATTCATTACACACCTTCAAAAACATAACCAATGGCATAGATGTTACAAGTGAATATCGACATAATTCAATACATACATATTCCATCTGAAGCCCTAAATATTTTTCCCTAAGAATCCTACATTATTCAATACATCCCTATTTCTAAACCGTAATTTATCCCATAAAAATCCCTAATTTCAAAAATAATGAACATCCAAAAAAATAAACTACTCTTTTCTAATTTTATACAAAATATATTTAGAGTATCAAGACTACAAAGATTCCTCACATTATTGATTGTATTGACTTATAATAGGCTTATCTATCTAAAACCATGCATCTTTTAAAACCCATGCATCTTGGAATAAAAGTTAATCAAAAATGAATATTAAATAGAATGGGGCATGAAAATATATAAAAATAAAGAAATATATAAATAATATATACGTATAGGAATAAATGTTAACAAAGTTGAACAAGATGTACAAAGCAATACAAAAGTTAAATTTTTAATCATAACATCTCAACTCTCATCTCTTCATTTCAAGCACCCAAATTTCTTAATCCCTCTTATTTTATTTTCCTTATTTGGAAAATCCTTTTTAGGTCTTGGATTTGGAAAGTCAATTCCATTTTTGACCAGTTTGTTTTTGGGTTCAAATTGGTGCATCTTCCATGATGTCATAGATTAGGCCGAAACTCATAGAATGTTTTTTTTCATATTAAAATTAGAAAGAAAAAAATCATTAGATCATGGACTTGACACTTTTTAAAGAGCTCCTCCTTTATTTCATTACAACTTAGATTTTGTCTTTTATGGTGAACAACATCAACAACAAATTGTTTACAAAAAAATCTTTCTCGCACTTTGAATGTTCCTTATGCATAACATCCATGTAGTACTCTCGGGAGATATTGAAACATTTGCTTCACTTCGTGTCTTTGCTTTGACAAAAAAATAACTACAAAAAATAAAGAAATTTATAAGGAGAGTGTAAAATATGTCTAAACACTTTTCTTTGAGGGGATTTCCTTTACACGTGTGATATATATTCTTTCTCCCATCTTATGAGGCACACAAAATGTGAAAAAATTGTAAACCCAAAAATTACTAACCTATCAACTACTTAATAAATACAAGAGTATACAGATGGCATAAACACACGGACTTTCCAATGAGCTTTCCTCGCTCCTTTTATGGTCTTTTCTCTTCATTAATTTAAATTACCAAAATAGAAGGCATTTATAAGAGAATATTAATAATCAAAATATTATGTACAAAATAAGAATAAGTTAATATTCACACTTAAGGAAACTAAAGAGATCATTAATAATATAAAATTTAACGGATTCCCTGGAAGGAAAGGTTATGCCTTTCACCTTTAAGCTCAATTTTGAATGCACAAACAATGGTGTTGAGTACAAGGATCTCCTTCTTGGTCTCATTGTAGCCAAGAGATTGGGTGTTTGCAATATTAGAGTTTTGGGTGATTCCCAACTAGTCGCCAACCAAGTTTCAAAATTTTATAGGGCTAGAATGGAGCACATGCAGCTCTATAAAATTATCATGCTTAACTTAAGGAAAGGTTTTGATTTCATATCCATTGAAGTTATCCCGTGTAAACATAACCTTTTAGATGATTCCATGGCTACTTCTGATTCTCTCTTTTTCCAAGAAGAGATTTGAAAGATACTGAATTCACTGTTTGATCTGATTGAACCCCTAGTTCAAAAAATACATACTAATACAATCCTAACATATATTAAGGCTAAAAAAATTCATGCCACTTTAGATTTTTTAGAGAATGATGAAGTTATACTAGGTTACCTTAATGCATACATTGACCTTCATCCCGCACATCATAAGAGAGGTTTCACTCTCATACCTCACTCTTCCTCCTATTTTAGAGATCACACAATGGGTCCTTCCTCATCAAAAGGCCTTGAGATCTATGAAGTAGAGGAGGAAGGAGAACTATAACTACCTCCATCCCCACCCAAATTTGAAGAAGGAAATGCCTCTTTAATCGAGGGAACCATCGATATAAATATCGGGACGAAGGAAGACCCTAAGATATTGAAACTTGGTTCTTCTTTAACTCTGGAAGAAGTGGAAATTCATACGAAGGTTCTCAAGGAACATTTAAAATCCTTCACTTTCAACTATAAAGAGATGACAAGAATTTCTCCCCATGTCACAGTCCACAATCTCGTAAATCAGACCTAATGCCAAGCCCATCAAACAAAATTTGAGACCTATGAAGCCAAAGGTGGCTCTAATGGTCAAAGAAGAGGTTATGAAACTCCTACAGGTGGGATTCATCAAACCTATAGACTATTTAATGTGGGTATCAAACATAGTCCCCATTCTCAAGAAGAATGGGAAAATTTGGATATGCATTGATTTTTGGGACATAAACAAAGCGTGTCCCAAGGATGATTTCCCATTACCATCCATCGATGTCATTGTGGATGCAATTTGGATATGAGTTTTTGTCACTCATGGATGGTTTCTCAGGTTATAATCAGATTAGGATCTCTAAGGAGGATCAAGAAAATACCACTTTCACCACTCCTTGGGGTACCTACTTGCTATGCAGTCATGTCATTTGATCTTAAGAATGATGGTGTTACCTATCAACGAATAATGACCTATATACTCCATGATCTTATTCACAAGATTGTGGAATTGTGACGCGTTGATGACCTTCTAGCTAAGGCCAAAAATAAATGCAATCACCTCGAGTTGCTTCACATCATCCTCTCTCGTCTCATTGAATATGGTGTTACATTAAATCCTAGAAAAATGCATATTTGGTGTGAGTGGGGGGAATTTTTTGGGTTACATCATCTCTTCACAAGGGATTGATGTGGATCTAGAAAAATTTCGATAAGTTTTATAAATGACCCCCATCATCGCATGATTCAGCCATTAGGTCCTTTCTTGGAAAGCTCGATGCAATCCACAAGTTTATTCCTGATTTAACTTTTGTTGTTCATCCGATAAATAATTTGTTAAAGAAGGATTGTTGCACGATGTCTAGAAGCACAAGTGTCCTAAGGAATTTGAATCGAGTAAACCAATTCCTTTTTTCACCTCCCATGCTCATGCCTCCCAAATCAAATCACCCCTCATTTTATATTATTGGGCAACAAACGTCTTGTTAGCTGCATCTTAACATAACAAGACAATGATAAGCAAGAACATGTAATTTACTTCATCAGTCGTATGTTGCTAAACTACGAGATGTGTTATGCATAAGTAGAAAAGGAATGCCTCGTTATAGTATTTAAAAAAATGGTTAATACATTACATGCTTAACCAAGAAATGTGGGTTATTGTTAAAATAGATTGTCTTCGGACATTCCTAACATAGGGTTCTTTGTCCAAGAAAGTTGGACACTTCATAACCTTAATGGGAGAATTGAGTTAACTTATATCAACCAAAAGTCGTCAAGGGACAAATCATTTCCAATTGGTTGGCAGACAACCCATTAGATGGTGGAGAGTTAGTAGACTTGAGTTTCCCGATGAGTGTGTATACTATGTAGAAATAAGACCTCCCATTATTGTGTGTCCATGGTATTCAAATATTATCAATTTTATTATGGACCACACATACCCTGAGGGATCAACATCACAACAAAGAATACGACTACGTGTCATAGCCGCCAAGTACGTAATTATAGAACAAGTTCTCTATCGTAGAGATTTTGACGAAATGTTGCTAAGGTGTGTCGATAAGTAAGATTCTAAAAATATCCGTTATGGAGCCCACAAGAAGGTGCGTGCGGGTCATCTTTGAGGACATGCAACCAATAGAAAGATACACTGGATGGTCTATTTCTAGCCCACCCTAGAACATGACGCGAAGAGAGTACGTCATACGCAAGTTCCACAATTTTCAAGATTTCTCTCATGAGATTCATATACCTACCCAATATCTACAACCGATTGCAACACCTTGGCCCTTTCCACGTGGAGCTTAGATTTGATAGGGAAATTCTCTCCCTCATCTATGGATGTCTAGAATTTTATAATTACCACCACGAGAATATGTCACAAAGTGGGTTGAGGCCATGCCTCTTACCTTTCAATTTCAGGTCTATAATTACAAATTTCATCTTGAACCAGATCATTTGTAGAAACATGGTCCCACAGGTCATTATCTCTCGATAATGGAACGTCATTTAAAAATGAAGAGGTGTGTGATTTGTGAAAAAAATCAAGATAAATCATCACACAACCTCTTTATACTACCCTCAGGCCAATGGACATGCTGAGGTAACTAATAAGACGTTAAATTCCATCCTCCTAAAAATTGTTAAGGAGAATAAGCATGATTGGCATCTAAATCTATTTCCGGTCTTGTGAGCCTATAGGACGCCAAGTAAGAATGCCAATGGGGAAACCCCATATTCCTTAGTATTTGGTTTAGAAATGGTTTTACCACTTGAAGTTGAGATACCTAGTCTCCGAATATTATTACAAGGAATCTTAGGAGAAGAAGGATATCGTGAGGCACAACTCGTTGAGCTAGAAACTCTTGATGAAACTCGGCTTAGAGCAAAGGCACACCATAGAGCTTATGTTGACTGGATGTGCCAATAGTACAATAAGAAGGTATATGAATGTGATATATTCGTTAGAGATATGGTATTGAGACTTGACAACTAGATAGACAAGAAAATTGACGAAGAAAGAAAATTCAGACCCAAGTGGTTGGGCCCATATCAAGTCATGGAGGACTACCGAATGGGGCATATCACATGTGTACTCTAGAGAATAAATAATTTGGTGAGTCCGTCAATTTTCTTCACTTAAAATTTTACTATGCATGATCCATCTACATTTCCACATGTACTTTATTATATCCACATTACATTTCATCTGCTAGACCATTTTGTATATTCATAATCAAGGAACTTATCTTTCAAGAAACTTTCAAAAGCTTCTAAAAATATTGGCAAAACATTCAATCACACTTCTACAAGTATCTGCAATATTATCATCAACATTTCTAATCATTTCATTAGTTCAACAAGATAAGACAAAATTTTGACCTGTAATCCTACCAAGGCCTGCATACTTGGTTCTACTTGTAGTTTTCTTCCAGCATAGGTGTCTTTTCCCATAGTCTATTCTAGAAGCTTCTTGGTGTCATATCTTTCCTAGAAAAACCTCTTTGGTAGAAAAATCATTCTAAACATTTTTACATGGAGCGCTTGGTCACCTATCTCAGCCTTCAGTGTTGAGCCCTCGCATCTTACCGGTTGCATAGGGTTGAGTCTAGGTGCAATTTCTCCCTCCCAAAATCACAAATAAAAGTTTAAAATAAAATAAATTTAAAAAGTAATACATCAATTCAAAATCAATACAAAATTTTCATTTACATACTTCCTTGTCTCGCCAACCTTCAATGTTGAGCTCTCACATCTTACTAATCACATGAGGTTAGGAAAGGAGGGAATTTCTCTTACTCACCTATGTCTTATCCTTGGTGATGAGCCTGTGCTTCTTACTAGTAGTATGTGGCAAGGTGTAAAGGGTCTCGCAAATAAATTAATAAGTTAAAACTAATCTCATTCAATAAAAAGTGTTTTGAAAAATTAAAATTGAAGAAATTGAATTAGATGTGTATGTTCCACAAGATTTAAAACCTTAAAACCATATTTTTTCAATCAGGAGGCCATCTACAGTCTAATTCTAGATAAACTTGCAATAAAATCACATTATAGACCATGTAGTAAACTATGTGTAGAGTTAGGTTATAGGTTTCTAATTGGATTTCTATCAAAATCTTGTCTTTCTCTCACCATTTCCATTTATCAAAATCATACAACTCATGTCCCTTATGGCTCTCGGTGATGAGCCCTCACATCTTACTAGTTGCATGGGGTTAGAAGTGGAGTGAGTTCATTTTATTATCAAATCATTCATCACATTTTGCCAAGAAAGTGAGAAGTATCAAATATTATTTGAAAACCAAAGTTTCATATTACATTGTGTTTGCATTAGCATCATATAAAACAAAAAAACAAAAAGAAAATCATTTTGTTAGCATTTATCATCCACTACATGCATTCTGAAAATCATATAAAATTGGAGATTCTAAAAACATCTAAGAGTACACATGTGAAGTAAACCATAAATGAAGTCAACTCTAGTGCAAAGGATAGCCAAATCAAAAAGAGATATCTGTATATATCATAGTGAATCAAGTCTATATACAATGTCATCACACACTAGGTGTGGTCAAAATTCTCACAATGAGCATGAAAAATCCAAAAACATAATATATATGCCTCACAAAATGGCATCAAAGTAATAAGGGCTCAATGGCCTATCCCTCTCTGAGGGTACCATGACATGGTGTGCAGTTGTGGTGGGGACTCCTTCTATGGCTCCAATGTCATGAATGTTTCAAGCGGTGAGAGTGACCATGAGATTGACCACTAGTCGTGGCCTCGCTACGTGAGTGGCTCTACCTTGCCATCTCATATGCAACAATTTATTTTCTCTAAGAATTCAAGAGCTCCGCGCCTTCAAAATATGCTCAAACACATCGGTATGTTGTCTAGCCTACAATGGTTGTCCCAAATCCTCCAGTAGCTCTACATGATTCTTCCCTATAGGGATCAACAAGATATTGACATAGATCCTGTGAATAATATCTCATCATCCGTCAGCAGTGGCTGCAAAACAAAGAAAACAATGGCGAGTTAGAAAACATTTAAAAATCAAAAAGAAGCACAATGTGTAGTTTACTAAAAATTCTAGTTAACAAGGTCGAGAGAAGAGTATCTACATATTTGTATCTCTAAGCATCCAGTAGGATCAGCCTGGTGTACTGCTAGTGGTGGAGTTGTTTACAGGCACCTTCGAGCCTAACCCCCTCCCGAGGTGACATGCTGGCCCATTACGAACTGCTCATCAATGCCTCCCTCATGAGGAAGTGGCTCCTCAAAAACAAGATTTTCCTTCTCCACCTATGCTTCGCTCTATCTATCATATATATTTCCTCTGTGATCTGCCACTTTGTATCACTGTCCTCATCCTCATCACCTCCTCTACTCCAACCTCACCCTCGGTCTTTGTAGTTTTAGTTGTGTCACCCACCTCCTTCTCCTCCCCACTTTGTGAGTAGGTGCAGCCTCAATTAGTAGGAGAGTTCTTTGGTACTCTAGGGGTGGTACCTTCTCCACACTAATAGTTACCCCTTGTGTAACAATATTCCATCCATGCTCACCCTTATGGCTTACTCGTGCCTCTCTAACGCTTTGCTAAACAACGGGCCCTACAGAATATCATCATCATAAGGTAACCCAACTAGGTACTCTAGTAGCAAGGTGGGCCTCCACCCTCGTAGTCTTGTCAACTAATTGTGCAGTTTGGAACAAGCAATCAGGATAGTCCCCTCGTGACCCCATAATCCGATCATATCCTGATACTATCTAATAATGAAGTCATTTATACTCAAGGAAGCAACAGGCTGATGTGCTCCTCTAAGAGGATCCATAATAGTCCACCTCACAGACCTGATCGCCCATGGGTCATGTATACTAACTCCCTTCTAATAGGGGATGATCCACTCATACACCCAGCACATCACTAAAGTGGGGTGGCTCAGGGACTTCCCCTGTAGCCTCACCATGCAAAGATAAATCATGGTATGTGGTCCCAAAATGTCCACAACCCAGGAATTTATTCTCCCATACTGCTCAATATGCATAATGATGGGAGCCCAACAAGACAAGAGCTTATCCTCACCTTTATCTCCTACTAAATGCAAAGCCAGAATACCAATGATGGCCTTGCGTAGGGTAGGGATAGGTGCAAAGGTAAAAGAGAGAAGCTACATACCTGTTTGGTGCCCACATTGAACACCCTATCATCCCCCATGCATGATTCCCACTATCTATACAAATTTGGAGAAACTTTCTCTAAATTCAACTGTCTACCAAGCACAAGTATGCAAGAATCTTGTAGACATCCTCAAGAGTGATGTTCCACTCTCCTATAACACCAGGAAACGAGAAAATGTTCCGGTCGAATCCCAATAAGATAGTAGGTCTCATAGAATATGGTTTTCTAGTGCTACATGTGGCACCTATGAGATCCTCCATAACCCATCCCAGTGTAATAAATCCCTCTCGGCCTAAGTCAATTGATCAATAATTCCTGGAAGCCAATCACACTCTCTCTCCCACTCTAGCTAATGTATAACTCCCGCATTTACAAAACAAGAAAATAGCAAGTTAGAAACATATTTCAATACACAAGCTCATCAAAAACAATATAAAACAACCCAAAAAAAGCTCACCTAAGTTGGTCAAAATTTCTCTCTGCCTCAACAATTACAAAATCGCCACCCATGTGCAGAGGGGTGATTTTGTAATTACTGCGACGATTCCATAATTTCCCACAGAAATTATGTAATCACCGCCATCTGCAGTGGTGACAGTTTTATAACTACCACCCTATGTAGGGCAGCGGTCATCTCTAGAATGGACAACCCACCCCATTTGACCCAAAAAAGCAAAAAAATCAAAAATTGACCTTTTTGGACAAAACGAAAGGTAGACCCACCTAGAAAACCTCCTAAGGTATGTTTTAACCCAATAAATTTTGAAAATGAACCCCCCTAGGTGTATATTTTTCAAATTTTTCATTTTTAGGTTTCAAATAAACAAACGCAAAATACTAACCTTTGTCTTTGTTGCTTGATCTCTCACTCGCGGGGCCATGATCGTGTCGTTGCACTCGTCATTTTGACTATACTCTTGCTCAAAATGGTGACCGGTGATCCAAAGCTCCAAAATCACAATGAGGATATGTGCAAATGAATTTGAAAATGAATGGTTTTGTATATATATATATATATATATGCTTTTTAACTTCATTTTGAGTGTGTATGCTTCACGGGGTTGGAGCGTTGGTGCAGGTATACTTCTATCCTCAAATAAATGGTAGGTCATCTTGTCATTTTATTTTAGTGTATATTTTTTTATATCGTATCTATTTGCGCTTGAGTTTTGATTTCATCTTGAAGGTAGCGGGAGCTTGGATGGTGACGTTTCAAAGACGCTGGGCATGTTAGTTATAGCTTCTAACTCCCCATTTCAGGAATGCCATACTTGGACTCAACATTTTACACCTCTTTATGGCTAAAACGCTTCTCCGAGGGGGCAATATGTAAGCACCCAAATTTGCATGTGCTACATTGTCGAAAAATGGTTCAAAACCCCTAATGATGATTCATGTCTTTTCCAAAGGTGTTTGAGCTCCTTAACCTTTTTGTACCTTATATTTGTAGCTTAGATTTCCTTAGCCATTTCCTACTTTTCCGCAACCTCCAAAGCATCAATTTTCCCTTATTTTTGGCCTATAGTTATAAAACCGCCACCCTTCTTGGGTGGTGGTTCTGTAACCGCCACCCTTCCTGAGCAGTGATTTTATAACCGCTGCCCTTCCCGAAAGTGATTTTATAATCGCTGCCCTATTTGGGTGGTGGTTTTATAACTACCACCCTATTTGGGCGGTAGTTCTATAATCGCGCCCTATTTGGGCGACGGTTCTGTAACCGCCACCCTACCTGTGCAGTGATTTTGTGACCGCTGCCTTGCATAAGGCAATGGTTTTGTGCGCATTTTCCGAACTCTTCAACCATGAATTAAACACATATTGTTTCACTTCGCCACATTGAGAACACGTTTCTCAACCATTTTTGTTGATTTTAAGCTTAATTGACTTGTGGAAATCTCCTCTTTCACTTGTGATTTCTAATTGATTGTTTGACTGCCCCTTCATGTGTTGATGTGGTACCCCATTATTGATCTATAAACTCTCTACTTTGGAATCGTTCACAGAATCACAATTAAACGTTGTTGTTCTACTTTCGATTAGAAAATGACAGATATAGCTAGTGAATGAATTTTCTTATGCTTAGAATCAACAATTGTAGGAAAATAAATAATGTAAGCTCATGAACACCAACAATTTTTATCCTGGAAACCTCAAAGGAGGAAAACCAGTCGGGAAGGGAAAAGCGCTCTTTCTTCCCACTTTTTATTGGCCAATTCAAATAAGTACATAATTTACAATAAGTATGAAAGAGAAGTAGATAATATCTCACACTTCCTCCCAATTACTTGCTTTCTCTACCTCAAAACTCCTTTCTTCTACAAACACAATTCCAAAACTAAGAATTCCTTTCTCACTTGCTTTCATGCTTCAATGATCAAAACTCTCCTTCCTACATGTATTTATAGCCTTTCTCATGTCCTACCATGCACTGGAGGATGGGAAATTTCATGGAGGAAAAGAGACATGAACAACCTTTCCAATTCTGGGACTGTTCATTTCAAAATTTATTTTTCTATCAAAAAGTCTCAGACTACCACCCAAATCAAACCAGTGGTCATAGGACCACCGTCCTAGCTGGGTGGTAGTTACAGGACTGTCCCCTGGGTTGAGTGGTGGTTCTTTAACCTTTGTTCTTCCATGAGTGGTAGTTCTGTTAGTATAAATATAGAACCTCTATTTCTTTATTTTCCTTCTTTGTTGTTGGTTGATCTGATGAAGTAGAGTCATTTTGGATCCCTATAGATCACACCTCCCCTACTTAGGAGGCTTATTTTCCCACAAAATCTTAGTGGGGGAGTAGATGAGAAAATAATTCCCTCACTTTCTCCTTTGAGTACCCGGGCCTGAATTTGTGTCTTCCCTTTCATTCCAACTTGTCAAGACTCCTGCGGACCTCTTCTAGTCTCTCTAACCTTTTGCTACAACACTACATCCTCCTCCAATTCACCTCATGATTCCAAGACATAATCCTCAATGGAAGGTAGCAATTGTAGTTCTTTATCTTCATCTAGCATGGATAGCTCATATAGGTGTAAATTCTCATGGTTTACTACTGAGCACATCCTCATAAATGGCGAAAAATCAAGTCAAAAGGCATTTTCTCCAACCTACTCCAATATGGTGAAGGTTCCATATCGTAGTGGTTTGAGATTTTGTGCTTGACCTTGTAGTCTCTCCTTGCTCAAGTAAATCCAAAATCTATCTCCAACATGAAGCTTATGCTCTCTCTTGTGCTAATCATGCCTAGCCTTGTACTTGGCTTGAGATTTCTCTAATTGTTCTTTGACTTTGAGATGGATTTTTGGATCCTCTCAATGAATTTGTTTACTTTAGTCACCCTCGGGCCTCATGTCTCCTATTCATCCTATTGTCCAACTATTATGTCCGGTAGATTTTTAGGTAGATATCCCAATCATGTTTCAAATGGTGACTTCATAGTGGATTTATGTCTTTGCTCGGTTATAGGAATGTTGAATGTAGGCTAAGGACTCATCCCAAGTCCTTTGGTATTTTCTATTATACCCTTTGATCAACTGTACTAAAGTCCTGTTCACCACCTCTATCGGCCATATGTCGGTGGATGGAAATTTGTGCTCCTTTGTAAACTCATATCCATATTTTCCCACAAAGTAGTCAAAAACTTCCCAAGAACAATGAATCCATGTCGAAACAAAGAATTTTACAAGCCAAAATGCATCCATACATTAGCAAAGTAATGATTTGTTGCCTCATGTGCTTTTACTATCTTTTTACATGCCATAAGAATACACATATTATTGAATCTATCAACAACAAAATATAGATAGTCATGGCCATGTTTAGACATAGGTAATCCTCCTAAAAATCCATAGAAATTTCCTCCCATGGATGAGTAGGTCTTGTGCAAAGGCATATACAAACCCTCCTTCCTAGTCTTATCCTTGCTAGTACAAAAAGTTTACATTCACATATAAATTTTGATACTTATTCTTGCATATTTGGCCAATACACATACCTTTGCAAGTGGACTAGGGTCTTCCCAACATCGAAATGTCCCGCTACTTTCGATATGGGCGGGCACGATCTGGATAGCTAATACTGGATATGGGTGAGCACTAGCTATACTGGATGAGAGTGGGCGCGGTCTAGCCTGGATGAGGGTGGGTGGTATCTAGGTATGTGCTTCCCTCATCAATAGAAGTCTTTCTTCTTTAGGCACACAAAGATTCCCCCATCGCTAGAGTATCCCGTCCTTAAGATAACAATCTTCAATCCCAGTCCTTTCAGCCCCTTGGGACTGCAACTGCTGAAATTTTACCCCAAAGTCTTTGTCCTAGACATATGCCTCTCTGTAAGCTTCCTTCATGAAGGGCTCAATCTGAGAGATAGTGGCCAAGTAGGAGAATTTCTCCTAAGTAGTTGGCCAAGACAACATGTCTGCCACCAAGTTTGTACTAACCTTCTTATATTTGATCACCAGATGGAACTACTGAAGGAACCCCATCTATTTTTAGTGCCTTTCCTGCTGAAATTTAGATTGTGCTTGAAAATATTGGAGAGGTTTTTGGTCAGTGTGCACAATAGTTTATTTACCCAACAAATAATGCTTCCATTTTTAATTTCCTAAACTAGTGCATACATTTCCTTATCATATATTGAATATCCTTTAACTGCTGAAGTAAAATTTTCATAATGATAGCATATAGATTTAGCTCCCTGAAGCAATATTGCACCCATAGCATAATCACTGGCATCTATCTCCACTTCAAAGGGATGTTGCAAATTAGGAAGATCAGGTATTAGAGCATGACTAATCTTGTATTTTAATAACTTGAAGTATTTTTCTTGTTCCTTACCCCAGTCAAAACCATTCTTTGTGGCCACTATGTGTAGATGTGTTACAATGCGGAGAAGCCCAAAATTAACTTCTGCATGTATTGTAATGCTCCCACAAAACTCCTAGTATTTATGGTTCACATTGGTGTTGGACAAGGTGATGGCTTCCACCTTCTTTAGATCCACTCGTAGCTCTCCTCCTCTAACCATGTGCCCAAGATAGACAAGTGACTATTTGGAAAATTCACATTTCTTCATATTACAAAGTAGTTGTTTCTCCTTGAGAACTTGTAATAATTGTTGCAAATGAGTTAGATTTTCCTCCCATGTGGCACTAAAAATCAAGATATCATCTAGATAAACAATGACACATGAATCTATGAAATCCCGCAATACATCATTCATCAATCTCATAAATGTAGCGGGTGCATTACATAAACCAAATGGAAGTACTAACCACTCATAAAAACCCTATTTTTCTTGAATTCAGTCTTCCATATATCCTCATCCTTCATTCTAACTTGGTGATAACTTGACTTGAGATCTAACTTTGTGAAGAACTTAGCATGTTGAAGTTGGTCCAAGAGATCATCTACATGGGGAAGTGGATATATGTTCTTTATGGTGATCTTGTTCAAAGCGTAGTAGTCGATGCACATTCTCTCTAAAAACCATCCTTCTTCGGCACCATCACAATAGGTGAACCACATGGTGAGGTTCTCAGACGTATCACCCTTTGGTCTAGTATTTCTGGAGTTATTTCTTTACTTTAGTAATCTCCAGCAAGGATTTCCTATACAACCCGATGTTTGGTAGAGGTGACTCTAGCAACAGTTGAATCTCATGCTCTACTTCCCGTTTTGGCGGTAACCCACTGGGAACCTGAAAAACTTCCTGAAAAGACTTAATAATACTATCCAAATCATGTTTTCCTTGGTTATAAATATCTGAAACTTCCACCCCATCTTGTTTATCCTTTAACAAAAGTAAACAAAACATATTATGATTTTCCTGAATAATTTGTTTTGCTTGGTTAACACTCACCATAGTAACATGTGTCTTACATTGGTGTGTCCAAATTTTGTAGTTGATCCCATCCTTGACCCATCTGTATCATTTTTCCATTCTCATAAATATAACATCCTTGATATACAAGTAAGTACTTCCGAAAACAACATCAAAATCATTAAGTGGAATAACATCAGCTTCAATACATCAATATACTGGGAATGTATCCCAAACTTGACCTTACATCTTTTTGCTACCTAAATTTCAACACCCTTCTTCACCCAACCCAAAGGATAAGGGTGTGGATGCTCGTAAGTCTCAAGACCAATTTTCTTTACAATTGCTTCAAAAGGCAAGTTATACTGAGAACCGGTATCAACCAAAGCATTTACCTTAGTTCTCTTGACCTAGATTTTGATCCAGAAAAGTCTACTCATCTCCTTTTCTGTTTGTCCATGTTGGTGGTTGTGCATCCAATCCTCTCGTCTACATCAAATTCATCTTTGATTTCCACCTCCCCTTTTGTCTTTACAGTTTTTATGGACTTCTTTGAGTCCTTGATTTGGTTATTCAGATGTAACTCTAGATGTAACTTCCAACATGTAGCGTCAGTATGAACATTGATATCATAGTTCTTGCAAAAATTCTTGGGATCTTTACAAGTATTTAAAGTAGTGGCAGCTTGTTTACCTTTCCCTTTCCACTTACCTTTATTACTTATTTTCCCATATTCTTTCTTCATTAATTTTTGACTGCTTTGCCCTTCGCTCTGCTTCTCCTTACTTCTTTTCATCATCTATATAGTATTCTTACACACACACCTCATTGAGATCTTAGGGCTTCGTTGAGATGATTTTTCCTCGAAGGTGAGTGTGAAGTCCTCCACAGTACTTAGTCAAAATATCCTCGTCCTCCAATTCCATGTTCAACAACATGGCTCGCCTCCGAAAACTTTGTAGTATAGTCCTGCACACTTTGACCACTACCTTGTCTAAAATACTGCCATTTAATCATTTGGCCAGTCTTGTGGCCAATAGGATAGAATTTATCTCTAAGTAATTCTTTAAATTCTTGCCAAGATTTCACAATAGGATGTTTCTTCTTTTCACAAGTGCACAAATGGGTTTCCCACCAAACCAGAGTGTTTCCCTCTATTTTGAGACGTGCAAAGGTGATCCTTTGTGCCTCAGTGACATTATGGACACTAAAGTATACTTCTAATTGTTTTAACCATTTATCAACAAATTATGCATCTACTTGTCCTTCAAAGCTTTTAATTTCAACTTTCATCACAACTTTTAAAAGAGCATGATCATATTTTACCTTCTCTCTTTGTTTGAAGTATCTTCTTCATGTTCTTCCCCATATTCTTCCTCATGGTGGCTTATGCCGAACTTTTTAGGCTAAGCCTCTAACCACTTGATTTCATGGAGTCTTGGTTAACAGAATTCATCTTCTACAAATTTTCAAGTTTTTCTTATCTTCTAAACATCATATCCATCATGGTCTCCATCATCTCGATTCTATGAACCAAGTTCTCTTCCTCCATTTGTCCCCAAATTATCTGTTTCCACTTCCTTGTAGAAATATCTAGATCACAATGTAAATCCTCTTCGCCTTTAGATCTCGTCATTGTCATAAAAATCCAAGAACGAATACCACAGTCCTAGATACTTGTTAGCTCTGATACCAAAATGATCTGTAAACTCTCTACTTTGGAATCATTCATAGAATCACAATTAAATGTTATTTTTCTACTTTGATTAGAAAATGATAGATATAGCTAGTGAATGAATTTTCTTATGCTTAGAATCAACAATTGTAGGAAATGAAAGAATGTAAGCTCATGAACACCAACAATTTTTATCCTGGAAACCTCCAAAGGAGGAAAACTAGTCAAGAAGGGAAAAATGCTCTTTCTTCCCACTTTTTATCAGCTAATTCAAATAATAAGTACAAAATTTACAATAAGTATGAAAGATAAGTAGATAATATCTCACACTTCCTCCCAATTACTTGTTTTCTCTGCCTCAAAACTCCTTTCTTCTACAAACACAATTCCAACACTAAGAATTCCTTGCTCACTTGCTTTCATGCTTGATGATCAAAAATCTCCTTCCTACATGTATTTATAGCCTTTATCATGTCCTCCCATGCACTGGAGGATGGGAAAGGTCATGGAGGAGAAGAGACATGGACAACCTTTCCAATTCTAGGATTGTTCGTTTCAAATTTTATTTTTGTCCGAAAGTGTTAGGGACCACCACCCAAAGTAGTAGTGGTGGTAATAGGACCACCGCCCTAGCTAGGTAGTGGTTACAAGACCGCCGCTTGAGGTTGGGTGGAATTTTTGTAATCGCCACTCTGCATTGCAGAAAGTTTGTTGTTCTATTAGTATAAATACATAACCTTTGTTTCTTCATTTTCCTTCTTTGTTGTTGGTTGATATGATGAAGTAGAGTCATTTTTATCCCTATGGATCAATATTTGCCAAGTGTGATAGTGCACTGCCCATCCAACCTTCTATAAAACCATTGCTTCTTCTAAAGAAAATGGCTAGAGATTATTTGTGTATCTTGCTTAGTTGAGTTGCCACAATCTTGCTAGAAATTGCACAACCAAGCTCTATTCTCTTGCATTGTCTTTCTTCTACTGCATTGCAACCAAACTGCCATCAAGTTGTCATTTCTCCAGCACCTTCTTCTTGTTGCTTCCTTTGCATTCCCAATTCCTTAGACTCAAGTGGACACAAAATATTGGTAAAGACAATTGAGGGGAAAAAGTGATACCACAATTGGATTTTCCTTTGTACTATAATTCTAGGTTGGGGTTGTTATTAAGTTTCTTCATTTCTTTATTTTCTTCATTTTGAATGTATGCACACATATCAAATAGAGTAGAAGAAAATAAATTTCCTTTATTTCAATAATTAGATTCATTTCCAAGAAACTTGTTATATCACCTTGGATAATAAATCATTGAAAATTATAGTTTCCCTTAAATCCTCACATATTATATCTAGGAGTTTATAGGGAAGAAAACACGAAGCTTTAAATCTTCCGTGTCTACGAGATAGAAGAAGAGTTAATCATCCACAACTATAAATTAGAAAAAAGCTTTGTTTTAATTAGAATAGATTTATTATATTGTTACACAGATAAATAGCTACATCCGGCTATTTATTTGTATAGGATTTGTTAATTAGGATTAGAAGAAATTTATTTCTTCATTTCTTTTGTATGTACTATTATTCTAGAAAATACAAAAATATTTATTTTAATTATATTAATTGCTTTGTATTGCTTTATTTCTTTTATATTGGAAAAATACAAAAACATAGTGTAGCTTTTATTTATTTAGATTAGTTTGTTATTTGCTTTCGTAGATTAAATTTCACAAATGCATGCATGACCATTCCAGGAGCCCACGACCATAGAGAGTCTACATTTGATGATCTAGAGTCCCCCAATCAAACGGGCCCGAAGACCAATTAGACTTAGACATTGGATTACGTTCATTAGTTTTTAGAACATCCCCACATCCGCCAAATATTATTAGACAATTGAACGTCCTAAACGAGAGATGCTTTGATAGAGATTTTGCATTATGGATTGAATGGCTAACCACCCATAGACCTGGGGAACCACACCTCTCTCACTTATTCCATGACCCTGCCTGGAAATCATTACAATGCGCTCATCGGTGTTCCATGTATCCTGACCATTAGAAATTATTTCAGTGGAGCTCAATGTTGATTTGAATCTTTGTGTGGTTATTCTTTCTAACCCATCCATTAGACCCATTCAAGTTAGAATGGCCTTCCTTTCCCTTGACAATCATTTCCTAATATTGTGCGTCAAGGAATTTGTTTTTCTTTGATAGCTTGCTTGTCCCATTTTCACGCACTTTCAACCACATACCACATATTCGCTATATTTCGCTACCCATAGCCAACCCCCTTTCTACATCGGTTGTCTCGACATGACCTCGGGAGGTCGAGTGCATCTTAAAGATCAAGTGTCAATTTTATTTAAATACGGGCACCTCGAGATTGATATCTATCGGTGTCTTTTAGATAGATGTATTTAAGATATCTATGCTAGTTAAATTTTAATTACAAATATAAAACATTTATTTATATGTTTTATTTATAAAACACATTTAAAAGTAAAAACTAAAATAAAACTAACATAAAATAAAAATACATCTAAAAGTAAAAACTAATCTAAAAATAAAAATACATTTAAAAGTAAAAACTAAAAAAACTAACTTAAATGTAAAAATACATCTAAAAGTAAAAATAGATTTAAAAATTAAAAATAATATAAATTCACACTTATACACACTTATTATTTATTCGGAAAAATATTTTTATTTACGTGTAAAAGTAAAAAGTACATCTAAAAGTAAAAAAACTAAAAACTAAAAACTAAAAATAATATAGATCAATTATGTTGAATTTTTCGTAGTAATATCCCCGCAAAGGTGATTTACAGATTCACACTTGTTATTTTTTTAGCACTTTTAAAATAACTTACATTTACATGTATAAATACATAATCATATATTTATTTTATTTATTAAACATTGAGTCAAAGCATTAAAAAAATAAATAATTTTAACCATTAAATATTAGTTGGAAAAACAATTCTCAATCAATGCACCCCATTACACTATTTGCATGTCACTTTGTAGGAACACCTCGTGTTATAAAAGTAAAAACTAATATAAAACTAAGATAAAATAAAAATACATCTAAAAGTAAAAACTAAATTAAACCTAATCCTTTTTATGAAAATATCTTATATTATATTAAATGCAACATGATACAAGATTTTTCCAACAAAAAAGTGGGCGGTATGAGAGCACGCCCCAAAACCACAAACAAACTAGGCCAAGCCTAGGAAAGCAACGAACACACTAGGCAAAGCCTAGGAATACATCAAAACAAAAGATTCCAACCGCAAAGCAAAGATACCAACAAAGGGGGTCATGATCATCAAGCCGTTTGGACCATGTTGGTCCTTGTCGGTGATTAGGTATGTCCCAACCCAAGCAAGAGGGTTCTCCTCTTCATTATCACCACCACCACATGCATGGGAGAGATTATAAGAGGAATCCAGGGAACTTTTCCGAAGGTGGGGGCGAGAGGTGCCAAATTCCATCCGTCATGGGTTCGTGGCTTGGGAGAAAATAGAGAGCCCCAACAGATCTTACGAGCGGGGAGCCCCGGCCATGTGAGTGAGCTAGTGTGGAAACACTCCTCCATGGTTGACTATGCGGGGATCGATGAGCATGGTTGAAAGAACACCGCCGAGAGAGACTCCAACGACCTCCATGGGGATGGACGTCATGGGGAAAATAATGTTGACAAGGTGAAGGTGGCTCCTGAGTGACATTACACGGGGCATCACCCCAATGTCACAGAATATTATGTAAATTTTCCACCTCTAGGGAAACCTTGGTGGCCTAAACTTGAATCTGCAAAAGCACATTAGAGATAACCATTGATTTATTATACACTAAATTTTTTTGGTAAACTTCATTATTAGCAAAGAAAAAAGTATTTCATTCTTCCCATAGCCAAAAATAAATTTCCCCTCTATTGGGTTTTTAAATGGTACTTTAACAAACCACAGTCAGGGGACAACAAGTCCCTCCTCTTTATGGGATAGGTTCCCTTATTGAAAGCAAGAAGTAAAACTTATATACAAATGTATAACTTTCAAAGTATGGATTCCTATACTTTGAAACTTTTTATGCCCAAAGATCGTCAACACGAAAGAATGCAAGAACTAAGGAGAAGAGAGAGGAAGAACATAACAATACTTTCAGGAAATATAGATAGCAGAGTATAACCTTATACGTATTGATCAAAGGAGATGCAGAATGGAATCATTCGTGTTTATAATAGATATAATTTCACAGACACAAAGTTCCCAAAATCATATTAACAAGAACACAAAGTTTCTTAGCATGCAAAGATGGATGATTCACAAATTCGAACAAGGAAAGAAGGAATAGCAAAGGAAGAAAGGGGAAAACTTTTATATTGATTACTTTTGAATCTATTACATCTATAGAGTACTAGGATCCAACAACGAACAATGGCGTAAAGAACTCGCTAAATAGCTTCCAAAAACGGTTACATTCGGTTAAAACTTATTTTAATCAAAAGATTATGAATTAATTAGGAATTAAGAGAAGTGTTTCAAGATCTTGAAGAAATGCTCGATTGAAGCTCAGAGGTGCCAACTGGCTCAAGAATATGACATTTTAAATTATTCAATGCCTCTGATATTTCCATGCCTGGCGGCAAAACCAGACGCATTGAATCGTAGTCGTTAACCCACTTTTACAACTTTAAAAATGGGTCACCCATGTGGAAGAGATTTGTTAAAGCGAGCCTGGGGGCGCCTTTAGCATTTTATATTTTTATAGAGATTGTGCATTTTAGACATTTTGGTCCACCCATCCACTTTTGATATAGGCCTAACATGTGGCTTTACTTGAGTGGCGATTGCGGCTCACTTTTACAATTTTAACTCTTTTCAACAAAAGCTCAAAAACTCAAAGTGCTCACCAACCCGCCTTCCCGCTTTGAATTTCGATGCGGGCTCAACATTTGACTTTATCCCTTGGCATGAGCGGGGCACGGGTCACTTTATAAATTTAAGCCCTTTATGGAAACAAATCCAAAATTCCTAAAGTGTCCCGATAACCCGCCTCTCCGCTTTTGACTTAAAATGGCCATGTGTCCCTTTGCGGGCCTTAGGCATTCTTTTTACATTTTACGCCTTTTTCCATAATGCCTCAAAACACAAAAAGGACTCACCTTTCCATCTTTTACCTTTCAAAGCATCAAAACACAAAAAGGGCCCACCTTTCCGCCACCGCTTGTTTCAGCCAATCAGGATCCTTTGGGCCACAAGGCCAATTTGACACTTTTGCAAAAAAAAAACAAAAGTAACAAGTTTAAAAGATAAGCCCACCATGCCGCATCCAATTAGAGATGTCCATGTATCACGGACGTCGGGAAAAATTTGACGCTTGTCATTCACAACTATGGAAAAATAAAAATGAAAGGAAAACCCCACCGTTTACGCCCGAATTTCAAATTTTCTCCTTGGAATGAGAAACTGCAAACAATACTAGGCTCAACGCGATCCACAACCAAAGAGAAGGATTGACAATGACATTTGAATGAAGGAAAATATTTTCAAGCATCCAGATGGGGAAATAGAAAATACTTCAAACTATGAAGACTGAATAATTTTCAAGTGAAAGGGCAAGATTAAAACCGAGCACCCACGAATTCAAAGCACAAATTTCTCCAAGGCACCAACTCAAAATTCACAAAACTTGACTTCAAAAAGAGGGGGATTTTGAGGGAGACAACAGCTGGCTCTTTCTGGGGATGACTTGACTTGGACAAAGGAACGAAGCAAAACAAGAATCCAAGAAAAAATCTGGGAAGGTAGATTTGTTCCTTATCCATTGGGAGAATAGAGTCGAAGGCAACACAAAACATAAGACAACACACATGGGAGGAAAAAAATCCAAAATGGGGAAAGCCAAAAACAAAACATTGTACATAATATATAGAAGGACTGCCTAGTCACCTAGGACTTGAATAACTTCAAATACTACCCAGTATAAGGAAGTGGCAGAGGAGATCCATCCATATAATCCAAATAGAAAGAATTTTCTCCAAAGAAAGTGTCGATTTTGAAAGGACCAAGCCAAAGAGAATCAAAATTACCCTGGCTTCCTTGAGGTTCATGTCTTTTATCCCATAGCAGAATAATGTCTCCCACTTGAAAAACTCTGGGTCTAGCCTTCTTATCAAACAAATCCTTCACCTTCAGTTGATGAGTTAATATTCTATCAAAAACTTACATCCTGTCTTCATCCATGCTTCTGAAGATACATGATCCTCTTGTCCAAGGGACTAGCGAAACTTGAATCTTCAATAGCCTTAATTAAATGCAAGGCTGGTAATTCCACTATTATTGGTAGTTAAGCTTCAACACCATACACCACTTGAAATTGAGACATCCCAATTGCTCTTTTGGGTGTAATCCTATCTGCCCAAAGAGCATCATAAAGTTTCTTGTGCCAATTCCTCTAAGAGTCATTAACAAGCTTCCAAACGATGGTTACCAAATTCTTATTTGTTGATTCTACTTGTCCATTCCCTTATGGATAATAATAATCTAAAGAATGAGCAAGGAAATTCCATATCCATAGTAGAAATCCATCATCTCAGAAGAAGAAAAAAATTGAAGCATTATCGGTCACAATCTTTTTGGTATCCCAAATCTTACCAAGATGTTCTCTTTGATGAAATTACACACCACCTCAAAAGTAGTGCTTTTGACTGGAATAGCCTCTACCCACTTTGTGAAGTAATATGTAGCAGTTAGCATGTGAGTATGTCTAGCACTAGAAGGTGGATTAAAAGTTCTAATGAAATCTAATCCCCCTTTGTTGAAAATGCTCATTAACCACTCTTGGTTTGATTGGTAAGGCAGCCAACTTAGGTCTCCCAACAAAATCATGACAGCTTCACACTTACCTACCCATTTTGATGCATCTCTAAACAATTTAGGCCAATAGTACCTTGCACAAAGGATTTTATGGGAAGTGACAACATAAGAGAAATTCCCTCCACAAGCCTGATCATGAAAAGCTGAAAACAACTTCTTTTGTTGCTCTTTTTCTACACATTTAAAGAATCTTCCATCTATGCCTCGCTTGAACAAAGCATTTTCCCATAATACATATTGTGCAGACCTTAACTTAATAGCTCTCTTTTCCTTGGCACTCAAGTGGGATGGACACTCTCCATAAGTAAGAAAATGTGCAATATCAGCATACCATTCATCTATTGAACTGAGGAAGAGGACAACAGGAACATCAACTGCTTCTTTGGACAATTTTGCATCAGCTCCTTCAGCAATAAGCTCACATAAGCCTTTACCCTGAACTAGCTTAGTTGGCTTGATATCAAGGTCATATTCTTGGAATTTTTCTACCCAATTACCTCTCTTAGTTACAAACTCTGTTGTGTAAGAATAGAATTGATTGTTATGTCAGGTACAAGCACAACAGAGTGAGAATTAAGAATATAAAAATGAAATTGCTTGACAACTTTGACCACTGCAAAAGCATGTTTCTCCATCATAGTATATTTCAATTCATGAGCTTTCAGAACATAGCTCATGAAGGAAATTGGAAGTTCATGATCCTCAGAATTTCTCTGAGTTAGCACAATAGCCAAGGTATTCTCTATAGCATAGCAATAGATGATAAAATCCTTGCTGAAATCAAGACATGCTAAGATGGGAGTTTTAGCAATGGATTTCTTGATACCTTCAAATTCTTCTTTACCTTTGGAAGTCCAACCAAAGTTTTTCTTTCCTTTCATCATGTGAGCAATGCTCATAGTCAGTTCTATAAAATTAGGAATGAATCTCCTCAGGAAGTTTATCTTACCAAAGAAAGAGTGAACACCCTTTTTACTTGTGGGAAGAGGAATCTATTGGATTGCTTGAACTCTTTCTAGATCTATCTTGATTCCTTCTTTGGATAAAATATGCCCCAGCAACTTTCCTTTAGTAACACAAAAGACAGACTTCTTAGGATTGAGAGAAACTCCATGTTCTCTGTATTTCTAGAGGACTACTTCAAGATGTTGAAAGTGATCTGCCCTTGTTTTGGAGAAAACAATCAAATCATCAAGGTACACAACAATACACTTTCCCTTTAAACTTCTAAAATCCAAGTCCATTGCCCTCTGAAAGGTGGCACCAGTATTGATAAGACCAAAGGCATTCTCTTGTAGGAAAAATTACCCCAAGGAGTAGTAAAAGTAGTTTTATGTTGATCTGGGGTATTGACTTCACCTTGATTGTATCAAGAGAATCCATCAAGCATAGACAACATCTCGAGCCTGTGATGACTTGCAAAACTTGATCCATGTCATGGGGAGAGGGTAGTTGTCTTTGAGAGAGACTGATTCAAATTCTGAAATCCACACAGATGCGAATTTCACCATTATTCTTTCGACGGGCACAATGTTGGCAATCCATGTTGAATGATGTATAGGGAAAATAATATTTTCCTTGAGAAATTCTGGATCTCTTAAAAATTGTTCTAGCAACCTTGGGATTGTATTTCCTTTGTTTCTGATTTAAAGGTTTGATCCCAAGTTTTAGAGGGATAAAGTGTTGCATTTCCTTTGGCTGGAAAGCATTAAGATCATCATATGAATAGGCAAGAACATCAACATGCCTTTTTAATATATTTACTACTTTCTTCTTCTCTTCTTGAGTGCAGCATTTTCCAATGTTCACCATCTTGGGTTCATCAAGACTCCCATATTAAACTTTTCACATTTAGTGGATTATCGAGCTCCTTGGGAAGCTTTAGAGTTAATGTACCTATCATGCTTATCAAATGAATCTTTCAAACTCACCACCGTTTAGAGATCTTGTTACCTTTCAATTTGATGCAACCATCTTGATACATCTCTTCCTTGATATCTCCTTCATTAGAGGATACACACTCTCTAGGAAAAGTCTCACTTCCTTCAAAATATAATTGGTTTAAGTTGTCCTTAAGCTCCAAGAATGAGAGCAAGTGTTGATCATCATTAAAAACCTGTCATTTGTTTGCATTATCTGGTACACTGGGCCTATGAATCATTTCAATGGTAAATTTCTCCTGAGAGAAATATGGGTGAGGAATCAACAAAGATCCTGAGACAACTAGAGAATTAGCTCTAGTGTTCCTTTCTCTTGGCACAACTTTAATGGAGAAAGCATCAAGAAACTCAATGGAATCCCGGAAAAGATTTCTATAATGCTTTAATCTCCTATTCTTCACTTGAAAAATATCACGACTTATTTCACAATTAGTTACGCATCTCCATGAGCACAAACGATTCTTCGCTCCCATTTATTTTTCCATGTTCAATCCATGTATGAGTGCCTCATATTCATCTATATTGTTTGTATTTTCAAAAAAAGCTTGAATGAAAAGGATGAATCTTCCCATACGGAGAGGTTAACACCACACAGCCCAGCCCCGAGAACCCGGTGAAGAGTAGCTTCCATCAAATTCCAAAGCCCAAATTCCATTGGGATCATGAATCACTTCCTTAGGAGGTTTTCCTCATCTTGTGATATTATCATGTAGTTACCATGTCCTATATCTTCATAGAGTATCTGTTCTTTTGGATCATCGATGTATTTTGTACAATGTATTGATCTATTTATCGGGTAGCATCTTCTTCATTTTTCCATTGATAGGTATCAAAGCATGTGACCAATCCATCTAAATTTTACCTCCTACATCCTTACAGAAATTCCTACTAAGTAACATACCATAGGAGGGAGGAATATCAGCTACCAAAATAGTGGCTAAGACCCTTTTCTCTGGCAAGGCATCAAAAGCTACTTGTGCATCTTTAATTATTCCAACCAAAGGCACTTCTCTACTCTCCATGGAATAGTAGGAACCAAAGGTACATGTTAGATTCAGGCCCAAATCATGAGCTACTTTTGCAGGCATTACATTGTCTGATGCTCCTGATTTTATGACACAGTTACTGAGTTTATGGCCAACTATGAATATAGTCACATAGAATGGTTTAATTTTCTCATTAGGGGAAGTGACTATAGCCACAAGGCTTGGTTGAGGTGAGGAAGAGGGAGTGGGAAAATACCTTTAGAATTATTGTATGAAGCTTTGGATTTGGAATTGACAAAGTTTACCATTTTAGCAAAGGATTTTGGATGGGTTTGGTAAAACTCTACCTCTAAAATTTGGATTTTTGTATTTTTGAGGTGATCAATGATATCAAAAGACTCGAAGGTGGATGGGGCATCACTACTAGGAACAGGAGAAACTTTTGATTTATCAACTTTAGGAATTGAAGGACAAGAATTTTTAGAAATAGATGTAGAAGGAGGAGGATTAACATTACTCACCTTTTATGTGGAGACAGTGGGAATAGGAGATCCTCTTCTTGCAACCACTAGAATAGTTATAGGAAACTCCTTGGATTTCTTAGCAGGTTGCATCATTTTTATTTTTGTTCGTTTTCTCCCGAGTCATAACAACATATGACTCACTATTCATCTATGCCACTCTTTCATCATATTCATATTCGTCATCCATACCTTCAGTGGTAAGGAAATGAACTTGAGATCCACCAAGCTCTTCTAGTTCTTCATCAACCTCTTCTTCTAGTTCTTCATAGAGTTCATTAAACTCCTCATCATCAGGTTCCTAAACTTCACAAGTTGCATTGACTAGAACCTTAATGGGTGGGCTTTCAATAGCCAATTTGGTCTGAGAAGGAGGTAACCGGTTCCTAGGCTGAAAATTCTTCCTTGGGATGTCTTGGTAAGGAGTATGTTGAGCCAATTGCTTTTTAATGGCAATGAGATCATTTTCCAACTTCGTGCTAACTAGCGATCGGAATTGGCTTCGGGGGAAGAGGAAGAAGAATATGCTTTAGATTTGGAGGATTCTATTTTTCAGTTTACCAGACATGATTAAATCATCCTCAACACTAATATCCAAATGTTGATTAACATCCAGAGTTGCAAAGTTAGCTCTCCTTAGTGCATAGCTTACTTTAGGTAACTGAGCATTGAGGAATAATCATTTTTGGATTTGATCTACAGGACGAGTGTTCTATGGAATTTTATGAATGAGCTTGTTGAATTTGGCCACAAATTCTCTCATGGGCTCGAATGGTTCCTTCTTGATATGAGATATTTGAGCTAATAGAGCATGCACATCTTCAGCAGGTTTGAAACGTTTCTCAAACTGAGTTTTCATGGTGTTCCAATAACTTATCAACCCCGGTGGGAAGATGATAAAACCAATCAACAAACATTCTCCGCAATGTCTCCACAAAAATCTTGACAAAGACATCTTCATGTTCAACCCCAAGAATCCCACATGTAATAATGAAGGCTGCAATGTGTTCATCTGGATGAACCTTCCCATCACCTCGGAATTTGGGAAAACTTTTCCTATTACCCCTAGGTAACTCATGCAATGGCTAAGGAAGAGCAAGAGGCCCAACCTATTGTCCCCAAGGCAAAGGGGCTACCATCTTTGGAAAAATTGACTGAAGGGGAACTGAAACACTAGAAAGTATCAAAGCACGAATATTAGGACTAAGTTGTTCTTGAGGAATGTTATTCTTGGAATTTTTGTCTTTAACAAGAGGTGTGCTTGTAGAACGAGTTCTTTTGTTCCTTCTTGCTGGAAGAAGAGAGAAGTTTTATTGCTCCAGAAGTTGAAAATGGAAATATTCTATTCCGAGAGCCTTTTTACCATGAGTATATCTTAGAGTCACCAGATCGAAAATTATCTTGAAATTTTTCTTTTAGAAATGGATCCATTTGAAACGAATTCCCAAGCAGAGTCACCAAAAACTGTTGGGTTTTTAAATGGTACTTTAAGAAACCACGGTCAGGTGACAAGCAAGTCCCTCCTCTTTATGGGAGAGGTTCCCTTATTGAAAGCAAGTAGAAAAACTTATATACAAATGTACAACTTTCAAAGTGTGGATTCCTAATACTTTGAAACTTTTTATGCCCAAAGATCATCAATACAAAAGAATGGAAGAACTAAGGAGATGAGAGAAGAAGAACATAACAATACTTTTAGGAAATATAGATAGCAGAGTATAACCTTATATGTATTGATCAAAGGAGATGTAGAATGGAATCATTCACATTTATAACAGATATAATTTCACAGACACAAAGTTTCTTAGCATGCAAAGATAGATGATTTGCAAATTCAAACAAGAAAATAAGGAATAGCAGAGGAAGAAAGGGATAAACTTTTGTATTAATTACTTTCAAATCTATTGCATCTATAGAGTACCAGGATCCAACAATGAACAATGGCATAGAGAACCCGCTAAATAGCTTCCAAAAATGGTTACATTCGGTTACAAATTATTTTAATCAAAAGATTAAGAACTAATTAGGAATTAGAAGTGTTTCAAGATCTCGAAGAAGAAATGCTCGATAGAAGCTCGTAGGTGCCAATGGCCCAAGAATATGACATTTTTAAATTCTTCAACGCCTATGCTATTTCCATGTCTGGCGGAAAAACCGAAGCATTGAATCGCATCCGTTAACCCGCTTTACAACTTTAAAAATGGGTCATCCACGTGGAAGAGATTTGTTGAAGTGGGCCTGGGGGCCTTTTACATTTTATGATTTTTATAGAAATTGTGCATTTTAGACATTTTGGTCCACCCATCTACTTCTAATATAGGCCTAACACGTGGCTTTACTTGAGTGGTGACACGGAGTCGCGGCTCACTTTTACAATTTTAACTCTTTTCAACAAAAATCTCAAAAACTCAAAGTGCTTCGCTAACCCGCCTTCCCGCTTTGACTTTCGATGCGAGGCTCAACATTTGACTTTATCCCTTGGCATGAGTGGGGCTGCATGTCATTTTATAACTTTAAACCCTTTATGGAAACAAAGCTAAAATTCTTAAAGTGTCCCAACAACCCACCTCTCTGCTTTTGACTTAAAAATGGCCATGTGTCCCTTTGTGGGCCTTAGGCATTCTTTTTACATTTTACACCTTTCGCAATAATGCCTCAAAACACAAAAAGGACCTGCCTTTCCGCCTTTGACCTTTCAAAGCATCAAAACAAAAAATAGACCCGCCTTTCCGCCACCGCTTATTTCAGCCAATCAAGATCCTTTGGGCCACGGGGCCAATTAGACACTTTTGTACAAAAAAACAAAAGTGACAAGTTTAAAAGATAAACCCACCATGCCACATCTAATTAGAGATGTCCATGTATCCTTGAGATGTCGGGATAGAATTTTACGCCCGTCATTCATGATCATGGAAAAATGAAAATGAAAGGAAAACCCATCATTTACGACCGAATTTCAAATTTTTCTCCATGGAATGAGAAACTGCAAACAATACCAAGCTCGATGCGATCCACAGCCAAAGAGAAGGATTGACAAAGGCATTCGAATGAAGGAAAATATTTTCAAGCATCTAGATGAGGAAATAGAAAATACTTCAAACTACAAGAACTGAAGAATTTTCAAGTGAAAGGCGAGATTAAAACCAAGCACCTGTGACTTCAAAGCACGAATTTCTCTAAGGAATTTATCGACATTAAAATTTTCCTCCGTAATTTCTATTTTATTAATGTATGTATTAGGAATAGGATGTTGTTAAGTATAATTAGTAGTGGCGTCCAATAGAAGATAACGGCGCCGTCAGTACGGTGCCACCAATAATGTAGAGTATGGTAACAATCAAAGTACAATAGGAATGTTGTAAAAAGTAAATATTTGTCGTAAGTGGTCCGGTAATGTTAAAATGTCAAAGTTGGGATAAGTAGAGAAGTAAGGTCTACATGATTAGGAATTAGAAATATTATATTTGTAATAAGAACAAAGAGTGATGTCATAAATATTTTGTATATTTTATTTGTGGAAAAGTCTAAAAAGGTGGAACCCATGTGAGATGATAAGGTTTATTTTATCTTAGAAGATAAGCCTACATGTAAAGGCAAGAGTTTAGGCATGGAATATGATTGGTCGGAAGAGATTTCCTATCCTATCTTAGAGATAATGTGGATAAGCCTGAATTCCTATAAATAAAAAGGCCACCCCCCCTCATTTAGCATAGAGAGAAGTAGTGAGAAATATTGTATGAGTAAGTGTGTAAAGAAAGCCATCATTTTGAAGGTGTGTTAAAGAAGCCATTATGAGGTGTAATTGTGAAGTTTCTCCCATAGTTATTGTTTGAAGGCAAGTGAAGTTAATAACACTTGAAGAACCTCATGGGTGAGATTGTAACAATTTCATGTTGATATTATAATTTACACTGATATTTCAGATTTATCATTATTCCTTCTTATCATAGTCTATGGTATTCTTGTGTTATGTTTGTTGTTGTGTTTCTAGATTACATCCACCAAACTAAGAGCTATGCATTAGTTAATAATCATAGCACGAGGAGTTCCGGTGAAGAATTATCATAGTGCCGGATTGGTGTTGACATTTTGGTTCCGTTGTCGGGACCATTCCTCGTTGGTGGATTTTCTGGAGAAATATTCCCACTTAGTCAAAAAACATTTGGAGGGTAACCTTGTTTTTACTGTGCATAGTAGTTACCATGGTAAAGTCACTTTTTGCCGTGAATAGTATTTACCGCAGTAAAGTCACTTTTTACCGTGAATAGTATTTACCGCAGTAACTTCACTTTTTACTGTGAATAGTGTTTACCACAGTAAAGTCAGTTTTACATGATAACTTCACTTTTTACTGTGAATAGTGTTTACCACAGTAAAGTCAATTTTTACCACAGTAAGTCAAGTTTTACCATAGTTTACCATGGTCATTTCTATTTTCTATTATAGTGATTCCAATTATTTGTGCACATAAGTCTTGTTGATTGTACTTGTGGGTTGGTATTTCACTATGGTTACTTTTGGAATGGGGAAGATTCTTGTTTTTTTAGCCCAATCTAATGAAGATGCTTCCTCTTTTATTCAAGAGTTTAAACGATCTTGTATTTGTAATGGCCTTATAAGAAGGGAACAATGGACTAAATTTTTCCTACATTTTGGGATGGTTCAAAGCACTTAGGTGGTTTGAAACACTAGGTGATAATGTGAAAAACTCATGGGATTTATTAAGCGAAAGTTTTTGAAGAATTTGGTGAACAATAGAAATATGCAGATCTCATGATCGATATCACAAAGCTAGCCTAAGGAGAGAAGGAGAAGATAAGGGATTATCATGCTCGTGTTCTAGAGCTAAGGAGGAAGCTCGATGCCCAGATCCGGAAGGAAGGATTAGCGGATGGGTTAATGAATGGCATGGATAATCTCCTCTGTAAGCACTTTATTCTTGGGATGAAGCTAGAGATCGGACAACGAGTGAGGTATGACCACCCGATACCATTAAACAAGCAAAGGAGATTGCAAGAAGGCAAGAAGAAAGCATGGAAGAGGAGCCCAAAGAAATTTTTGCTAAAGTAGAGCCTACACCAGCACCTTTGGTCCAAAATCCACAACCACTCTCGGTGAGCACAAATCCTTCTCCTAGTACATCTACTGAGTATGAAGATCTACGCAGAAAGATGGGTCGATTAACTATTAATCTTCTTCACCTCGGGGAGGAGATAGAGGTCCAAAAGAAATATTTCTGAAGTTGTATGTTATGGTTGTTATAAAAAGGGTCATTATAAGTATAATTATCCAGATAGAGCTTCTACATCTGGTACAAGAGATAATGATAAAGGGAAAGCACCTATGAATTCTTTTGATGTAGTAGATAAGAGCATAAATAATGAAGTAGATGTGTTTATAACAAAAATAAAGAAAGAAAAAGATAACCAAGATGGAAATGATCCTAAGAAGATGAAAGAGAAACTAGTAAGAAACATAGGAGAAGAAAGTTGGGTGTGCAGGATTTTCTTATTTCACAGGGACAAGGACCATACTCCATCTTAGACGATCTATCCAAAAGGCCTGCAAATATTACATATCGTCAACTCTTGGCTATGTCTTTGAGAAGAGGCGGGAGCTACGAAGTGGACTCAATGCTCAATGAAGAAAGGAGGTTGAGGTCCATGTTTTGGAGGCAGAGGCGGATCCCTATGCTCCACAAGGTGAGGTATTGTGTAATGGTATTTCAATTCATGATGTCTTAGTTGATGGAGGTGCTGCGATTAATGTAATGACCCAAGTCTGTAATGAATATGTTGGGTTTAAAATTGATCACCCCTAAACACTTATGTTAAGGTCATTAAATAAAGGAAAAACTAAACCAGAAGGTGTAGTTTCAAATGTGGCAATATCTATTATGGGTGTTGTATGTGTGGTAGACTTTCAGGAGATGAAAAATGGTATTGTTACATACCCAATGTTGTTGGGAAGACCATGGCTAAGGAGAGTTCATGCAAGAAACTACTGGAATGAAGGCCTCATGACACTTGGACGTGGTAGAAAGAGGGTGAAGATAAATGTGATCCTCGGCATCATAAGGCGAGAACCTATGGATTCAAGTGATGAAAGCGATGATTGGACATTCTCGATTACTCGAGTACTAGTGAAGTGGACACGAAGATGAAGAAAATGAGGTTGATGTTTCGGTCATGGATATCCTTCCAGTCACACCGACTCATGATCCCATAAAATTATCGAAGAATAAATTGATGATCATCTCCAACAAATAAAGATTGGTGATCTTTGTGATGGAGAGTGAGAAGGAATCCTACCTCCAACTCTTTCGAAGGTACATATACATATTCACTTTTGATTACAATGAACTCCGTCAAGTAAGTTGGGTAGAACATTCTATTGAGTGGTAGATGGTGCTAAGCCCATAAAGCAAATGCCATATAGAATGAATCCTAATTTTTCCAAGAATGTAAAAGAAGAAATAGTTAAGTTGCTTGATGCGGGATTTATATTTCTTGTGGAGAATTCGAGAATGGGTTTCTCCCATTGTGATCTTAATAAAAAAGAATAGGAAGCTACACATTTGTGTTGATTATAGGAAGCTCAATAAGGCAACAAAGAAGGATCATTACCCTCTTCCATTCTCAAATCAGATTTTGGGACGAAGTATAGTGGCCAGAGTGCTATAGTTTTTTGATGGATATAGCGGATACAACCAAGTTCGTATAGCAGAGAAAGATCAGTTGAAGACCACGTTTACCACTCCTTGGGGAATTTTTACTTATAGAGTTATGCCTTTTGGGTTGTGTAATGCTTCAGCAACGTTCCAGCGCTTGATGAATAGGGTGTTTGAACCCTACATTGGGAACTTCATCAGAGTATTTCGGATGATTTTTTCATCTATGGGAGCAAGATGGACCACTGCACTGAGATGGAGACAAGCATTTCAAAGGTTAGATGAAGCACAAGCCTCACTAAACCCTACAACGTTTGTCTTTGGATGTTCTAAAGGTGTTTTGTTAGGGCATGTTGTATACAAAGATGGTATTGGTACTGCGATCCGATAAAGTTTCAAAAATCAAAGAGTTACCATTTCCTATGAATAGAAGTAAGTTGAGATCATTTTTAGGCCATGTGGGTTACTATAGAAGGTTCATCAAGAATTTCTCAAAGATTTCACAACCACTAACCCAGTTCTTAAAGAAGGATGTTACTTATGAACCAGGAAATAAGGCGCATGAAGCTTTTGAACAACTGAAGGAAGCCCTGGTGTCTTCACCTGTTTTAAAGAATCCAGATTAGAGCAAGCCATTCATTGTGTATACTAATGCCTCAGATGCAACACTAGGAAGTACTCTGAGCCAAAAGGATGAAAATGGGAATGATCATCCAATTTACTTTGGGATCAAACAAATGAGAAATGCTGAGGTAAATTATATCAGAATTGAAAAAAAGAGGCTCTAGCTATCATTTTTGTTGTAAAGAAGTTTAGAAATTACTTGCTAAGGTAGAAATTTATAGTTGTAACAGATCATCAAGGTTCTAAAATATATTGTCAATAAGCCTAACCCATCGGGAGGATAGCAAGATGGATAATTTTACTACAAGAATTTGAATTTGATATTATAGATAGGCCAGGAAAGAAGCATGTCAATGCAGATGCACTCTCTCGAGCCTATGATGGTTTAGGTTCACCTTGTGATGATGATGATTTCCCAGATGTAGCATTGTTATCTCTTGACACAATCCCTAGTGAATACATAGATATTTGGAATTATCTAAATGAATTTAAGTTTCTTGATGGTGCCAATTCAAAGACTAAGAGGAAGATTACTCAAGCCAGTCATCCATATTCTATTCTACATGGAGTATTATTTCGAATAGGACATGATGGACAAGTACAAGATGGCGAGTTGGAAGTGATCAAGGGAAGGAGCTGATAGAAGAATTCCACAATGGTACATGTTGAGGACACTTCTCTAAATAACTTACAAGCAAGAAGGATCTTGGACGTTATCACTTGGCCCACTCTTAATAGAGATTGTTATAATTATTGTAAGACATGTGATGTTTATCAAACACATGGTAACCGTAAGACTTCATCAGCTCCATTATGCCCTATTATTCCACTTGGTCCCTTTGAAAAGTGGGGAACAGACATTGTAGGTCCACTTCCAACTACCCCATGCCAAAATAAGTATATTGTAGTTGCTACATGCATTATTTAACCAAGTGGGTTGAAGCTAGGCCATTGAAAACAACTTCCATGGATGAAGTGGCAAGGTTCATATATGAACGCATTATCACCGATTTGGTTGCCCATTAGAAATTGTAACAAGTCAAGGAAGCCACTTCATTAATGAGGTGGTAGAAGCCCTAGTCAACAAGTTTTCTATTAAGCACAGAAAGGCAACAACATACAAGCCAAGCACAAATGGACAAGTGGAGCGAATAAATTTTGTGTTATGTCAAATTCTAGCAAAAGATGCAGCCTTGCAGGTACATAAGTGGGATAAAAGGATTCATGTAGCATTGTGGGCATATAGGGAAACATCAAAGTCAGCAACAAGATACTCCCCATTTCAGTTGGCTTATGGCATTGATCCAGTTCTTCCTATTGAGTTTGATATTCCCACTGTGAGAGTTATGAAAAATGAAAGGATGGATGAAAGTGATTCAATAAAAGAAAGGTTGGTACATCTTCATTTGCTAGAGGAAATGAGGGAAATAGCGAAGGATACAAGCTATAAGAAGAAAATGAAGCAGAAGGAATACTTTGATCAAAAGATCCGTTGGTCTCCATTTCATGTGAATGACTTGGTTCTAGTATATGATTCCAGATACAAAAAAAGAAGACAGAGAAAATTTCTTCCAAAGTGGATGGGGCCCTACAAAATAGTAGTTGTGCATGAAAATGGTACATATCGACTAGAGGAATTGGATGGTACTCCCATTACAAAATGGGTCAACCATGACAAGTTAAAGATTTTCCAAGCACCAACTTCAGAATGTCCATAAGAGTCTACTCCGAGGACGGAGTAGAAGTTAGGAAGGGGAAAAATGTCGACATTAAAATTTTTCTCCGTAATTTCTATTTTATTAATGTATGTATTAGGAATAGGATGTTGTTAAGTATAATTAGTAGTGGCGTCAATAGAAGATAACTGATGTTGTCAGTATGGTGCCGCCAATAATGTAGAGTATGGTAATAGTCAAAGTACAATAGGAATGTTGTAAAAAGTAAATATTTGTCGTAAGTGGTCCGATAATGTTAAAATGTCAAAGTTGGGATAAGTAGAGAAGTAGGGTCTACATGATTAGGAATTAGAAATATTATATTTGTAATAAGGACAAAGAGTGATGTCATAAATATTTTATATATTTTATTTGTGGAAAAGTCTAAAAGGTGGAACCCATGTGAGATGATAAGGTTTATCTTATCTTAGAAGATAAGCCTACATGTAAAGGCAAGAGTTTAGGCATGGAATATGATTGGCCGGAAGAGATTTCCTATCCTATCTTAGAGATAAGGTGGATAAGCCTGAATTCCTATAAATAAAGAGGCCACCCCCTCATTTAGCCTAGAGAGAAGTAGTGAGAAATATTATATGAGTAAGTGTGTAAAGGAAGCCATCATTTTGAAGGTGTGTTAAAGAATCCATTATGAGGTGTAATTGTGAAGTTTCTCCCATAGTTATTGTTTGAAGACAAGTGAAGTTAATAACACTTGAAGAACCTCAAGGGTGAGATTGTAAAAATTTCATGTTGATATTATAATTTACACTGATATTTCAGATTTATCATTATTCCTTCTTATCATAGTCTATGGTATTCTTGTGTTATGTTTGTTGTTGTGTTTCTATATTACATCCACCAAACTAAGAGCTATGCATTAGTTAATAATCATAGCACGAGGAGTTCTGGTGAAGAATTATCATAGTGCCGGATTGGTGTTGACATAACCAACTCAAAATTCACAAAAATTGACTTCAAACAGAGGGGATTTTGAGGCGACAACACCCTCTAAAAACATGCCAAATATGGCGAACATATGTGGAAAGTTGGAGTTATCTCCTAAAATAATGTGTTATCATGTGAAACATTCTGGTCGGAGGGGGAAGAAAAAAGAATGAATCCAATTTTCAGCTCATTGTGCAGGCCTTGGGACAGAACTGAGAATAAGTGTAGCAAGGTTTCCAAGTGGCCAAAAATAGACATTTGGGGGTTGGAACACCAATTTGAACCAGTGGGAGCCTATCGGAAGACCTTGATGTAAAATACACCACAAAAATGTGCAATTTTGGGCTCCACACAGGCAGACCAAACAGTGTCAATCCTCCTCTAATATGAAGGATAAGAGTACAACCCCACCTAGTGTTGAGTTTTTCAACCATGGGAAAATGTGGGGAGAGCCAACGATAACCCTTATTGGCTGAGTAATTATGAAAAGGGGTGTCAAAAAACCACTTCCAGTCCATCCACCAAGGATGGGAGGGACACATAGAAATTTTATGTAGTATATGGTTGGGGACCAAATTAATGATTTTGATGATACTAGCGCAATCCTAGGTGGTGAGTCAAAAATGAGCTTTGAACTCAATCTAAGGATACTGGATAGTGTTTTTTTACAAAAAAATATTGAATGGTAAAAAAAAATTGCTTGAAAATCTTGAGTGTAGGAATTCCAAGGACTTCTACAAGACATTGATCCTGAGCTTGAATGATAAGCGATCACCACAAGGATTGTTGATTGATGGAAAGGCCATTGTGGAAGCCATTTATTTTCCATTGAAATCACAGCTTGATGTGTTCCCATGCTTTCTAGATACTTTTAAGCACAAAAGTGCCAACAAATTTGATAGGAACTAGAGCAATGAGAAGATTGGAAAACTCTAAACCTTTCTAGGTGGGGCGGTCATACGTTGATCCATCCTCAATGCCATGGCATAGAATCATTTTCAACACTTCTTGATCTTTAATGCATCAAATTATCCATTTTGCATATATTTCCTACCCTTGACATAGTATATCAATATGACCCATCCCCGAGTCACGGGATAGGTAGAAGAGCTTCCCATGCGACTCTATGAAAATATTTTCTAGAAGAGGCATTAGCCAGAGAAAGTCAATGAGAAGCTTCTCCAATTTGTGAATTGAAGATTAAAAGGATCACAACACGAAGAGTAGTAAACATGGGTGGATTAAAGGACTTTGGAACAAATTTGGAATTTCCCTGCGGATGAAAAATTCTGGTAATCCAATATTCCAATTTTTTGCCACCCGTTGAACCACATACTACCAAAGTTCCACCAATGACACCTAGAAGGAAAAGGGAATACCAATAATTTAAACATCTCACCATGATAAATTATTTTCCAATCAAATGAATCCATCCAAGTGGATGCATGGAGGAAATATTTCCTGTAGCACTACATTTTTTACCATTGAATGGAAGAACCAGAAGCTAAGTAGAAAATATCCAAACAATGCATGGCATTACGGATATTGTTCTCTTCCTCAATGAGAGTAAGGAAATAATCATTGGTGAAGTGACCATTGATCAGTTGATATGTGTCCATAGAAGGAAGTGTAATTCCCCTAACGATCCCTTGAGATTTGGCTTGGGCCAGAAGGTACCCAAAACCTTCAGCTACGAGCACATAAAGTGTAGGTACTAATAAGAACCCTTGGCGAATATAGAGAAATATGTCGAAAGGTTCATATTTGTGGCCATTAATGGTGATCTGGGAAGAGGCATTGGTGAAAATCATTTGGATAGATTAAATGAAGATGGGTCCAAAGCCTAGGGCTTGAAGCATGGAAAGAATAAATGGCCATTCAATCCTATCATAGGATTTTTCAAATTCAATTTTAATGAACATAACAGATTGGTTGGATTTGCAAGCCCATTCCATACCTTCCCAAACAGCAATGATGTTGTCAAGAATGTAACACCCCTGAATGAAACCAATTTTCTCTCAGTTGGATGACAACAAGAATGATATGACGTAACCAAATAGCAGAGCCTTGGCAATAATCTTGTATGAGACATTAAACAAGGTAATAGGCTGCCAACTAGTAATTTTCTCGGGATCTCCTAGTTTAGGGATGAATTTGATATTCCCTTTGTTGATATGCTTTCCCAAAGAGTGGTTGTAAAGCCTTCAAGATAAACCTGATGAAGGTCCAGCCAACAGTGTCCCAAAGTGACTTATAAAACTTGCATGGGAAACCATCACAACCAAGAGCCTTGTCATTAGCCATTTGCATGGCTGCTTCATGAAGGTCATCAATGGTGAGCATACAAATCGTCAGACACCTTCTGAGTAGGAGAGAGTTTACATGGCACAACAGCCAAACATTGGTCAAGGGTTGTTTTTCACTCATCACAGGGAGCTTGAGCTTGAAACATTAGCTTCTAATGCTTGACAAAAACCTAAAGCATTAGCTAGGCATCGGTAACCCGAGTTTTTCCATCAAGGATGGCACAAATTTGTTGAGAAGAATTTTTGGATTTGAGGGAAAGAAAGAATTATTTTGACACCCAATCCCCAACTTTAAGCCAGTGCATGTGGGCATGAATTTGAGCTCCCCGAGCATTGTAATTATCCTCTATTTGAATTTTCTAGCAAAGGTAGGCCACTTAAAGTTACATAGATTCGAGAAAGTATTTCCTTGGAGCACCATCACCGCTCGGCTAAAAGTAGAGGTGGTAGTAGAGTATGAGCAGCATTGAATTTTAGCCAACTACGGCCCGGAGATTCGAGGAATCGGTCATCTCAATCATAGCATCCTCCCACCATTATGTCTAGTTGGTATGCATAGGTGGATGAAATTGCTGATAATGATTTGGCCAAGGGGACAAGTTCCACACCCATTTAATGTGATTGAGAGTGGGCCCATGTTCCATCAAGGCAGTATTGAGAAATAATTGGCCTTTATGGAAAAAAGGATGCCTATCATGTCAAGTTATACGGACTTGAATGGGGGAATGGTATTAAAGGAAAAAGTTAGGCATGACCTCCATAGGTAAGGAATAAATGTTGTCAAACTTCAAAACATCTTGAGTTGACAGCATAGCTCTATCAAGCCGTTTGAGAACCCGATCTGGTCCTCTTTCAATATTGGACCAAGTGAACCATGCTTTAGAGGTGGGAGTGCAAGAGGAATTAGGTTCATAAAACCCGAATTTATTGCGCATAAAAATTGTGCCTCTCTTTCTCCAGTTGTGCATCACATAGGTAGGTTCCTAAAATTATCAGTGGGCAACTCAACCATCTTAAAATCACCACTTATAACCCAATATGCATCGGAAACTGTGTAGGCTATCCACCACCAAATATTGGCCCTTTCAGTCACATAATTAGAGGTGTAAATGTTATTGAAACTAAAGGGTGGCTCTCAATATTAAATAGGACCCATATGACATGATTGGTGGGGTCGACACCATGATCCATCAAAAAAGGCCGCCATTTAGGATAAAAAAGGAAATCAATCCCCTGTGCCCCCCATCATGATCACTAGAGAATGTCGAGGCTATCAAAGCTAGATGGATTTACAAACCATCTCTAACTGAAAACCTGTAATTTTCACTTCCTGCAAAAACAACACATCTAAATTGGCAATTTTTTTCTCGAGCATCACAAACAATATACTTACGGTTGGATTTTATGAGACCCCACACATTCCAAGATAGAAAATTCATGGAAAATGGTTTAAAAGGGCCATATTGTATGTATCCAATCCATCTAAATCATCGAACTAGTTCTACAAGAATTGAGCATTGTTATGCTTCAGAAATCATGCAGTTCAATTTTTTTCACCTAACATATTCAATATTATAATCCTCCTCGGCATAATCCACATTGTGCATCGGGATATGATCTCGGGAGTAGTGAGGAGGACTTTAGGCCCTTTTAGATGGGCCCTATGAACCATTGGTTAAGAGCAGAGGTGACTTGAAGAATGAAGACATTGCGAAATAGAATTTATCTTATCAATGAGAATTGAGGGTGCCTTGGGCGTCTTTAGAGAATTTAGGTAATTGAACTAGTGAGTTGAAAGTGACAGATTGGTTCCTTAGTTTTTGCTAACGGTATTGTTCCTTAATAGTTGGCTCCAATGAGTTGTTTGAACTAGAGGCCTTAGGTTGAGTTGGTCTATTCTTATTTTTCATGCCACCAAATTTTTTTTCACCCCTCCTCCCGAGGGGTTTGGCCACTCGGATCCACCTTAGGCTTGCTGGGAAATTTCAAGGGACATAAAGAGGACAGTCCTTGATCTTTTAACAAAAGCTTAGCACCGGAATCAAGTGTTAAGCGAGTTGATATATAAGATACATTGGGAATAATGAATGTCACCCATATGAATCTCCCAAACTCTTTCATTTATTGGGAAAGATTCACTTCAATATAAACATGATTCGTGGACGGGCATTGTAAAAATGCTAAGGTTCCATACAGACCACCCACCCAATAGAAGAGGAAATTTGATGCAAAAATGAACGCAAGGTAAGGGGACCGACACTTTGAGTGTAGCATAATTATAGACCAAAAATTCTTTGTTCCATGGAGAAAATACCAACAAAGAGTTGCGAACATACCAAGTGGTCGAACAGGTCAAAATGGTTGGGGCATTGGACGGGTCAGAGAAGCAAAAAAGGAAAAATCCTTTGGTCATGTTTTGTACACTCACAATTCTCAGATGCCATGGGTGGCCTAGGTTTGAGTTAACCCAAGATTTGAGCATGCTTTCAGAGGGGATGCAACCCATAAAATACCCAATGAGACAGAACTACTCTAACCATTTGGCATGCAGTATTAAACTCAAGAATAGGTAACACAATATCAAGGGGAGATTCGTTACCTCGTGGAAGACATTCGGGATGAACTTCCGAGGGTGTTTCGATGGTGGTGCCATTGTTCAAATCTCCACTATCTTCGGTCGCGGTTTACACAACCATGCTTGAAGTGGAAGATCTCATTATATAGAGGCGCCCAACATGTGATAAAACCTTTAAAATACGATAGAAATATTATCCCAAAGTGCCCAAAGAGGTCGTGGAATGATAAGTGTGCGCGGAGGAAACCCTAGTAGAGCCAGCTCTCAAATTAAAATAATATAAAAATAAAACTACATTTATAATTAAAAACTAAAATAAAACTAACCTAAAAGTAAAAATACATCTAAAAATAAAAAGATTTTAAAATTAAAAATAATATAGATTCACACTTATTATTTATTCGGAAATCATTATCTTTTACTTACATGTAAAATTAAATAATACATCTAAAAGTAAAAACTAAAAATAAAATAGATCAATTATCTTGAATTTACTTCGCAAAGAATATCATGCAGAGTTATTTACCGATTCACACTTGTTATCTTTCACACTTTTAAAATAACTTACATTTCCATGTATAAATACATAATCATATATTTATTTTATTTATTAAACATTGAGTCGGCATTAAAAATAAATTATTTTAACCATTAAATATTAGTCAAAAAAAAGTTTTTTCAATCAACGCACGCCATTACACTCCTTGTCTGCCATTGTAGGAACACCTCTCAATGTAACAAACCTTTGATCAAATTGGGTCTAAAAAAATTATCATAGAATTTAAAGATAAAAATGAACTTTCGTTTATATAAAAACTTCCATGCATCAATTTATTTCCATCCGCTGCCACAAGGCTGGCATGCCCAACAATAAGTTTTTTTCGCAAATTTTTTTGTTCAAAAGTACACCATGTTTTTCCAAATTATTGAAAAATACATTGTGTTTTTCAACAAATTTGAAAACCACGGTGTATTTTTTGAGAATTTTTGTAAAAACAATCCGCCCAATCCATCATGAAGACACACTATTTACAAACAAATAATATATTTATTAAAATTTTAATATCAATATATTTTTACTTTTAAAGATTTAATATCAATATTTGAGATGTATCTACTATATGTAGAGACAATCCATCACCATTATGTAATAAATAAAGATAATAATCATATTAAATTTAGAGACAATAATACATATTAATTTGTCTACAAAATATCAAATTTGTTATTGTAATATTTTATGATATTGTTTTTAAGTGATAATGTATATTGATTTAGAGATATTAAAAAAATTGACTACATTATTAGTAGGGTGAGCCCTCATAACTATTAAGCAATATGTAAATGTCCCATTCTAAATGTCGTAAGTAAACTATAAGTTGTATCTTTAATACTTTTTACATAGATGGATATTAAACTATAGACGGTCAATGGGATATTATTGTTGACCACCTCTCCTTTCTTCATAATCATGTTAATGCATTTGAATGGGTGGTTGTTATTGAAGTTGGTAGAGCTTTTAGAAATATGATTTCTTTGTGAAAGAGTCTCTAAGGCTAAGGGAAGCTTTGTACAATATCATGATTTAATTTAATATAGGCTTCTTATAGTAGATGATGGTGTATGATTGCTTGATATCAAGAATTGAAGGTTTAAAGAACTGAGTAATTGATTCTAATGCATACTTGTTGATGGATGAATGTCTTACAGGTATTAAAGATGGTACAGGTCTTTAGAAAGTATGAAAGGACTGAGGAAAGATAAAAATGAGCTTGAGATTGTCCAAATTCAAGAACATAATGTGACTGTGTTGACGGTAAAGAGCTAACACTACTAGAAGTAGGCTAATTTATTCACATTGTTACCCACAAAAAAATATTTTGTGGAAATTTTGTGAATTATCAACATAAAATGGATAGCTTCTATAAAATGCATTGCACAATTTTATAAAAATTTCATTTAAATTTGTTACATACCCACATTAAAAAAATTATTGTGAAAAATCAACATTTTTACATGTTTTCAAAAATATTTTCCAATTTTTCATAAAATTCAAATATAAACTTGTGAAATATTCACATTCTTAGAATTATTTTGTGAAAAAATCACATTTTTTCATGTTTTTGAAAATTTAGACATTTATAAATACAATTATAAATAGTGTACACAAAGCAATTATAGAGTATTATGATTTGATTATTCACATCACATTTAAAGTTTCAATTTTTTTAGAAAATATATTTATTTTGGACTATTCAATAAATCACATGTTGACCCCATTTTTAAGTTGAAATAAAATTGTGAATATTCTATATATATTATTATATTTATTGTGTATTATCCAAAAAAATTAAATTTGTGTTTTGAATAATATACAATAATAGAATATACTAAACTCTAAGTTGTGGATAATTTACTCTTTAAACATTTAATATGGATAATAAAGAGTATGACATAAGTGGTTGATAACTATATAATCAACAAAATATTATTAATGAATTATTTATAAAACACAATTATTAATAACCTTTTTAGTGAGGTCAATTTATAAATAAGAAAAAACCTTAAAATATTATGTGTTGATAATCCACACTATTAGAAATCGAAACAAATAATCATGTGGAAAAACTATGTGAATTATCTGCATAATAATAACTTTTCTAGTACAGTCTACTTATAAATAATAAAAACCACAAAAGATTAATTGTTGATAGTCCACATTATTAGAAGTAAACTCAAATAATCATTTATGGAAAAAACAATGGGAATTATCTACATTAATGTATACTTTCTATGAAATATAATATATATTATTCAAGATTGCATAAAACAAAATTTATAATGGTAGAGTTCGTGCATTCACAAATATGAATATTTCCATTTAAAATATCATCCCATCATATAAGGAGTATTTAAATATATGTAGAATCTAAATTTATTATATTAAAAAATACTATTAGGTTGTTATAAAGATTCAATCTTTCACACAATTTTAATTTAATTGTATGCGATATAAATAGTTGTAAAAATATGGAAATAGTTATAATTTTATAATTTTGACCCATAATTGTACAATTATTGTTGTACATGTCCTAATTTAAAATTGTGGACTCACTAAATTTTTATTTATGATAAATTTTGATTTTTTTAAATTGTAGATATGTAACAAAATTTTCCACATTTATTAAATTTTGGTTATCTCACAATATTATTTATTGTAAATTTTGTCACAATTTTTCACATTTAATATTTCCACAAAAATAATGTGGGTGGAGACCACAAAATTTGATTCAAAATTTTAAAGAAAACATCCACAGCAAAATTATTTTAAAAATGTGGATAAAAGACCCATTATCTTGTAGTGTAACTATGTTATGGAATGAAGGAGATTTTTTGAAGTAATTTAATGTATTTAAATTTTGTGTAAAATCAATTCTATAGAGGATATGATTATGGTCATGCATAACTTGAAATGGTGATTGAAAATGTAGAAGATGTTGGTAACTAAGAAACTGTGATTTGTAAGGATGATTGTCTTTTGTATGAATGATTGAAAATTTGAGGGAATTATAGATTTGACCTGTAATGAGACATTGTAGCTTGATATTAAGATGTGTTAAGTAGATATTGGAGGATTAGAATCACTATAAAATCTAAGCAAAATCTAATAACCTAGAGTTACCATGTCCCGAATCTGTATCACATTCTAAAGCCTAGTTTGGAGAGAGATTTGATACAAAATATGTCAAGAAATTAATGAAACGTTTTCTAAGATCATGTGAAGAGAGATAAATTTATGTATAAATGGTGATTAAGAGATGTATGATGCCCAAGAGAAGGGTTTCTTGATAAATAATAGTATTCTCAACCTTAAACTGTGCATACCCTATTAAAGAGGGTTTTGGATTCTAAGATATTATTTAAGTGCTTGAATAGGTTCATGGGTGTGTTATAACTTGATTATTGAAAAAAATCAAGGGGTACAGTTGCAAATAAGTATAAGATTTAAGGAAGACAAGAAATTGGTGTTCTAACAAGAAAAATTAGAGCTCACTGTTAAAATTGTAGTGATTGTGTTTAACCTATTTATGGGTTTCTAAGAGCCATTTTGCCATGTGAAATAAACTTAACCATCATTGCAGGGGTCTGAGAGTCTTGTGGGGTTGAGAATGAAGGCATGAAATACTTGAACATGTTAAATCCAAGATGTCAGGGAGTAAAAAAATCACATGCACAATCACGTATGCGTGTGCAACCGAGACAATCTAGTTGTATTATGACTAACAAGTGTCTTGATTCCTAAGTGATAATGAATGACTAGTAAGGTAAGTTGAGGGATTTCATGAGAATGTTGATGTAGAAAGGAAAGTATCATAAAAGAGTGAGTGGAAGATAACTTTGACACAATCCTTGAATTAACTTGGTGACAGTCCTAATCACTAGTTTGAAACAAAGTTTTTGAAAGGAGAGTTTGGTCTTGAAAAGGGTGGATTAGTTGTCTATCAAAAAGTTGGAAAAGTTGTTAGAATGGAATGAGATCTAGAACAATACTTTAATGTCTTTAGTGACAAGTACAAGAGTGAGTACTTGACTGTACTATCACAAGTATAGTGAGATATGCAAAGAAGAATATGGGAGAGTTAGAAAGTAAGACTTGGGGAAAAGAATAAATGTGTGAAAGATTGAAGTGAGTGATGAGTTATGAAGTATTGAGAAAGAAAAGGGGAAGTGAAAAAAACCTTGGAGAAGTCAAGGACAGACTAGAACAGGGTATAGCCTTTTAGTGAAACAAGAACCAAGAACTAGACTGTCAGAAATAAGGGATAAAATATGCGGAATAATCCCTCACAGAGAATATGTAATGAGAAACTAATATGTAAAAAATATTACAGATCTCAAATAAAAGTATAGAATAAAATAACACAACACAAAGAGACAGTATTTAACGTGGTTCACCCAATTTGGACTACGTCCACCAAGAATCACTTGCTCAGATTTTATTACAAGCCACCACTCTCTCAATACAATACCCAGATATGTTTGGAGTTATGCTCAACAAACTCTACAAAATTCACACCCGAATTCAAAACACATCTGCAATGTTACATTATATCTACCATATGCACAAAACCATATAAATAGATAATTGCTTAAGTAGTTTTACAAAACCATGGGTATCAAAACCATGGGCCAAAACCGTCCCATAAACCTATGGGTCAAAATCTCACCCATATGAGAAAAGCACATTTCCCAGTATATCGGGCATGTTTTAAGACCCAAAAAAATTGGGGGGTGCACCCGAACCCTAGTGAGACAACTGTGGAAAGTGTACAGTACTCATAGTGTACAGTCTTCAACATTTTCTCACATGAAAACAATCTCCACAACCTAAAAATCTCCCACTTGGAGATTATTTTTCCTCTGGGCAAGCTTCTCAACCCTTCACTAGTTTTCGTGAAGACCAACCAAAGTTGAACACAGCTTCAGCTTTTCCTTGTGACCACCTTGGTTATCATGTCTGTAGGATTCGAGTGATATGAATCTTCTCAACTTCAACTTCTCTTCCTCCAAATTTGTCCTCGATGAAATGGTACCTTAAGCTGTCTATGCTTCGTCCTAGAATGGAAAGCGAGTTCTTAGCTAGGTGTATATCACTCGACTATCACTATACTGAGCCTTTCCTTCCTCCTACTTATGCCCCAACTCCTTAAGAAATTTTTGTAACCAAATCATTTCTTTGCTTTCCTCTATGGCAGCAACATACTCAGCCTCTGTGGTTGACAAAGCCACTAGCTTCTATAGTCGTGAAATCCAACTTATTGTTGTCCCACCTACAATGTAAACATAACATGTCATGCTCCTATTGTTGTCTACATCTCCAGCCATATTTGAATCTACATAACCACACAAAGTAGTGTCTGATCCACTATAGCACAAAATTGTCCCCATGGTCCCTCTCAAATACCGAAGGATCCACTTTATTGCCTGCCAGTGATCTCTATCCGGATCACTCATAAATCTACTCACTGCTCCCACTGCATGGAAAATATCAAGCCTAGTGCACACCATGGCATACATCAAATTGTCAACCACTAATGAGTAAGGTACCTTGGAAATCTGGTTTATCTCCTACTCTATCTTAGGACACTGCTCCTTTGATAACTTGAAATGGCCTACCAAAGGAGTCCTAACCGGTTTAGCATCCTACATATTAAACCTCTTCAAGACCTTCTTAATGTACTCTTCCTGAGATAAATTCAGCTTCCATTCCTTCTTATCCCGAGATATCCTCATACCAAGGATTTGTTTAGCTGCCCCCAAATCCTTCATAGCAAAGGATTCACTTAGTTGTTTCTTGAGTACTTTTATTTCCTACATGTTTTACCTACAACCAACATGTCATCCACATACAGACACGGGATAATATAACTGCCATCTTCAAATTTCTTTGTATACACGCAATGGTCAAAATGACATCTAATATAACCTTGCTCCATCATGAAGCTATCAAATTTCTTATACCATTGACGTGGAGCTTGTTTCAAGCCATACAAGCTCTTCTTTAGTTTTCACACCATCTCCTCTTTACCTTTGACCTCATTTCCCTCTGGTTGTTGCATATATAGTTCCTCCTCAAAATCACCATGAAGAAATGTAGTCTTTACATCAAGTTGTTCTAAGTGTAATTCTTCTGTTGTAACTATTCCTAGAACAGTTCTAATAGAAGTCATTTTTACTATAGGAGAAAAAATCTCATCAAAATCTATACCTTTTTTTTGTGTAAACCCCTTGACCACTAACCGGGTCTTGTATCTTTTCTTACCTCCTTCTTCCTCTTTGACTTTGAACACCCACTTGTTTTGTAATGCTCTTTTGCCTTGAGTAGCTTCACCAAATCCCATGTTTGGTTCTCCATGAGATCCCGATGCTCCTCATCCATGGCTTGCTCCCACTTCTTCCTGGCATCTACCTGCATTACTTCATCAAATCTCTTTGGCTCTCCACTATCAGTGAGTAATAAATAATAAAGAGAAGGAGTAAAGCGTTCATGTTCTCTTATTACCCTAGAAGACCTCCTCAATATAGGAGTTTGGGGTTCTGATGAAGAGGTTCTGAACCGATTCATGTGTCACTTTCCCATCCAAAAGATCCTCTACTACTACGTATTCTTTCTTGAATTCTTCCATGTTTTCCTACAACTGTTGCTTATACATGACTTTCTCATTAAATACCACATCCCTAGATCGAATGATTTTCTTGTCCTTAATACTCCAACATTTATGTCCAAAGTCATCACCAACATAACCAATGAAATTACATTTTTCTGATTTAGCCTCTAGTTTGGTCATATCATCCTTGTTTATATGGACAAACACCTCATGTCCAAAGACTCTAAGCAATGAATAATCAACTTTCTTACCATACCAATCCTCCTCGAGTATGCCTCCATCCAAGGCACTTGAGGTTCCTCATTTATCAAGTACACGAGTTGTGCTCACCATACTTCGCCCAAAATAAAGAGGTAGTCCCGCATGTAACCTCATGCTCCTAGCACGTTCTATTATTGTTTTGTTCATCCTTTCTTTCGACACCCCATTCTCTTTGCAGAGTTCCTAGAACCTGTCTTTTTCCTATGGATTCCATTCTTATAACAATAATCATCAAATTTATTACTGCAATACTCCCTCCATTATCGACTTGAGACATTTTAGCTTAAGACTGTTTCATTCTATACCAAGGCTTTCTATTTAACAAAAGTGTCAAATACATCAGATTTGTTTCTAATACAATAAACCCAAACTTTCCTTGTTGTGTCATTAATAAAAGTAACATAATAACTTGAACCCCAAGAGATGATACGAGTTGGCCCCCATACATCGAATGTACCAGCTATAACTTAATCTCTTTCTTTATAGGTCTAACCTTGAGAAACCTTACTCACTTTTGTTTCCCATGTATGCAGTCCTCACAGAATTCCAAACGTGTTTCTGTATATCCAGGAAAATATTTCTTTATGATCTCCATGCCCTTATGGCTCATATGACCGATCCTATAGTGCCACAATGTTCTATCTACTTATGAAGCCACAAGATTACAAACATTTGTGCTATAAGTGTTTAAATACAAGGTTCCATCCTTTTTACCTCTTGCCACTATAAGAGCACCCTTGGTAACCTTCCAAGATTCCACTATAAATATCACAATACAACCATCACTTCCCAACTTCCCCGCCGATATCAAATTTCATCTTAATGTAGGCACATGTCTAAAATCCTTCAATAGTCAAGTATTCCCATTCTACATCTTAACTGACAGAACATTTTCCAACTATGTTGCAAGGCTCATCATCACCAAGAAAAACATGCCCAAAATCTCCTTAAACATAATCAACAAAATAATTCCTATGTGGAGTAGCATGGAAAGAATCCCCCAAATCTAAAACCCAAGATTCAATAATATTGTGCAAAGAAAGAATCAAAGCATCATGATATACATTACCCATTACCACATTTGCCTCCTTGTTTTCTTCCTGTTGTTTCTTCTTGTCCCAAAGCTCCCAACAGTCTTTCTTTGCATGCCCAGACTTTCCACAGTGCCGAGTATATTATTTTCTTTTGGATTTGGACCTTGCTCAATCCTTTGATTTTCCTCGGCTTCCTCTATTCTTTTGTCTCCCTCTAGTTTCCACTGTCAAATCATTCCCTAAAGTAGAAGATTCACCAGAGCTTTTCTTCACATTTCCTCACTTAGAATCACCCCTACAACATCCTCAAACTTCAACTTTGAGTTATCTAGAACCAAGTTGCTTACCGCCATTACCAGGCTATTCCAACTCTCAGGTAAAGAGCACAGAACTAATAAAGCCCTAACTTCTTCATCAAATTCTATTGTAACCGAAGCTAGCATATTTACAATTGTATTAAAATCATTTAGATGATCTGCTACTGAACCATTCTCATACATATTCATATTAAACAACTTTTTCATTAAAAATATCTTATTAGAGGTAGAGGGTTTTTCATACAACTTCCTAATGCATCCATCAGTTCTTTTGTAGTCTTTTCCTTTGAAACATTAAATAATATTGAAGATGCAAGACACGGCTGGATTATCCCAAGTTCCTTCCTATCCAAAGAAATCTCATTCTCGCATCTGTCATGCTCAAGGGTTTGTTCACCTTCTCAGATAGTGGAATATAAATATCCTTCTGATAAAGGTAATCTTCCATTTGCATCTTCCAAAGACTGAAATTCTACCCATTGAATTTATCAACCCTAGATCTTCCATCATCTACCATAGCTCCCACTCAAGATAAAACTTTCCCTGCGATTCAACACTTCAACAAACCAAACCAGGCTCTGATACCAATTGTTAGGAAATAAGGGATAAAATATGTGGAATAATCCCTCACAGAATCGCAACAGTAGAAACTAATATACATAAAATATTACATATCTCAAATAAAAGTGTAGAATAAAATAACACAACACAAAGAGAAGTATTTAACATGGTTCACCCAATTTGGGCTACGTCCACCAAGAATCACTTGCTCAGATTTTATTACAAGCCACCACTCTCTCAATACAATACCCAGATATATTTGGAGCTATGCTCAACAAACTCTCTTAGAATTCACACCCAAATTCAAAACACATCTGCAATGTTACATTATATCTACCATATGCACAAAACCATATAAATAGACAACTGCTTAAGTAGTTTTACAAAACCATGGGTATCAAAACCATGGGCCAAAACCGTCTCATAAACCTATGGGTCAAAATCCCACCCATATGAGAAAATCACGTTTCCCAGTATATCGGGCACGTTTTAAGGCCAAAAACAAATTCGGGGTTGCGCCTGGACCCCGCTCGGGGACCCAAACCCGGTGAGACAATCATGGAAAGTGTACAGTACTCTTAGTGTACAGTCTTCAACACTTTCTCACATGAAAAAGAAGCTCCACAAACTAACAAGAAGAATATGGGAGAGTTAGAAAGTAAGACTTGGGGAAAAGAATAAATGTGTGAAATATTGAAGTGATTGATGAGTTATGAAGTCCGAGAAAGAAAAGGGGAAGTGAAAAAAACCTTGAAGAATTCAAGGATAGAGTAGAACAGGTATAGCCTTTTAGTGAAACAAGAACTAAGAACTAGATTGTCACATAATTTATTGAACTATTCATGCCAAAAACAATTTAAGATTCTTGAACACTCCATACAAAGATCAAAAGATTAAAGATACATTCTTATCCATCATCAATAAACTTTAAATCACTTTATACACATTCTTTTCAATTCTATCATACTAACACCGGTTTGAATTTTCCTACCATTGTTTGTAAATAGAGTTCTTCACCTCCAAATACATTATTGGAAAACACCGCATACACTTTATAATTTGAAAACACTAAAATTTAGAAGAAAAAAAAAAACTACATACACGACAACAATAGAGGGTAACCAATTGGAGAATGATGGATTAAAGGTCATGGAAATAAAAAATAGGTACACCAAATAAGAAATGTTTATATTCCTTCTTGTTGTAGCCATATCATTGCATATCTTAAAATTAAGCTCTAAGAGTTCTCTAAAATTGGGTTTATTGTCCTTTAATATCATGTTCAATAATGCGGGATGGAAATATCGAGTGGGATGGAGTGAGAGTGGAGCGAGGAGGTGTGGGAGAAAGAACAGAGTTGTTGAATTTTAGAGATGGGCGGTAACTTTCTGTAGACTCTAAGGATCCGGAAGGGAAGCTTGACTCAAAGCATAGCATCACGTGGTTTCACCAAGAAAGGATGTGGTTGAGGGGGCCCCTATGGGTGTGGGCTAAGATGTTGGTCAATAAAAAGTTGGATAAGGAGGCCTTGGAAGGATTAGACCCAATCAAGGAAAAGGGGAGCCTTTCTCTTTGGAGTACCGAAGATTTTTTGGATAGAGTGAAGGCCTCCATGGAAATGTTTGGGTGTTAGGCCCAACATTTATTTGTTTTGAAGTTGGTCCAAGAAGAGGTGGGTGAATAATGGAGCCATTGATGTAACAACTTATGTTAATGGATATTTCTTGGTCACCTTCCCAAATAAATAAAATGTGATTAAGATCCTTTTAGAGGGTCATGGTTCATAGGAAAGTCTCATGTGGTTATCCAAAATGAGAGTCATCTTTCAACCCTTATGAAAAATAGCATCCGAGTTTCCTATCGTGTGATATTTCTTGGGCTTCCTCTAGAGTTTTGGGAACCATAATTTCTAGTGGGGATCACTAAAATTTTGGGATCCTCGATTGTGATTGATCTTGTGAAAAAATATAAAACTCAATTGACCCATGTGAGGTTCTATGTCAACATGCAGTAGGGTGCTTCCCTTGAAGGGAATAACAAACTTCTATCGAAACATGGAGATTGGATCCAACATTTTTAATATGAACCATCCTCATTTATCTGTAATAAATGTAAATCAGTGGGTCATGATTTTAGGGGATGTTCTCTTTCGAAGAAGAAACAAGAGACTAGCTCCAAAATTCCATCAAAACATCAAACCAAAGAACATGGAGTGGAAGCAACTAGGAAAAATAGAAAATAAATTATTCCTCCTAATGTATCGATCATTGAGATGGATCCACCGAATGTGGATGAAATCCTCTCTCCACAATCTTCAAAATATAAGGGAGAAGCTTCAAACAAGGAGGAAGAAATGGTGGGTATAACTGAGGATAAATTGACTCAAAGGGATTGGGCATCGACTTCCGAATCTGAAAATATAGAAATGGAGGATCCCTTTGTTTCCTTTGGTGACTATGCAAAGAAGCTAGCGTTAGGTCTATCCCTTGAGGAGGCATCATCTATTGGCCAAATATCTTTCGGACAAAGACAAGAGGAGAACATAGTGCTAACTTCTAATGCTTTTAAATCTTTTATGGAGGAATTGGTTTTAGATACTCAAGAGGTGGCATCTTCCCTTGTGACCCCGTGAAGAGAGCCAAACCCAATACTAGAAGCAGTAACAGAGCTGATGTAGGCAAGGAAACCTTTCCTAAAGGAAGATAGATGAACAAGGAAAGAAAGGAAAGATTTGTGATGAAATAAATAGAGAAAGGTATGAAAATATCCTTGAAGGAAATTTTGTCAAACCTCCATAAACATAAATTATTGTCATATCTTGGAATTTTATAGGGTTAAACAACCTGGGTAAGCATAGAATTCTTAAATATTTAAGGTATAGATATAAGCTTGATATCTTACTGGTTCAAGAAACTAAGAATAATCTTGATATATTTAAGGATGTTAGTAGGTTTGTTTGGAAGGATGGTTGATGGGTGGGTTCTAATTCCTTAGGAGCCCTGGGGAATTGTTTACTCGGAATCTGGGGTGGTAAAGGGGAAATTTTGTTGACTTCCTTGAATCGAGTTGATTTATGTTTCACGGATATTGCTTCCAAAATAAATGGATTTTTTCTAATAGTTATGCATTGAATTCAATGGGAGGAACCTTCAAATTTTAGACTCTTGTTCAAAGATGAGGATTAGCTTATTGAGAAGACTTCAACACACCTCTTTCTCTTTTGGGTAAAAAAAGGAGGGAGTATTTATTATTTTGATAGTATGGAGGATCTAGCATATTTTTGATGAGGAATGGTTTATTTGGTTTGGAGTTGGGAGGGTCCAAATGTACTTGGGCTAACAGAAGGAAAAGAAAGGATCTTATTCAAATAAAACTTGACCATTTTTTGATTAACCACCAAAGTATGATTAATCAGTTCTATTCGCTTACCTCTCTTCCCAGGATTGGTTCTGACCATAATCCAATTCTTTTGAAGTTGGGATTGGGATTATATAAAAAAAGAAAAACCTTTTAGGTTTGAAAAGATGTGGTTGAATCATGATGATATTTATAACAAGGTGTAGGAATGGTGGGGTGTTCAGGTGTATGGGGTTCCCATTTTTAAATTGACTTACAAGTTGAAGCATGTTAAAAATATGATTAAGGTTTGGAACAAGGATACCTTGATAACATATTTATTTATAAGAGTAAGATAGTGGAATATTTGAGAATTATTCAAGAATTTATGGAGGATGGTCTCAACTCTACTCTTAAGGAATAGGAACATAATCTTCTGATTGAGTATCATGATCTTCTTGCTAAAGAAGAGATTTACTGGAGGAAAAAATCTAGGGTCAAATGGCTTAAGGAGGGAGATAGGAATACGATATTTTTCCATTTCATGGCTACTACTAAAGCTAACCATCTCAGAGTTCATGAAATTAGAAAACATAATGGGGATCTCACTTCGGATGAAGAGGAAATCAAAAATACTATGATTAACTATTTTAAGGATTTGTTTCTTTAGGGCCCAAATCCCTGAGGCCTCTATTCGGGATAAATACCTTTCTCTTTTTCATAAACTAATTTAAGAACAAGACTCTCTCTCTCTCTCTCTCTCTCTCTCTCTCTCTCTCTCTCTCTCTCTCTCTCTCTCTCTCTCTAATTAGGTTTGATTTGTTTGATATGGAAAACTGACAAATCTCCAGGTCCTGATGGGTTCCCTATTTTTTTTCTTTTAGCATTTTTGGGAGATTATTAAACAAGATGTGGTGGCCATTGTTCAATATTTCTTTAAATATAGACATCTCCTTAAATAGATCAACAACACTTAATTTTTCTTATTCCCAAGATGATTGGGGCTAAAGACCTTAAAGATTTCAAACCCATCAGTTTGTGCAATATCATCTACAAATTGATCACCAAAATCCTTTCTTTAAGAATCAAGAATGTGCTTTCAAAATTCATTTCTCCTAATCAGGGAGCCTTTGTTCTTAGTAGAAAAATTATGGATAGTATCATTATTATTCAAGAGGCCATCCGTTCGGTGGAAAATTCAAGCAGGTCATCCATGTTTATCAAACTGGATATGCACAAATCATATGACATAGTTTATTGGTTTTCCTTTGGGCTATATCATGGTTAATCTGGGTTTTAGTGATCATTTTGTTAACTTGGTGATGACTTGTATTTCCACTACCAGTTTCTTAGTCATTGTCAATGGTAAACCTGAAGGTTTCTTCTAGGCTGGTAGGGGCTTGAGACAAGGAGACCCCCTTTCTCCTTTTCTATATATATCATTATGGCTGAAACCCTTAGTAGATTATGCAATCAAGATCTTTCTCAAAATATCATTCAAGGGATTAAAATTTCTAATGGGTTAACACCTGTTTGCCTTAATCAATTTGTGGATGATAACTTCTTACTTGGGAAAGATGCAATTCAAGAGGGAAAAAGGAAACTAACTACAAAAAAGTGTTACAGGAATATGAGATGGTTTCAGGGGCATTTTGTCAACTTTCATAAGAGTGTTGTTTTTTATTAATGTGGAAGAAAAATTCCAGAACAGATTGGCCCAAATTCTTGGTTGCAAGATCAAATCCTTTCTAGACTCTTACCTTGGAATGCCTCTCATTCATAAAAAACTAGACATTTCTATCTGGAATCCTCTTATAGACCGGGTGAGCAGGAAGCTTTCTACTTAGAAGGGATCTTTGTTATCACAAGTTGGCAAGATCCAACTTCTTCAAAGCTCCTTGTAAGGAATCCCAATTTATGTCATGTCCCTTTTCAAGCTCCCTACTAAAATCATTTTCTCGTTGGAAAGGATTCAGAAACGTTTCCTTTGGTCAGGAGATGAGGATCATTTCAAATATCCTTTAGTTTCTTGGAACAAAGTCACCAAACCTAAGACTTGTGGTGGTTTGGGGTTAAAAGATATCAAATTAATGAATGAGGATCTTTTGGCTAAAACTGGTTGGAGGATTACCAAGGAAGAAGGTCTTTGGGTTGACATCCTTAAGAAGAAATATTTATGCGGAATATTGATAGACTGGACACCTTTTTCTGAAAGATGATCTTCCTTTGGGCTCGACCTTCTGGAATTCCTTTGTGTCATCTAAATATATTTTGGGCCAAGGTATTAAATGGAATATCGAGAAAGGAAACAAAATCCAGTTTTGGCAGGATAGTTGGCTTGAGGACAAACCACTTGCGAATGATGAACCTTGGAAATCTGTGTTTCATCTCTTTGAGGAGAATGGTAGAAATATGGTTCAAGATTACTAGATTAGGAGTGGAAAGAGATTAAAGTGGATCTCTATCCTTCCTCCTCCTAATTTTACTGGCCCCATTCATCCTTTCATTGACATCAATTTAAAGCTTCAGAATTTCCACATTCCTTGGTTTCAACATCAAGAGGAATCTGTTATTTGGAGACAAAAGGAATCGGGTGTTTTTCGTTAAATCTACTTATCTCTTAAATTTCATAGCCCTGGACCAAAAGGATTATTGGAACACATTGTGGGTTAAGGATTTGATCCCCAAGGTTAATATTTTCTATGAGCTTGTTACTCAGAACAAGATCCTTACCCTTGAAAATATGAGGAAAATAGGTATGATTATCCCAGTAGATGCATTCTCTGTGGTAAACAGGAGGAAAATGCTAATCATTTATTTATACATTTCCCTTTCTCCTTTTTTTCATCATTCTTTGACCTCTTCAATATTCAACAGACATTTCCTGAATATGCGGAGGAGATTTTCCTAAAGGACTTGTCATTTGAAATATTTGGTTCTTGTGGTGACCTAGAGGATGGATCTCCCTCACTTCCTCTAGAGTTTGTGGAATGAAAGAAATGGAAAGATATTTAGGGATCATTATCCTACTATTAAGAAGGTGAGTGGCTATTTTTACTCTTCCGAAAGTAAAACGTTATAATTTTCAAGGGAAAAATTAAATCCCCTATCCAAGATAGAGGTTGTAGTTCTTAAACATTTCCCCTTCAGTTCTCCCAGTTTCAAGGCTCCTCATCCGGGAGTTAAATGGACTAAAATAGATATTAATTGGCTAAAGTTGAATTTTTATGGGGCCTCGAAGGGTAACCCTGTTCTTGCTAGGGAGGTGGCATTCTCAGAGACCACGAAGGTAATTGGGTTTTTGCTTATGTTAGATCTTTAAGAGTCTAGAGTAACAATGTTGTTGAAGCCATGACACTTCTATGGGGCATTAATTTGGAAAATTAAAAGGGTTTTAAGATGATTCAAATTGAAGGGGATTCTATGCTCATCATAAATTCCCTTAGAAAATACAAGATCCACAATTGGGATTTAGGAAATATTCTCTTTGATATTAAGGAATTGCTTAAAACCTTTGATAATTTTCTCTTCCTTCATACCCCACGTAATGGTAATAAAAGTGCAGATTGTTTGGCTAATTGAGGGGTGAAAAGTAATGTTTTTAAATTTTGGGAAAAGGGGGATGAGATCCCAACTATTATTAATAACACCATTAATCATGATAGGAAATGATTTGAAGGCCATATCTCCCTTGGGGTTGCTTGTCATCAATGTTTTTATTAAAGGAAGGACCATTAGCATGTGTGAGATCTTTGATGGGATTTCTATTTACTACGAGTTTGTGGGATGTACTTTCTATTTGGTGTCCAACTCTCAGCTCTTTTTGAGAAATAAAATCATGGGAGGTGGAAGGCTTAAATTTGAACCCTCGAATTATGGTGTGCTCCATAATAATTTGTCCATGTGGCGCATTTTCAAGACAGGAGGTTTCAGGAATTTTATTTCCAAGATTAATGGGTCTGATTCATCCCTTTCCCTTAAATTTGGGTGAGCCTAGGAGAATGGGATGTTCATGATCCACAATATGGAGGTGCATGTTTTTATCAGTCAATCACGTAGGTTATTGGCATGGATATGGAGGGGATGAAGATCTTCAAGGTCCAAACCAGATGTAACTATGAGATTCAAACCTTTTTCAAAGGTAAAGAAAAGGTTTATTTTCTCATTGATGATATTATGCGATATTACCTACCTGACATATGGAATACTATGTGTCTTCATATTATACAATACATAACACTTGAGGGTAATTATATGAAGATTTATACACACCACCTCTCTATGTTAAACATGTTTAGACATAGGTTTGTTATGATTATCCCTTTCTATTTTTTTCATGTCGGTCTCAACATCGGTCAAATATTTTCAGAAAGTGAAGAAAAATACCCTTTGCATCATGGAATTTTCCTCCTTTATCAAAATGATAAGCCCCTCTTGCCTAAGGATTTAGTGCTAGCCATGTAAGATTCGAGGATAATGTCACTCCCGTTGTGCTTATGATCGAGACTTCGGAGGGAGAAGGGTTTGAGACCTAAGGTGAGGATAAGGATTACAAGATGGCTCTGACTTATTTAGTAAGTATGAAAGATGATTTCTCTAGGGAAAGAATAAGGTTCAGCCAGATTGGGAGGAGACTACTGATAAAATTAATCTCAGGATCCAACAATTGGAGAAGGACGTGGATTTCCTAGGTGAAGTTGGTATAGAGACTGAGGGATAGAATGATAAAGCGCATCGAGGCCTCAAATAAGATCTGAATTTTTAGAACTCCATCGGGAGGATTTGATTGGGATTAAAAACATGGTCAAAGACTTTCAGGAGAGAGGTTATGTAAATTGGAAAATGGAAGTAAGAATATAAGGCTCAACTTTTACCTTAACGAGTTCTGAGAGGAGGATGGTGGTAAGGATAACACCCAGAAGGTGGTTGATCAATATTATGTGCGAGATGGGTCAAGCAAGAACCCACATTGGCTCTTCTAAATGCCTTAATACTAGATAGTTTATGTTGGAAGGCTAGGAATTTTTCATACTATGGGCAAACTCTCCCTATTTTGATGCGGAAGTAGTTTGTTTATTTTTTGTTCCTTATGGACTTTGGTTTGGGTTAAGGTTTTTAACCATTTTTGTTTTCATGATTCTATTTTTTTATGTTTGGTTACACTCATGGTGTATCTAAATATGTAAGGCCTCTAGGATCCATAATCCCTTCTTATTACCCTATAATAAAAAAAAAATGTTCAATAAAGAGTACCATACATATTTGACATGGTCATCATTTTCTGCTCCATAAAGTCTATTTAACATGACCATGAGAACCCTAAATCCTTTCTAAATAGTGACATAGGGAGGTTTAATTTCTATCTTTGTTTAACCCTAGATGAGTCAATGGCCCAATCTCTTAAATATTCAAACACATCACTTTCATTCATATATTCTTTCACTATATCTTAATTGTATGATAAATTTGGGGAATTAATATTATAAATACCATTAAAAGTGCTTCCTATATAACCATATCAATGATGGATCCTGTAACATTGGAGATGATTTTCCCATCTTGAAGGGTGTAGGAAATGAACATGTGTTTGAGAATAGGTCATCACATGGGAAAAATTTAGGCTTAGATGTAATATTGTGTAAACAACAGTCTCTGATTGATTTCAAATCATCATAATAATCCTAATCTATTTGTAACAAATCTCATCCTCTATAATTTTGGTCACAATCTTGAATTTCTCAAAATAATTGGCTCCAATTATAGTGAATTGAGTGTCTTTCAACTCTTGTATTTGGGATGAAGATGAATCTTCTACTTTAGGTGCCATTTTTCTCAAATTCTCCTCTTCTTTACTCGATCATCTCAAAAATTTGCGTTCCTACTCTCTTTTAATTTTATTGACAAATTTCTGTCAATACCAAAGTTATATTATATGGTGTCTTCATTTATAAGGGCAAACCAATCCTCAACATATGGATCGGTAAGAATCTTTGTCGGGTGGGTCTGCATTATCAATGGGGATATCAGATTCCCAAAGGTAAAGTGTGTTAGTGAGGGATGAAGGATGATGTCACTTATGGTGGAAAGGGGGAAGGTGATCATAAACCCCCATGTATTCCAATATGGTGTTATTAGTAGGAAAAGTATTAGGGGTATCCCATAGAATAAGAGCTTCAATACTAATGAGTTAGGATGCATTAGTGAAAGTGAAGGAACATGGAAAGAGGTATGGGCATCTACAGAGGATGGCTGAGGAGGGTGATACCCTAATCTAGCCTTGTGCAATCACGGAGGAGGTCCCAAAGCTTTGTGATTTTATGTTTGGGTTGATTTATTTGAGTATTGGAGAAACCAAAGCGACAAAGATAGTCATATCCTATACCATATTTAAAATATCATGGGTACCATCAAAGATAGGAGAGGGATCAATAGGTGGCGTGACGGAATTACAATACTCAAAAGGAGATGGGTTAGTGGGGATAGCGTATACAATGAATGCCCAAATACCGAAATTTTAGTCATGCATATAATATAGAAGGAACCACGTGCATAGCATGGATCCAAGGTCTTCCTAGGAGGAGATTATAGTTGAGGTCATTAGGCATAACATGATAAGGAATATCAAGTGTACATGGACCAATAGTGATTGGAAAATTAACAATACCTAAAACATGTTTGGGGATGTTATCAAAGCCACAGATAGAGATAGACGATGGGACTAATGATGCTTATGACATGCCTATATGTTGAAGGAAAGTGACATTGTAAATATTTAATTCAGATCCATTAATGACTAAAGTGCCCTTAACACCTACCTTATCAATACAAACTTAGATGTATAAAGGAGGGTCATGTTGCAATATCTCTAGAGGAGGTAGATAATTTTTCGTGATAGTTATTTGGTCCTCATTAATTGATATGACTATAATGAACTTATAATATACATATCTAGGTGAAATATGATGGGGGATATAAGTGTTAGACAAGTACGTCTTAATCTTACTAATACAATCGGGTGTTTTTGCAAATAAGTGTGAATAGATATATTGATGATGATCAATGGAAAAAAAGAGAGGGTAGAAAGTGATGGATGCATGACCTAGGGGCATGGACAATCGAGTCAGGTTCACCAAAATGATTAACTAAAATTAAATAATTAGGGGAAAGTATAATGATATTTAATCTAATCTAGGAGGACAATAAATGATGTAAATAAATATTCTAAGCAATGTAAACTAGCTAAATAATTAAATTAATAGAAATAAAACCTAATATGCAAGAGTAAAGTGAGGAAATAACTCGAGTTGATCGCAGGTGGTTTTCGTAGAGTGTTGCAAGTGTGACAATAAATTATAGGAAAAGGAATGACTACATAGAGGTCCCAAAAAGGGTGTATCGGAGGATGCAGAGGCATGCTGCGTCTAGGAAGGTATTGGGGCGCCCGGGGTGCCCCTTGTCTGCTGAAATAGGTGTTGTGGTCTCTGTAAAAGCTCTGTAGTTGGTCTTTTCAAGGACCAAATATAGTTTATAACCTTTTTGTTTTTCACGGTGGATTCGTTGAACTATGTCGAATGTACGAAATAAAGCGAGATGATGTTTGAAGACTTGCAAAAGAGAAAAAAGTATCAAATCCCTAAAAAATAAAATATGTAAATGAATGGGTCAGACTAACCTTAGCTACCACAAAAGTGGGCTTACTAAACTAAGCGATGCACTACATTTTAGACCCGGATGTAGTTCGGTGTGTGTGTGTGCATTTCGTGCCCTAGGTGTTCTTGGGCGATCGCACTTTGTGAAATAGTGAGCAATAGCTAGATGTAGAAAATGTAATAGTTTGTGTGCATGGAATAGAATATAATCCCTCCCCCTATGAAGTGTGATGCTAGATGTCCTAGATTAGTGCCTTTATGATGGAGTTATGTGGATGTCAATGTAATAGATGGATGCAACTCTAAATGGATTGATAGTAGTGTATGATGTTAGGTCCCTCATTATGGTCTTATAACTTTATATTTATAGGGTTATCTTACTCTAATTTCATAATTAACCCAGAAGAGGATGACCACAGTAAAAGATAAGGATGAAAATGACTAGAAGAGGCCTAAAAATTGGCAAGAAAGTGCTAGAAGGATTGGGGTACCCCGAGGTGGGTCCAAGGCACCTCGAGGCACTCCGATTACTAAATTTGGGTGCCCTAGTTATGACTAAAATTCTGGGGGATGTGCAAAAATGGTTGGGCATGTAGGTACAATAGGTTACAAATAAAGAAATAAAATGGCCAAAGGGACAGGGGTTAATTAGTACTTTCTTTGCTCAATAAACTTCTAAATAGTAGTATGAGACTGGGATAAATAATTGTCTAAAGTCCATGATTTTGTGACTACATTAGACCATACCTATAACCCACAAACTATCCCCAAATTTAGTTGCAAGTAATGATACATGAGCATTCGGGCTCACGTGTAATCTTGTATTAGCTTGAGAAATTTTTGAGCAGTTAGAGTTAGTTTTTTTGGATTGTGTGTTGTTGGTGGGTTGTGTTATGAAGAAACTATGTTTTTGGTGGCCCACGGAATTATAGTGTTGTATTATGTGTTGGTGTTGTGCACAATCCTATTATGCAACGTTAGTGTTTTACACAAGCCTATTGTGTACGATTCAATCTATTGCGTAAACTACACAACTATTTGGAGCTTCACAACCATTGGTAGAAGGCACGGAACATTAATGAAGATGCATAAATCTATTGAAGTCGTGCAATCCTAATGGAAGTCACGAAGTACCATCTCGGGATGCGGAATACTACAAAGTTGATTATAAGTTGTGAAACACTTAAGAATGTTAGTAGAAGTTGTGAAAGTTTGAAAAGGTCAATTGTGTTTGGTGATGAGCCCTTTGGGCCATATCATCATATTATTCCTAGATATTAAGAGTTAATTTATAGCATTTGGTGGTTATATAAACAAATCCTAATTTCCTTTAAAATTCCATTTGTTTAAAACCTATTTTTAGCAATCCCATTATGTAATGTGAGTTTAAAGCTCGAGAGAGGAGGAGGATGTGACATGACATAATTAAATAATGATTAAATGATTGTATCATTGGAAATTAATATATGTGTTTTTATTCCTCCCAAGTATATGCATAAATTTTTTTATGAGTATTTGATGTTGAATTAAAATTTGTATCGTTGCATATATGTTTGTATAGCACTTGGTTTTGAGGGATTTATAGTCTATGGATGTTCTTAAATGAGCACCTTAACCATGTATGTATTATTTGGAATCAAATCAATGTTTTCTTTACTTGTGAGTGGTGGCATAACTAACATTAGTGGTTTTCCATATTTATGAGTGTGGGTAGAAAATCATTGCAGACATCTTCGATATGTAACTATTGGGTAGAAGGTGTGAGAATTACACAACAAACATTGGTTATTTTCCATATTTGCAAGTGTGGCTAGAAAATCGTTGCGGGAATCTTGGTGAGATATTGTTGGGTAGAAGGTGTGCAGGAGTGTGGAGTTCATATTCATTTGAGAAAACACAATGGAACACGGTTGGAATGTTCTAGGAGCTCGCATAAATCAAGATGTGAGAGTAGAGGATTTTACCGAGTTAATGTGGACTATGCAAGCTCGTTTGGAGGCCATGGTAGTTGCACAACATTGATGTTTTGCTATGGAGGAGATAAATGATAATGAAGCGGAACCCCTACGACAGGAGTGCAAGTGTGAATGAGGAAGAAGTGGAAAAATAAATTCCAGAAGAAAATATTTTGTGCATAATTGGTACAATAGGAAGTAAACCTAAATTGGATACCCATAATTATTTTGATAGTTTATAAGTAGAAAATCTTGTTGATTTGGATGACGGATATCAAGAAGCAATTTAAATATGAATACATGGAAGATCCCGGGAGATTCATATTTTCTTGCACAAATTTTAAGGGTCATGCATCTCTATGGTGGGAGAATATCTAGACAAACAAAGTGCAAAAAGGTAATCCAAAGTTCAAAACATGGGATAGGATGGTTTGAGAGAAGACAAAATTATTTCTCGTGGATTACAAACTTATTTTTATTAAGAAGATGCAAAAACTTGTAACAAAGAGAGCTTTGTGTGAAGGAATTTATTGAAGAGCTTTATTGACTCATGATTTGAGCAAGACATGTAGAGGATGACATGAAGAAGATATTTGTGTATATGAATGGATTGTGAAATTTAGTTCATAATAATGAGTTTGTAATGATCTATGTGCAGTCAATAGATGAATCCTATCAATGTGTTTTGAAAGTAAAAAGAATTTGGTGCATAAATAACATAGTGCTACCCATGAAGGTTAAAGTCGTGCAAAGTTGTGGAAAGGGTGGCGATAGAATAAATTGTGTGTATCATGAAGGTGGGGTAAGTTCGATATTGTTTAGTGAAATAACAGATAAAAGTGGAAATACATCTAGGGGAAGAGGGTATTTTATACATGGAAGAGGTCACAGATTCAATGACACATGTAGAGGAAAATTTGTGTTAGCATGTGAACATGAAATGACTATGAAACCAATTCAAAGAAAGATCTAACACAATATTTCATCTACCTTGAATACAAAGCAAAGATAAAAGGGGGGATAAATTGATATACATGTATTTACCTGCAAGTGGAATCCTCCTTCTTTGATGATTTTGATTTACTCCTTTGATTTGTTTTTTGAATGGTTATCAAGATGCTTTAGATTTGTGGACTGATTTTGGCATCACCTCTCCTTGATCAAATGATGAATTTGACTTGATGGAATGCTATGAAGATTGCTTAGTTAGCTTGATAATTTGGCAGCATAAACTTGCAATTGTTCTAAGGTGCTTTTCATGGAGGGTGGCACCTCTATTTATAGCTAGAGGAGGAAAAAATAAATGGTTGAGATCTTTCCATGGTGGATTAGATCAATGGTTGAGAATGGATGAGAGGGGATAATTTTCTAGATGTGGAGAATTCTAGATTTCTTAAGAACTCTAGAAATAGTGTAATTTTATTTGAATATTTGAAAATGGGAAGGAAGAATGGAGAGGCTTCTAGAAATAGAAGCCTCTAAATTTGGAGGGGCATTTAGCTTGTGATTATGTAAGATTAAGTATGTTTAATTGATCCATAGGGATCTAGAAAAACACACCACTTCATCAGTTCCATCAGCACCAAGAAGGAGAAACAAGAAAAGTGAATAAAATGAGGTAAACAGAGGTTCTGGAAGGAACCGCTGCTCTCAGTAAAGCAAGCGGTTTGAGAACCACCACCCGAAAGGGTGGTGACAGTCCTAAAACCACCACCCGAGGCAAGGTGGCATTCTTGAGACCGCTAGTTTTCTCAAGGTGGTGGTCCTGTCACTTTCGAACAGAAAAGAAGAATGGAATGTGAATGGACACGAATTTGAAGCACCCAGCTGTGTCTCTTCCCCTTCCATGCCCTTTCACATCCTCCAGTGCACGAGAGGACATGGGAAGGCCTATAAATGCATGAAAGGAGTAAGAGAATGATCATTCGGAAGATCCAGAGAGATAGAGAACTAGATTTTAATGAGAGTAGTGAGTAAGATCTTGATGTTGGAATGGAATTGTAGGAGCAAGGTGAAGAAACAGAGAAAAAAGTAATCAGAGAGAATATTTACAATGTTTCTTCTTTCCATACTTATTTTAATCTCTAATTGTTTATATTATACCAAAAAAGTGGGAAGAAAGAGCGAAGCGATTTGCCGTTCGATTGGTTTTCCTCCTTGGAGGTTTCAAGATAAAATTGTTGGTGTTGAAATTTTGAATTATTTTCTTATTTCCAATTTCCTTTCTATAGCACTATATAATCATCCACGAAGCTCTAATTTTTCAAGAAAATCTATCATTATCTAAATTTGAAAGTATAATGACATAGTTGTGTGATTCGTAGAGTACCAAAGTATAATTTTACGGACCATTTTGGTATCGAGCTGATTATATATCCAGGACTATGGTATTCGAATATTTATTGTGACTTTATATGATAGTGAAAAGGTCCAAAGGTGAAGAATTTTTACCTTGAGAGCCGATATTTCTACGAAGAAGTGGAAACAGAGAGTTCAAGCTCAAATGGAGGAAGAGAACTTGGTCCCGTAGAGTCGAGATGATGGAGACCATGATGGATGGATTGTATAGAAAACAAGAAGAGATTTCAGAACTGCAAAAGATGGATTCAGTTAAGAAAGATTCCATGGACTTAGTGGTTTGAGCACAAGCCGAAAATTTTGGTATAGAAAAGACCCATGAAGAGGAAGAATAGGAAGAGAGTGAAGAGACACCAATTGTAAGCGAGAAGGTAAAATCTGCACATACACCTTTTAAAGTTGAAACAAAAGTGGAAATAAAGAATTTTGAAGGAAAAGTAGATGCAGAATTACTGGATAAATGGCTAAAACAATTAGAAGTCTACTTTAGTGTGCATAATGTCACTAAGGCACAAAGGATAACCTTTGCACATCTCAAAATGGAAGGTCATGCTCTGGTTTGGTGGGAAACCCATCTAGCCACTTGTGAGAAGAAGAAACATCTTATTGTCAATACTTGGAAAGGTTTTAAATAATTGATTAGAGCTAACTTCTATCCTATTGGCCATAAGACTAACATGATGATTAAGTGGTAGTACTTTAGATAGGGTAGTGGTCAAAGCATGTAAGACTACACTATGGAATTTCGGAGACAAGCCATGTTGCTTAATATGGACTTGGAGGATGAGGACATTCTGACCAAGTATTTGGGAGGACTTCACACTCACCTTTAGAGGAAGGTAATCTCCACGAATCCCAAGGATCTCAATGAAGCTTGTATACAAGCATACTACATTGATGATGAGAAGAAGCAAGGAGAAATAGAGCCAAAGGGAGACCAGTCAATAGAATAGCAGGACAAAGAACAAGGGAAGACAAGTAGCAAAGGTAAATGGAAAGGTAAACATGCTGCTATTGCTTTGCATACTTGTAAAGATCCTAAGAATTTTTATAAGAATTGTGATGTAAATGGACATACCAACGCCACATGTTGGAAGTTGCATCCAGAATTGCACCTAAAGCACTGAACCAAGGATTCCAAGAAGTCCATGGCCACTGTGAAGACAGAAATAGATGTGGATATTGAGGATGATTTGGATGTAGATGAGAGGCTAGGTTGCATGGCCATTAACATGTACGGTGCAGCAGAAGAAGAAGAGATGAGTAAGTTATTTCAAATCAGAATCCAAATCAAGAAGACTAAGGTAAACGCTTTAGTAGATTCTAGTTCTCAATCAAATTTTATTTCTGATGTAGTTGTAGAACAGCTTGGTCTAGAGACTTACACGCATCCACATCCATACCCACTAGGATGGGTGAAGAAGGGTGTAGAAATACAAGTTACAAGGAAGTGTAAGTTTCAGTTTGGGATAAATACCCAATACATAGATGTATTAGAGGTTGATATTATTCCACTTGATGCATTTGACGTTGTCTTCAGAAGTCCTTACTTATATGTCAGGAATGTTGTGTTCATAAGGAGGGAGAACCGATACAGATGGGTCAAGGATAGAGTCAGTTTTTAACATCATGGCACACCAGAGCAAATCAAAGAAATCTATGGTAAGTTCCAACCAAGTACCAAGACTTATTCATGCAAATCATTAGTTTTGTTTGCTTTCATTAGGAGAAAAACAAAATGGGTATGAGAGCACAAATATTTATGACCAAAGGATGGAAAATTTGGATAGCACTTGTCGAGTTTTGTAGAAGAAGACACCACAAGAGCTACTCATTCAAGGGGAAAAACAAACTTCCTTTATGCATCACCGTGTATACCTACTGATTTATTGGACTGACAATAGAGGCAAAGCAAGAAGAAGATGAGATACAAGGAACGGTGGTGACTATAGAAGCAATGTACTTGGAGAGGATTCGTCAATCCATCTCAAGAGACAAGGACAAATAATAAGGACTAAACCACTACAGTATGGGACCTTTTCCATACTTGGGTAGGTTGGAGAATAAACCTTTAGGCCATACTTCATGGATATGCACGCGATAGCAAGTTGCAAGAGCTCGCAATCACTAACGCCATCTATGCATGACAAAGAAGGAAAGATACAGAAGTTACCTTCCAAAGAGGATTGTACTCGAGGAAACTCAGAGGAGGATGTAGCACTGGAGCAACAAACCAGAGATCCACAAGATCCTTGGCGCAGTTGGGACGAGAGAAGACAACAAGACAGACCCAATGGTACTCGAATGAGCACAAGAGGGATTTGATTCCTCTACCACTCCCCCACTAATATTTTGTGGGACCAAAAGCCTCCTAAGCAAGGAGGTATGATTCATAGGGATCCAAAAAAACACACCACTTCATCAGTTCCATCAGCACCAAGAAGGAGAAACAAGAAAAGTGAGTAAAATGAGGTAAACGAAGGTTCTAGAAGGAACCGCTGCCCAGCCTAGGGCTGCGGTCCCGAGACCTGCCAATATACTCAGGGTGGTGGTCTTGTCACTTTCAAACAAAGAAGAAGAATGGAATGTGAATGGACATGAATTTTAAGCACCTAGTCATGTCTCTTCCCCTTCCATGCCCTTTCACATCCTCCAGTGCATGGGAGGACATGGGAAGGACTATAAATGCATGAAAGGAGAAAAAGAATTATCATTCAAAATATCCGAGAGAGATCGAGAAGTAGAGTTTAATGAGAGCAGTGAGAAATATCTTCGGTGTTAGAATGGAATTATAGGAGCAAGGTATAAACAGAGCAAACAAGTAATTGGAGAGAAGGTTTACATTGTTGTTTCTTTTCATACTTATTGTAATCTATAATTATCTATATTAGACCAATAAAAGTGGGAAGAAAGAGCAGTTTCCCTTCCCAACTGGTTTTCCTCCTTGGAGGTTTCTAGGATAAAATTGTTGGTGTTGAAGTTTTGAATTATTTCCTTCTCTGCAATTTCCTTTCTATAGCACTAGATAATCAATCACGAAGCTCTAATTTTTCAAGAAAATCTGTCATTTTCCAAAGTTGAAAGTAGAATAGCATAGTTGTGTGATTTGTAGAGTTCCAAAGTAGAAGTTTACGGATCATTAATGGAGTGATTTGATGGAGAAGCTAGGAATAGAGTAGGTGCAGGTAGGTTGTAGGTGAGTGGGTATTTTTAAATTGGTAGAAAATAGTTAATGAAGATTAGAATGTAGTAAATAAATTATTAATTGATGTATTAATATTTTTAAGGATGTAAATGGGGTTATGGAATATGAAATAATTGAGTATGGTTGTATATCATATAATAATTAATTAAATTTATAATTAATTATTATAAGATCAATGGTGAGGATGAATGGCTTTTGCATGATAAGTGAGTTGTTTGCTAAATGACCATGTCAAAAATTACATGTCTACAACACATGTTACAAGTGTGGAGAAACAATGCATATAAATTTTGAGTGCCCACACGCCCGAGTGATGGGAAGAAGAATAATGCAAATGTGTACATTGTGTAAGGTGATGAATACAATACAACAAGATGTGGAGAATACCCGGAGATGGGAGAAGCGTTGATGTTCAAATATGTGTTGTTGAAGATAGTAAAAGAGGAAGTTGGTCCTAAACAAAAAAAAAATAGTTTATTCATAAAAACATGAAAGGACGAAAAGTCTGCAAATCGATTGTGGATAGAAAAGCACCAATAAGTTAGCTTCGTAGGAGATAGTAGAAAAGTTCGGTTGAAGAGGATAAAACATTCTAATCCCAATAAGGTTTTTGGTTCTAGATGGGACATCAATTTTTAGTGAATGATAAATTTATGGTTAAGTTCTAAATTGGGAGGTATGAAGATGAAGTGATGTGCAACATCATGCCCATGGACATGTCATGTGTTTATTAGAAGGTCATGGTAGTTCAATTGAAAGGTGTGACATGATGTCTGCACAAACACCTATAGACTAGGGAAGGATTAGAGAGAATACACTCTATATCCAATAAAGGATAAGAGTGAGTGAACTAAGTGAGGACCTAATGTTCTATTGTTATCATGTCAGCAATTTTTGAGTGATGTGAAGCATAATAGTCCATGTTTTGCATTAATATTGAAGCCTACACAAAAAGCATGTGTGTGGATGGTGGTAAATAAGTTTGAATTAATAATGTGAGATGTGAAATATATATTGGGAGAGTTTTCAAAGATCATTTCTAGTGGGTTACGAAGGGTTATCGCTTATGAGGAACATAAATCATTTGTTGGATTTGATTCCAACATCAAGTTTTCCGAACAAGGTAGCTTACAAGATGATATCGTAAGAGAATGTCGAGACAACGTGAAAAGTTTAGATGTTGGGTAATGTTGGCCATTTTGTGGTTTTTTTCATTGATTTCAACCCCAATTGATGGAAAATTGTGTCGTGATGTATTATGATTCCTATATGATGTTATTCGGGTGTTAAGCATAAAGTTTGGGTGTTTTGGTGAGTTCTACAATGTCTTGGTGCATGGTTTAGTAGGTCTAGTCATGGTTTGAGGTCTCCTAAGTGATTTTTACGAGTGTCGTGATGTAAATAGTGGTACGAATGATGCTTCATTGGTGTAAATGGGTCTTCGTGAAGTAAGCATGGCTATCTCATGAGTCATCGGCATTGAGTTAGGTCATTTCAAGCTTGTTTCTATCCTGAAAGTAGATTTATAAGGTAGAGATGTGAGTTTTAAAACAAATAAATATTTTCCAATCATGGTATCATAATTTTTATGTTATACACGGGTCATGTATGGTGAGTTTAGGTCTTCATTCGGTGATTTAGTGCTTCTATAAGGTCTTTGGGTGAGAAACAGGTTGGTTTATATAGGTAAGTCGTTGTGGATGGAGATTTTTAGAGATATCTAGGATATATGGTGGTTATGGAAAATTATATGATGTTTTCATGGTGCTTAATTCCAAATATAATGTCATTGAAGAATATTTTTAATTTATACAAGTTTTGGTGAAACTCGGTAAGTATCGGTGTGATTTTATAGAAAATGCGAGACCTTTTGATGCTCATTGTGAATTGTATGATTTTCATGGGAACCTTAGTTATTTTAATAATTATTATGTCAATTATGAATATTTCACAAAAATAATAAGGTTGTTTTATCTTCACGTTTTTATGAACGGTCGTTAAGAAGCTAAGTTGGTTTGAAACCCCAGCTAAATCCTAGCTAGGAGAAGTTTGCACAAAAGTGCTTGTATCAGCCCTATTTTAATTTCTAGTGAAAATTTTATGATTTTATGTTGTATAGGAATATTTCATCTTTCCATAAAGGTATGTTAGAGAATGTGGTCATATGTGGGCCCCACCTAAAAATGCAATTTTTATAAGTAAAGAAGAGTTCCAGTTTGTGGAAAATTTGTCTAAATGTGGTAATGACTAAATTACCATTTATGAAATCTTAGAATTTTTTCTTGATGTCCATTTATGTTTCAGATCATGGTGATGTTAAAAAATGTCAAGTGTGCTTCATTCATGTTGATTAGTCAAAACATAGTTTTGGAGCAGCTAAAAAGCAGTCTTCAATGAAATGAGCATAACAGGAGCTACAGGTGGAGTTAGGAGGTGATTCAAGTTGTGTTGGAAATATAATTAATATAAATTTCCAGTGATATAATTTTTTATTCATTATTATGATATTTTCTATGGTTTCTAATTCAATTTATGAGCAAGAATATTTCTTTCTATTCAAGAGAGAACTATTATTTTATGAAAGACTGAGTTGGTTGGAGCATGAAATGGATTGTGTGATGCTTTCTATCTTCTTGAATATGAATAAGGATGAATTTTTCATCCAATTAATCCATTTATATTCCTTGAATGTATTTTGAAGGATGTTAACTAGTTGCTTTTTGAAATCAGGTTTTGGGTAGCATGATTGGTGAAGGCACAATTTTATGTACTTTGAACCCTTTGGTTGTTTCAAGACTTATAAATTACCTATAAGTGTTATGAAGGTATTTTAATTTCCATAAATTTTTGCATTTCATATTTGAATTGATTTTAAGAGGTCTTGAGGTCCAAATTCATATTCAAGGCCCCTGAAGGGTGCAAGCAGTGTTTTGAGAAGCATAAGAAACAGTGGTCCCATTTAATAAAATAATTTGATTGGTTGATGAAATTTGTGACCATGTATTATTTTTAAATTTTATTTTAAACATTTTTGATGAATTTTAAATCATTACTAAAAATAGTTTTGGTGATAGAAGAATTTCGCATTCAATGCATGGGTTTTTGTGATTTTGGTGCATGGAAGAAGGGTTTTGCTAGGCCGACCCATATGGGTCACTTGTGACTGTTTTGATAAAGTTATGGGATGTTTTTAATGATGCATTGGTCAAACCAAAGGTGTAATACCGACCTCCTTTAGGTTAGAAGAAAGAAAAGCATATAAAAGTGATGTTTTGGGTTCATTTTTGAACTAGTGCTCTTAGAGGGAAGAATTGTGACCTAGAGAAGAGTGATTTGCAGGTATGTGTGGATGATTTGAATGCTAGGGAATAGCATGAATATTTTAATATTGATTTAATACATGATAGCAAGGTTTTAGATCCAAGAGAAGTTGAGAAAGAAGAAGATAGAGCAAGTTTGATTCCCTAGGGTATGAGTTTGGGTTTGTGAGATGAATAAATGATCTCCATCAGTTGTGGAAGTAGAAATATCAGAGATAAAACATAATCAGATGGATTAGTTCATTCCTATTCATCCTATGGGGTTTTATCCTCCTTGTGAAGTTGGTGCTTCACTAAATTAGGGGTTAGTGTTCCTTGTAGGGTTGGTGCTCTACTAAACTAGGGTTTGGTGTTCCTTGTGAAGTTGGTGTTTCAATAAATATATTTTCTTTGTGTAATATAAGTAGAGTTTCAATGGGTTTTCTTCCCCATGAGGTTTTCCCACTTACATATGGTGTTCTTGTGTTGTGTACTTTGTTTCATGCTCTTGTGATTGATGTTACATATCTAATGCACACATATGGTTATGGATGGTTAATGGATGAATGAATAAATGAATGTATGTGATGGTAAATGAATTGAAAAGTAATTTTTAGGATTGATTCACCCCCTAGTCCATTGTGCTTCCAACAATTGGTATCGAGCAGAGTCTGGTGAAGCAAGCCTAACAACTTGAAGGAGATCCTAAAAGCACAAGATGGCTAAGTAGATCAGAAAAGAGAATCAAGAGTTGAGATCCATGGCCAAAAATGATGAAGAAAATGTGAAAATCCTTAAGATTCGGTTGGACAAGGACATGTCATATTTGAGCACAAAGGAAGAGGAATGTGAAAGACTGAGAAACAAGCCATGTTATGTATGTGTGCATCGAAAAGTTTACTTCAAAGAGGTGGTATTTAATCTACAAGAATATTTAGCATTTCATAGGATTGAGAACATCAAATTGAAGTTGTAAATCAAAGATATGACAGTTGCTCTTAAGGCCAGTGAAGAATAAAGTGATAAGTTCAAAGAATAAATCCAAGCCTTGAAGATGAAAGAGGATGTAAAGCCTATTATTGCAGATCCAACAAATGGTCCAAGTTCCAAAGTAAGTGAAAATTATGGTGTTCATGGGAAGAAGGTTCATTCTAGGCCTAATCCAACTAAACGGCCAAATGCAATGAGGTATGCAAAATTTCATGGTTATTTTTATGCTTACAATGGTTATGGTCATAGAGCAAGAGATTTTAGGAAGTTTTTCCGTTGTGTGTACTCTTGGAGAACTGGTAAAGATCAAAAAAGTGATCAGCCAAGTGATCATCATAAGGTTACTTGCTACAAGTGTCATCTCAAGGTTCATGTTCCAAGGTTTTGCTCCCATAATTCTTCTAAGAAATTAAAGATGGTTGCTACACCCAAAATTAAGGAGGTTTGGTTTCCTAAATCAATTAAATATGAATATGATCCAATCAAGGAAAATGAGAAAAATATTTTCAAGGTTGAAAAGAGGTCTAATCATGTAAATGAAGACAAAATACATGAATCAAGGGTTGAAGTGAAGCATTCCTCTATGTTTGAAAATATGAAAAAGATTGGACTTTGGGATACTTCAAAAGTTATTAGGTATTTCATTTGATCCATCTATATGTCTTGAATCATTTTTTTCATTGATATGTGTGTGTGTGTGTGTGTCTTTTTGTCTTCCAAGAAGAGTCATCCATGTATTTCAAGTTTTGTGGTCTAATTCAAGCTCTGTCAAGTACATTACGAATTTGATAGTTTTTGTATGAGATAAATTTTGACTACAAAGGTAAATAAGTCTTGTCTAAAGCATTTAGGTTCTATGGTTTTGAGTCCATGACTTTATGATTTGGTATTCAAAAGGGAATGTCCATGTTGTCTTGCAAGAGTCAATTTTGTGTCACAATAGTTGTTCAAGGTCTAACAAAGTGGTTAAAAAGAAGCACTACGGTAGTCACTTAAATTAGTATGTCTTTGTTTGATGGTAAATTAAGTATTTGCATCCAAAGTATTAACAATAATGTGTTTGAATTCATGTTTATCTTCAAAAGATGTCAAAAGTATGTGTTGTTACTTGTAGCTCTGTCATGATTCTTCATAGTTGTCAATAAGTCAATGGTCTTGCAAATATATGTTACGAGAAAATATGAGTGACAGTATGTTTCAGAATTTTGAAGAATATATTAGGTGTCTTAGTCTATATGCTAGCTCATGTGTGTTATAATCTATGTTAATTGTGTATGGTAGGTATGAGTCCTGCCAAGTCTTAAAGAAAAGATGCAATCGAGTCTACGTGTTGTAATAGGTATGAGTATGTTGACATGTGTTCTTAGCTAGTAAAGGTTAATATGGTTCCTCCTGGTATCATGAATGTCTCAAAGCAAGGTCTGCTCAAAGTTCATGAAGTAATGAGAAACTGAAGCATGTTTTCAATTCAAGTATGTTGTTGAGAAGATTTGGCAAGGTCTTGTGCCATGCATTATGTATCCACGAGTCCATGTTTTCTATCGGTGTATTGTGTTGGCAATATTTTTGAGTTCATAAATGTGTCTTCATGTATCTACATTGGGGAGTATGAATGTCACTCCAACTTGAATAAGTTTAGGGTCTATGTTCATTTTTTTGTCCTTTGTTGGAAAATTCATGTATTAATGAGGTTTATATTCAAGTAAAATATGTTTTTGCAGTTATATTATGATATCCTTGTATCAATAAGGTTGTGAGTGTGTGTCTAAAGTAAATTATGAGAATATGTGTCTAAGTCTTTTCATGAATGATTTTTAAAAGGTCGGTGACCCCTCCTTGTAAGTCAAAGGCTTGACAAAGAGTAAATGAGTCCATGTCTTTGTTCTAAGTTGAGTATCAATCTATGTGTCAAGTTATGATCAATGTTCTAAGTTAGTAAAATCCATGAATCACTAAAATGGAATCTTCAAGCTGATAAATGTAATAAAAGATTTTCAAAATTTGTATCAATAACTCAAAGGTGTTATTGTGTTTGAAAGATATATTTAAGGGTTTGTTGGCTTGAAAAAGTTGCGGGGTTATGTTTGTCGAAGTATAGAAGAAGGAAGTTCACCTAAAACTTTATACTTGAAGGATATTTTCATATGTTCATCAAGAAGCTAAGCTCTAATCAATGAAAAAGAGACCATCTAAACCAAGTCTACTACGGTGATATGCTATAGTGGTTTTCATAAGGTATATAATGTAAAGTCTTAGAAGATAAGTGCTCTTCTAGAAAGATGCTCCTTAGCTTATTGACTGAATTTGGAAAGAGTGTTAAGACCGAGAAAGGTATGTACTATGTAAAAGAGTGGTCTGTCATCAAGACTAAGATATGTGGGAAATCTCGGGTGTGTGCATCTAAAACCTAACATTGTGTAAAAGGTTTTTTCATCATAGGAGTATGTGTGCATCTACAAGAGTGTCTCAAAGTGCAAAGGTCGTCTCTACGCAAGTGCTCAAAATATGGTTAGCTACAAATTTGAAAGATGAGATTTGGTGAAAAACTACACTGATGCCTCAATCGGTTAATGAGCTCAAGTTTTGAAGATATGGCTTCATTCAAAAGTGAAGTGCATCTAAATGTTACCCACTAAGTGCATGAAGAGTGATCTAAGAAGGGGTTTTGGATCCTCTTTGGTTTCTCATAAGCAAGTACGGTGTAGTCTTCTCGGTGCGAGTCTATTAAGGATTGTAGTGAATAAGACATGATGAGCTTGTATGGGTATAAGTTGCAAGTCAAAGGTGTTGATGTCTCGGGAAGGTTCAAAACATGAATGCTAAAGGCCTAAGATGGTCTTGTAAGGTAGAGGAAGTATGAATGGTTCATAAGGTCTATAGAAATATGTTTACAAAGTCCTCAAGTCGAGTTTTGTCTCATTGCTTAGTCAAGGTGGCTCAGAGGTCCAAGTGAAATGTAGAAGTCTTATAAGTTGCAGTAAGGGGTATGGAGATAAGCCATAAGGATTGAAAAGCTGCAAGAAGTTATTCTCAAGTATAATATAAGTCCTATAAAGGCATTTCATTGAATTCATGATGACAAGCTCAAATGAAGTGTTATAAGGAAGAGAACAAGGTAAATGGTGTAAGAAAGAGTCTTCAAAAAGTTATGATCTCGGGATGTGTCTTAGGAGTGTCATGACACAACATAAAGAGTCGAATACCTATATGGGTGATTGTAGGTTACTCTAACACATCATCGTTAAGAGAAAAATCATTGATCACACTATTTAAGTGTTTATGATGAGCAATAATGGTCAACTACATCGAAATTGCAAGGTATAGTATATAAGGTCAAGCATATGTTGTGTGGAAGGGATCATGATAAGCTCATACCATTAAAGGGTCACCAACATGGTTGTGTAAATGGTTTTCATCAAGAGAATATTACATGTTACTTAAGCATTGGTTGAATATTGTTATGGAGTTTATGAGTTTGATGGATCTACATAAGGTATGTTATAGACATGAGAAGTATCACCTCGACTTGTACGAGAGAACTAAGGAATGTTATAAGGTATTCATGTTAATCTCTTGTAGTGTAAATTTGAATTAGATACTCTCAAATCTTGATGAATTAGAATTTTGACGAGGGAAGAAAATTTTAGACCTCCTGAAATGAGGACAAGGTGTCAAAGATACTTACATTCAAAATTGAGTATCATGTGATGCATGCATTTTGAAGGGGCTGTGGTTGTGTTTATCAAGCCTAGAGTAGTATGGGTTATTAGAGGTTTGTAAGAACCTTTTTTTCACCATGGAATCATAAAATCAAAGTGTTTTAGTTTGATCTTGTGTCTCCAAAGGATGCGGGATGTTGATTTCTCACAACATCTTCTAATTGAATGTGTATTGTGAAAGCCTACATGTTTGAATATGTTATTCAAGACAAGGGGAGTTTAATAGTTGATCTCTCAAATAGGATAAGTGAACCTTTAGAATAATTGTAGCAAAGAGGAAGTTATATTTACATGTTACATGGCTTATGGAGTAGGTAAGTCCTCAAAATAAGAGTGGAAACAAAGATCGACAAGGGCAAAGTACACTAAAAAGAAGCTTTATGATTATACTAAAGAAGATTGAGTCATCTTAAGGGCATGAAGACAAGGTAAGTACTAAAATTTTGCATTCACGATTAAAGTTGGATTTTTCAAACCCAGGGGAGCCACGATTAGTCAAACTATGAGGTGTGTAAACTTCTAGAGCATGGTAAATTGTGGCAAATTTACACTAAGATTGTTTTCGGGTATAATGGTCTTAGGACAATTTTTGTAAGACTTGGAGGTAGTTTTTATGTTCTTGAGCTTAAAACAGACCTAAAAAGTGATGACAAGAAAGATGAAAACAAAAAAGGTGCATATTCTCGGGGGAGTCTTGTTGAGATTCATTATAGGTCTTGAGGATCATTATTTTTTGTTGAAGGAGTCAAAGAAGAGAAATTTCAGTCCCAGGGGAGCTATTTGGTCATGTAAGTCAAATTTTGAGCATTGTTATCATTGCTCTTGTCTTGTGTTGTCATTTTTCATGTCTTGGAGTCAATGTAGACTTTTTCATAGATGGAAAAATGGGAGAAAGGCATTAGAAACATGGTATTGAGGTCATGTAGGTGTTGTTCATGTTGGTTGCGATCAATGTTTCGAATGATGGTTGTCATCAATGACAAAGGGAGATATTTTTGCCAACGTGTGGTTGTGTTATCAATGATGTCAACCCCCATTCATGTAAAATGGTGTAATTATGTAGTATGAGTCCCCATATGATGTTATTCAGGTGTTAAGCATGAAGATTAGGTGTTTTGGTGAGTTTTGCGGTCTCTGGTGCATCATTGAGTAGGTCTAGTCATGGTTTGAGGTCTCCCAAGTGAGTTTGAGTATCATGAGGTAAAACATGTTCCTAATTATGTTTCATGGGTGTATATGGGTCTGCATGAGGTCAACATGTTTATCTCATGAAATTTATCAACATTGATTTGAGGGCTTGTTTCTAGCACGGGAAGAAGCGAGAATGAGGTAGAGATGTGAGTTTTGGACCAAATAAATATTTTCCAAGCATGTTAGAAGCATGGTGATGGTATATAAGGCATGTATGGTGAGTTTCGGTTCTACATTCGGTGATGCGGTGCTTCATGAGGTCTTTGGGAAGCAACGGATGAGAAACATGTTGGTTTGCATAGGTAAGTCGTTGTGGCTAGAGATTTTGAGAGCTATATGGGATATATGGTGATTATGGACAGTTATAGGATGTTGTCATGGTGCTTCATGCTAAATTTCATGTCATTATGAAGAATATTTTTGAATTTATACAAGTTTTGGTGAAACCGAGTAAGTAACATTGTGATTCTATAGCAAATATGGAGCTTATGATGCTCATTGTGAATTGTATGCTTTGCATGGGGACATGAGATATTTGGAATATATTCTTATGTCAATTATAAATCTTTCACAAAAATAATGAGATGGTTTTATCGTCTGTTTTTATGAACGATTGTTAAGAAGCTAAGTTGGTTTGAAACCCTAATTTAGAGAGCGGTTTGCATAAAAGTGTTTGTATCGAAGCGTGTTGATTGCTAGTGAAAAATTGATGATTTTATGTTGTATAGGAATATTCCATATTTCTATAAAGGTGTGTTAGAGCATGTGGTCATATGTGGGCCCCTCCTAAAAATGTAATTTTCTAAAGAGTTCCAGTTTGTGGCAAATTTGTCTAAATGTGGTAGTGACTAAATTACCATTTATGAAATCTCGGAAGTTTTTCTTGATGTCCATGTATGTTTCATATCATGGTGATGTTAAAAAGGTCAAGTGTTCTTCATTCGGGTTGATTGGTCAAAGGCGAGTTTTAGAGCGATTAAAAAACGAGGCTTTGGTGAAATGAGCATAACAGAGCTACATGTGGATTCGGGAGGTGATTCAAGTTGTTTTGGAAAGATAATTCAAATATATTTTTAGTGATATAATATTTTCTTCATGATTATTATATTTACTATGGTTTCCATGTCAATTTATGAGAAAAAATATTTCTTGTTATCTAGGACAAAACTGTTTTTGCTGAAATATTGAGTTGGTTAGAGCATGAGATGGATTGGTTGATATTTTATATCACCTGTAATGTGAATAGGGATGAATTTTTAATCCAATGAATACATTTTTAGTCCTTAAAATTATCTGGAAGGGTGTTAACCAATTTCTTTTTGGAAACATATTTTTGGGCAACATGATTTGGTGAATGCAAAAGTTGTAGTTTTAAGCGTGGTTGTTTAAAAACTTCTACATTTCTTATAAGTGTTATACAGTCTTGAAATTCCAGCAAGTGGTCACATTCCATAGTTGAGTTGATTTGAAAAGGTCTTGAGGTCCATTTTTATATCACTTGTAATGTGAATAGGGATGAATTTTTAATCCAATGAATCCATTTTTAGTCCTTAAAATTATCTGGAAGGGTGTTAACCAGTTGCTTTTTGGAAACAGATTTTTGGGCAACATGATTTGGTGAACGCAAAAGTTGTAGTTTTAACCAATGGTTTTTTAAAAACTTCTAACTTTCTTATAAGTGTTATACATGTCTTGAAATTTCCAGCAAGTGGTCACATTCCATATTTAAGTTGATTTGAAGAGGTCTTGAGGTCCAAATTCATATTCATTGTCTAAAAGTCTGGAAAGCAGGTGTTTTGAGAAGTATAAGAAGAAGTGGTCTCATTTAATGAAATAATTTGATTGGTTGATGAAAATTGTGACCATGTATGATTTTTAAATGTTATTTTAAACATGTGTGATGAATTTTAAATTTTAAATTATAACTAAAAATATTTTTGGTGTTAGGAGAATTTTGGCATTCAATGCATGGGTTTTGGTGATTTTTGGTGCATGGAAGAAGGGTTTTTCTAGGCCGACCCATATGGGTCACTTGTGATTGTTTTGATAAAGTTATGGGATGTTTATAATGATGTAATACCTACCTCCTTTGGGTTATAAGAAAGAAAAATATATAAAAGTGATGTTTTGGGTTCATTTTTGAACTAATGCTCTTAGAGGGAAGAAGTGTGACCTAGAGGAGAGTGATTTACGAGGCATGTATGGATGATTTGAAGGTTGAGGAAGATCATGACAGGTTGAATACTGATTTAAGACATGATAGTAAGGGTTTAGAGCCAAGAGAAGTTGAGAAATAAGAAGATAGAGCAAGTTTGATGCCCTAGGGTATGAGCTAGGGTTTGTGAGTGAATAAGTGATCTCCATAGGTTATGGTAACAAAAATATCGAGGTAAAATATAATCAAGTGGCTATGTTAGTGTTTGGTCATCTTAGGGTGTTGTAGCCTCCTTTTGGAGTTTTTGCTTCACTAAATTAGGGGTTGGTGCTCCTTGTAGGGTTGGTGCTCTACTAAACTAGGGGTTGGTGCTCCTTGTGAAGTTGGTGCTTCACTAAATATATTTTCTTTGTGTAATATAAGTAGAGTTTCAATGGGTTTTCTTCCCCATGAGGGTTTCCCACTTACATATGGTGTTCTTATGTTGTGTACTTTGTTTCATGCTCTTGTGATTGATGTTACATATCTAATACACACATATGGTTATGGATGGTTAATGGATGAATGAATCAATGAATGTATGTGATGGTAAATGAATTAAAAATTAATTTGTAGGACTGATTCACCCCCCTCTCATTCCATTGTTCTTCCAAAAATAGGGTTGATCGGAGAGAGTCTAAGCCCATGTGAAATGTCAGCAATTCTAATGTTGAAGAAGGATAGTGAATGACATGTGTGTACAGACTCCAAGTCCATAAAAATATCCCCTTCAAGTATATATTTCCATTGTCATGCATGGATGACATCATGGATTGTATGAGTGGCGTGAAGTACCTTAGAAGATTAATTTGAAGAACAAATAGCATCAAATTCACTTTAGAGAGAGATGAGTGCAACACTACGCCCAAGCGTGGGAAGGATTGTATTAGTAGTTGGCTATGTCATTGATTGAGTAACACACCAAGTACTTTCATGAGGTTGATGAATGAAGTTTTGAAACCATTTTTAGAAAATGTGTGATCGTGTACCTTGATGGTATCTTGATATTTAGTAGGACACAAGAATAACATTTGTTGTTTATAAGACAAGTGTTAAAGCAGTTGAGTGAGGAGAAGTTGACAAATTTGAAGAAGTGTAGTTTTATGCAAAAAAATTTGGTGTATCTATGATTTGTGATTTCTTGTGAAGGTTTCAAGATGGACTGGAGCAAGTCCAAGAAATTTTGGAATGGCCATCACCACGGAGTGCTTTCAAGCACACGGTTTGCATGGATTGGCTAGATTTTACTACAAGTTCATATGGACTTCATCGAGTGTGTACACTTATTATAGAGGCCATGTAAGAGGATAAAAAGAATTGTCGGTGCCCTTGCGTAAAGAACAATTTTCAAGAATAGAAGCGAAAGTGGTGAACAAACGGTGTTGGCATTGATTAAGTTTTTAGAAGTATTTTAAGTGGATTATGATGTTAGTGTAGTGATGAGTCAAGAAAGGAGGCTAGAAGCTTATTTTAGAAAAAAATTGAATGATCCAAATAAGTATAGTGAGTATGATCAAGAGTTATATGCAATTGTGCAAGCGCCCAAGAAGTGGAAACACTACTTACTAAGTAGTTTGTGTTGTTTACTTATCATCAAGCATCGCGATCCATAAATAGTCAAGGGAAATTGAATCATAGGCATATGAAATGGGTTGAGTACCCATAAGGATGCACTTTTGTGTTAAAGCATATAAGTAGAAAGTATAATAAGGATTTTGATGCACTAAGTAGGTGTAATGTATTGTTGACTAGGATGAGAGTAGTATTGTGCTTTGAATCCATGAAAGAGTTGTATGCACAAGATAAAGACTTAGGGGAGAATGGGAAGTGTGTGCAACACCTACAAGTGTTGAAAAGATGAGCTAGTTGGATTGTTTTGTGTATGTTGTCATGCTAAATGTTTAGCATGAAAAATTGAAAAAAAATGCAATGATAACTAAACCCACACTCAAAAATCCACCGAACCGGGTAATGTAAACTTGTCCTCCGCATGATTATTGACTATGTAAACCCATTCATGGCCAAGAGGGATGTGCTAAATAGATTTTTAAATTGTTTTTCATGTGTAGGTAAGCTAGTGGGAATTAATTCATGGATTCACTTTCATCCACTTTGAAGGAAGCTGCTCTCAGAGGCCTAAAAAGGCATATTTTTAGGACTTTGGCACCTAATGAACATCCTCTAGAGATGAATAAAGGAGAGATAAAGCATCCAAGTAGTGTTTGAGAAAGCTATGATTTTGAAGCGAGTTTAGGAAATTTTTGCAAGGCAAAACAGGTTTAGGAACAAGTGATGCAACATTGGGCTACATATAGCACAATGCAAGGAAATGAAAGAAGTGAAAAGATAGTGAGATTGTTTCAGATGTTGCGAGAGCCTCAAGTAATTTTTTGAAGCCACTGAATACTCCTGGGAAATTTAATAAGACATACTTCATATTGCAAAAGGTTTCGGGAGATTCTACCATCTGGATTTTGAGATATTGGCTCGACAATGCAAGTGAAGATCCCCGATCCCGGTGGGGATTCAAATGAGTATTACATAGGTTATATGGGGATTTTATACCTAATTCAAATCCCAATATTACCTATTCAATTTCCTCTTCACTCACAAGGATTCGGTTTCCATTTCCATCATCACTTTTTTCGATTGTAGTCACTTTCACCAAATGTATGTGCTTGAACAAAATCATAAAAGGGGGTAAATTTCAAATTTCAGACAAAATTAGCTCTTGAAACATGTGGGAATGATCTCGATAGAACTTTCTGAGTCAAAATGATATATTTTTTCCTTTGTAACTCTCACGAATGCTCCGGGGCAAAAAAACACTCTCGATGTCTATTTTTGGCAATTATTGGTAAAGACAGACTTTCTAAAAGCATCCAAGTCGCATTTTCGCACCTTGGATGCACTTTTTCACCATTGCACTTAGTTCAAAGTTATATGGGGTGAAAAAAATTGAGACCCCAAGGAGAGAGGATGATTTTTAAAAGTTTCGTCGGTTAAGTGACAAACATGTGTGTTAGGTGATGTTAACAACTCACGACTTCAAATGGCCCCCTTCCCATGTTCTAAAGCACCCCCTTAGCGCACTTGGGAATCATTTTTACATATTTGCACACTGGTGCAAAAGTGTAATGGGTGCAAAAATTGCGACCCCAAGGGATGAGTCATTTTTTGTCACTTACACTCACAATCTCACGTGTTAGAGCATGTCATCACCTCGCATGACTTCAAACTAGCCCCCTTCCCATTATAAGCTTGACCCATGGTGTAGTTTCCAAGGCCTGTTGCACCTTTGCACCATTGCACCTCACACTAAATGTGGTAAGTTGCAATGGAGGCTCCCGGACCCATTTAGTAAGTCTTCTCTCTCTTATCCCGAGTTAGTGTAAGAGTGCACAAGTGAGTCAAAAGGTGGGTTTGCTTAACTTGGGTTAAGGGGTGAGTATTTGAATTGCACTTAGCCATTTTTGGAACTAATTTTTGAATATATTTTCCCTCCATTTATGTTGTAACCAAGCCATGCCAAATTTGGAAACCCCATGCCAAGAACACACTTTCGCTCATATCTCACAAACCCTTGCTTTGTTTTCCATGAAACTTGAACTGAAGCTTCCCTACATGAATGCCATTAGAATGAGTGTTTGCATGACCTCATTGATGACATCCTCCACTTTTTATGGACATCAGAAAATTGCATCCATGTAAAAATTCTTCCTTAGATATCTGGAGTTGCAGTGAGCCAAACAAGCTAAAAATCAGAGCATGAGATCCTCAAAAATCAGCTTTCCAATGAGCCCTTTCTTGCCTTGTGAAAATGAGTAGAATTAAAGTTATGGAGGATTGTTATTTTTCAGCATTCTGCTCTATCAAATGAAGAACACGCACACCTACAAGTTTCCTTTTCGAATTAGTAAACATCCAAACAATAAAAACCCCGAAAATTGGAGCAAAGCATCTCGGTGAGAAGTAGAATTTTTGGAGGCCTTTTTCGGTCCAATCCAACACCCAGTGGCCAATGTCTATTTTTAGTAAGTTTGTATTCAAGACACTTACTAAGGGTGGTATTCCAAAGGATGAATGAATTCACAACACTCAGTTCATTCCCCAAGAGGAGAAGTGCTCGAAAGTGACAATTCGGTGAAATTGCCAAAACTAGTCACCGGGAAGAACTTACTAAAAATAGTAAGTGTTTGAAAAAGGCTAAAAATGGTCATGGTTGTTCATCCTCAATTCCTCACTAATTTCAACCTTCACGGAGGACTAAATCATGCTTTCAAAAGGGTGAAAAGTGACATTGTGTCTCAAACAGGAGAGAATCCTTCTCGGTTCCTAATTTTGGTCACAGTGGAGCATTCTGGTCTCGTGTGTTTCTCACTTCGTCGGATGGGTTGATCATAAGTTGCAAGCATGTTTCATCCATTTTCTCACCTTCATTCTTCACATGGTTGAGGTACTCATCACCTCATCTCATGGATGACTCCATTTCCCCAAGGCTCTAGATCATCAGGTTGAATTGTGCAAGCTATGGTCTCAAGTTGCATCAAGGACTTGACATTTTGGGAGGCATTGTAGTGTTTCAAAGGTTTGAATGTTTGTTCAAGTGAGAGAAAGCTTCCATCATCATCTTCAATGGTCTTCACCTCTCCTTCCAGTGGCCAATCAATCAAGGCATGAGCTCACAATGTGCAATATTGGGGTGAAGTTCATCACTCACCTTCTTAGTGTGTTCAAGCGATGTCACAGAGGTTCATCATTTCAAGAGTGTTCAAAGGTCTTCATCGGAGCTCTTCGTCAGTGCATCACAATGGAGGGTCATCATGGATCAATTTTCATCTTCAACCTCTTTAGATATGATCTTCATCGAGGGTGGAATTATCTCCATCCATGTTTTGGAGCATTTATTCTCTCTTCTCCTCATTCTTCCTCCTCTTCTCTCCCCCTTTCTAATTCTTTGTTGTAAGCAATCATTGTAATTTGTCTTATTCCCTTAAGTGACTCTAATCATTGTAATTTGTCTTATTCACTTAAGTGACTCTAATGGTGAAATGTAAAAGTCCCTTTTAATTTATAAAAAGAGGACTTATTTTCTCACATCCTAGGAAGACAAAGAGTCACAAGTTGAATAAGGACATGAAGAGACATGTGGGGTAAACGAAGAGATGGATTGTAAAGATATAAAAGGAGATGATCTCCTCATTGTAAAGGGATGGTTATTCTTGTTTACTAGCTCTCATATTCTCTCTAGGAACAAGTGATCAAATTATTCTATTCCTTGTCTAAAAATTTCTATCTCCATCTCAACTTCATACTATGAGCAATTGTAATTGTGCAATATCATGCAAGCAAACTTTGTGTTGGTTGTATCTTGTTCCTCTTATCTTGCCATAGTTTCTTCTCATTGAATGCATGGAACTACTCTTGATTTTATGTTGGCAAACTCTGCATGTGCTATTTGCAATATAAAATCCCTTCTCATACTTTCTCTCCTCACCTTTCTCCCTCACAATTCCTCCCTTGTGTTCCACACAAGCACTTTGCCACAGGTATAGGGAAGTATTCATGTGTGATCCCTAGTCGTAAGGTCACCCCCACAATTAGAGTAGTGTATATATGTTTCCTTGTTTTCAATAAATGGAGTTGCCCCATTCAAACAGAGGGACCTAGTCCCAAAGCGTTGGTGAAATCCCATAATTTTCCCACCGGTAAATTATTGCATGTGATGCGTAAATACCTATTATTCTGAGGGAATCAATTGTGCATTCCTTAAGCATCAATGAGGGAAATGTTTGTGAAAGAGCACCATAATAGTGAATTAGTAGGGCATTTCGATTTGAATAAGATGTTAGCATAGCTAGCAGAGAGTTACTTTTGGTCACAAATGTATGTAAATGTGCCCAAATTCATACGGGAATGCAAAGTATGTCATTTGGCTAGGGAAAGATCTCACAATGTTGGGTTGTATCAACCTTTTCCCATTCCAGAGAATCCTTAGAAGGATATCAACATGGATTTTGTTTTGGGTTTTCCCAATATGCGAGAGGAGTTGATCCCATCTATGTTGTGGTAGATAAATTCTCTAAGATGTCATAATTTATTGCTTGCAAGAGGACTAGTGTTTGGCTCGAGATCACAAATCGTTTCTTCGAGAAGATTATAAGCATGCATGGATTGTTGTGTAGTATTGTGTTTGAAAGGGGTACAAAGTTTGTTGTCCATTTTGATGGACATTATAGAAGTTGAGTACAAAGTTGCAATTCAATTTGGCGTACCATCCACAAACTAATGAACAAACAAAAGTGATGAGCAAGAGTCTTGGAGACTTGCTCAAATGTTCGGTGGGGATCAACGAGGAACATGAGACTTGGCATTGGCACAGGAGAGTTTGCTTATAATAATTCAATTAGTCAAAGCACAAGGAAGACAAGTGTTTCGTATTGTGAATGGAATGACCCACAAAAAGTGGTGGAATTGAGAGAGTACCATGCAACGAAGGCGGAGTGTAGAAGCATAAGATTTTGTAGAATATATGGAGAGTGCACAAACAAGTGGGCAAACAATTGGAGAAGAACGTGCAAGTACAAACAACACGAGAGATGAGAAAAGATGAGAAGATGAACATCATATTGGAAATTTGTTATTAGCCCTTTTGCGAGAAGGAAAAATTTTCCTAAAGGGACATTCAATAAGATCAAATGGAAGAAAAGTGGAACATGTAAGGTGTTGAAGAAGTTTGTTAAGAACGTCTATGATATTGAATTGCCCCCACATATTGCTATCTCAAGCTTATTCAATGTGGCGGATTTGTATTCATACTGCTCAGAGAACGAAGATGTTAAGAATTCAAACTCAAAAGATAAGCAAAGAAGATGTTAAGAATTCAAATTCAAAAGATAACAGGGTGAACTAAAGACTACAGATACCAAGGAAGGTGTGCAAAAAGGAAGAAAAAGTAATTGAAACCAAGATCAACCAAAAGTGTAGAGAGAGTATAAGGAGTATTTGGTCAAGTAGAAGGAAGGATATTAAAGATACAACTTGGATGAGTGTCGTGGATGTCACTAGGCATGGCATTGTGATTCCTTGAGCAGGAGCTTAAGTTATCCAAATTAAAGGTGAATGATGCTGAAGCATCCAAGTTCATAGACAATCTTAGATCAACCAAAAACAGTTTGAACACTTTAAAGTTGGTTGTGCTACATTTTGTGTTGAATTGTGTTGTTGGCAAGCCATGTTGCGAAGAAATTGTGGTGTTGGCGGGCAATAGAGTACTAGTGTTGTATTTTGTGTTGGTGTTGTGTGCAATCCTATTGTGCAAGGTCGGTGTTGTGCGCAAGCCTATTGCACAAGGTTCGGTCTATTGTGCAAATCATGCAAAACTGTGAAGATCTTGCAAGTCTTTGGAGCTTCACAAGCATTCACAAAAGCCATGCAAGTCTATTGAGGTCATGCAAGCCCAAGAGAAGCCGTGAAGTACTATCTAAGGCTGTTGAATACTAGATTTGTTGGGAAGTTGCAAAGCTCTAAAGAATGTTGTTCGAAGGCGCGAAAGTTTCAAAAAGGTCACCAAAGTCTGATGTTGGGCCCTTTGGGTCATATCTTCATGTTGTTCCTTGATTTTAGGAGTTAAGTTTGTAACATTTGCCACCCCTTGTTGCCATTAAGTTTTAAGATTCATTCAATTTTTAAATGAAGATATGCCATTGTAGGTTATGCCTCTAGGTGTAATAATTAAAATAGTAAACGGGGTATTAAACCAAAATGTTACATTGGAAACAGTGTCGTTTACAGTTAAAGTGAAATAATTTAAAACAAAAAATTGCCTATTATTCAAAATTGTCAGTTGACTTGTGGATATGACATGATAATAATCATTTCACCAAGCAATCATATGTTTAGAAGATGGAGATATATACCTTAGAGAAAACCCACTGAATTTTGTATCATTTTACGAAAGTCTAAATAGGAATATGTTTCTTTTACTAAGCATAAAAGTTGTCTACTTATTTTGGAATAAAAATTCTGTTAGGATTATATTTCGCATAGATATGACATAAATAATGAGTCGGTACTAATTTCTTAATTAATTTTGTGATTAATTTCTGAGCTTCAAAATGTTTTACCATCAATGAAGGGCTTTTCATGATCAATATTGTTACAATTAGTTCAGTTGTTGCAAAGAAAGGGTAAAACAAAAACAACTAGAAGATACTGAAGTCAAATTCATTACAAAATCGATTGACAGGAAACAAAAGTTGTCAATGACAAAACAAGGTGCCTTTCATAACATAAGTCTGCGCAAAAGTTGTCGAGTTTTTACTAGACATGAAAAGTATGAAACATCATTTATTTAATGACCAAAAACACAAAAACCACAAATATCTGACATGACAGCTCCAACACAGAAACCAGAATAAAATTAAATGTCTATAGCAACTCCACTGGTTCACTAAGGAGACTGTTCTCCATTTGCTTTAGCCTTGTTCTGATAGACATGTCCAGAAGTTTGTCTTCATATTCAACAACCAGACCTCCAAGAATATTTCGATCAATCTACAGAGAAAAACATGAACGTGTAAATATGTGACCACAAAATGTAAGCATAAAGATGATGAAAAGTTCAAATTGGACAAACACAATCTTTAGTATTTTGATGAATGGTTAGAATCTCAAGAATATATGAATGAACAGTAAAAAAATTTGAACGTTAAAGACTAGTAAAAAAGCCATTCAGAGGAACAGGCCATGCTTGAAATCAATAGAAAGGGCAGGTCTAATCACTAACTAGTTATATACAGTTTACGTACAAATTTCTGAACTAAAAACATCTGATCCCATCTGCTGTGCTGACCAAAGACAAAATAACCAGTCTTAGAGCCAAGCCACTAACCCCTACAGGGTCAAAACTAAAAATGTCCTCAAGAACAACCCAGAAGGACCAACAGTTTGCAAGACTCAAAATTAGAGGCCCAGGGGACTCAAATATTATGTAAAGACATTGGTAGATAAGTATATACACTAAAAGAATAACAATATCCATCCACTCACACACACTACATTCTGTTCTGCAGAGAGCCACAAAGTACCCATAGGACCTAAGTATGGTATCAGTTACATGACAGATGGAAAATGAGATGAGATTGACATCTTATTTAAAGGAAAATATCATAGGGTTCATCTCAAATGGAATCAGGAAAATGTAAGTAGAAAACATGTTTAAATGATGGAAAATATAATCATAAAACAAAGACATGGTAGATAAAGATAAAAATGACCACAGAAGGTGGTTGTTGTAGAGACAATATGGATTCTCGGACAGGTTACCTTCTGCTCCAATGTCACAGTTTTCCCCTCACCAAGAATATTTGCCAATGCCTGCTTGAGCTCCTCTTCTTCTTGTGCAGGAAGTGGCTGGCAGTAAGATACAAAAGAGCAGTAAGAACCACACATGGAACCCATAGTAAAATGTAGTATCAAAACAATAATTGAATATCATAAGAAATCTTAGGATGCTTTATAAAAAAACAAACATTTCAACTCTCATAAGAATAGAGACCAATTAAATATGCCTAACTACATGCCTGTGGCATTCGGTGGAAATTCATAAATAAATCCTCCAATGTTAACAACATTTCATAAGAATAAAACCCAAAAAGAATGACCAAAAGAGGTAGGAAATACTATTGTCACAAAAGGTAGAACTCTTGTTTTATATCACTGCATAATACAATAAAAACTAGAACCTGAGAAGCTTATTATTCAAAAGTTTTCGGGAGTTTCATACATAAACAGTTGAGAAACGTCCTGAATCTCAGGAGGTGACACCAAGAAAGTGCTTCAACTAGGAGCAGGAAGGATGAGGTTTCCTTTCTTGATATTGTAAAAGATCGCAATCCAAGAGCTCAAGTCTTATTTCATGGCAAAAAAATAATGAAATCAATGAGACGAGTAATTCCCGAACTTGATCAAAAATTCATCATCATTCTCCAAATGAAAAGGACGCTGAGAATGAATAGGTTGAGATCCTATCACTGGGAGCCACCTCTTTACAAAAACTGATCCCACATGAACAAGACCCAGACCCCAACATAGAAGTTATTTTCAAAAGAGTTCAGATCAGCAAAGAATGATCACGCTCCCCTACCACGGCAGCATCAAACAATTCGCATAAAAGCTAAGTTACCAAAATGCCACCCAGACCCCAGTGTAGAATTTATTTTCGAAAGAGTTCAGATCAGAAAAGAATGATCACACTCCCCTACCACCACAGCATCAATCAATTCGCATAAAAGCTAAGTTACCGAAACACCACCCCAAGGCCACCCAGTACCGGTACAAAAGCGTACCCGGTAAGGGTATGTGCCTGGAAATGCCCTGGAAACAGCTGGGCAGATCTGGGTACAGCTGGATACACTTGCAGATGTACCCACCCGTGCCCAGACCTGCCCAACCATTCCAGGGCGTTTCCAGGCCTAAAACAGTTTTTTTTTCTACTTTAAATTTAATATATCATTACAGCAGAAATTACAGTTTTGCAGCAGCATTATTCTACGGAAGGTACCAAATACAAGCCATCAAAAACAAGGACAAAAATAGCATGTATGAGATAAATGTAATAAACACCTCAACTAGATGTGGTAGGGATAATGCTTGTGCCCAGGTTCAATGAAATTATGAGTAGTTTGTTGTGGTTATTTAGCTTGTTTTGTTTTGCATAATATGTGGTTAATTCCTATTTATTAGGCTGGAATTTATATATTTTTAATATTTAAATATATTTTGTACAGCTGTATCCAACGCCGTATTTGGGGCCAAGAAAAATATTTGCTGTACCCGTACCCATATTCAAAACGTACCAGCAACTTAGCATAAAAGCGTTAAAAATGATTCCAGTAGATACCATCCATAGTAGGAAGCAAAAGGGAAGAGAAAGCTCTATGTCTGTGCATATTGTAATGTTTAAAATCTCACTTAAGATGGTTCCTGAATTCACTCACGTTTGCTGCTTAGTGCAATGGAAGAACATGTGGCTGCTCACAAAGTCATTACAAAACAAGAGAAGGAATCACAAAAATGTTTGTGCATTGCGATGCTTTAACTTTCCTTGAAGACAAAAACTAAATTCACTCCGATTGCTGCTTATTGCAATGGAAAAACATGTGGCCGTCCAGATAGTCATCACAAAGCAAGAGAAGGGACACAAAAATATGTGTATATTGCAATGCTTTAAATCTCAGTGCAGACAGCAACTAAATTCACTCCCAGTTGCTGTTAGTGCAATGGAATAATGTGCGTTTGTCCAGAAAGTCATTATACAGCAAGAGAAGGAAGCATAAAAAATGGACGCAAGGAACTGGGAGATCTTAGAGAGGCAGCAAGTACAACTTGTATTTGTTGCAGATTCAAAATCCAAAGAGAACATGAATGAGTTGATATCGCAAACAGGCAGTCCAATAAAAGACAAGGAAGTGGAGATGACATTCTTGTCTCTAGTTTAGAGATGGACCATATTCTTCCATGGCACCAAATTCTTTGCAGGTCAACATTTCACTCTATTACTGCATATTATAAGAATTGTAATTTAAGCCACGCATTTACAAAAGCAGTATACTCAAGAACAACAAAATGTGGAGAAATATGTCACAAATGACATCGACGCTAAGAAATCCGACCACTGGTTAATATTCAAATCCATAATAAACCATACGCCTGCTCGAGTGAAGATAACACCGAAGGCCAGAACTCGAGTTCTTAATCGTCGATGATAGTCTACAACAATTTATTTTAAAACTTCTTACACAGTGCATGGCATCTGAAAAATACTTTCGAATGCTGGTTCTGAAGCAGGTAGAATACGAACGGACAAGATGAACTAGAGCAATAAATATGTAACTTAACAGAGGCATATAATGCAAAAGGAAAATAGAGGAACTCGATGCAATTCCAGAAGAAAAGAAATAATTCATGTGGCTACTCAGCAAGCTCGTACATATTTTTCCTTGAGAATAATAGTTTAAAACAGGTAATTTCAGAAAGCCAAGACATGGTTGAGCAGGAATGCAAACAAGTAGATTTGTACAACCTTCAACAGACTCTAAATCTACAGACGTTGCAGCAATGCTTATACATATGAATCTCACAATTTGAAAGGAGAACTGTTTTCAGTTAATCCCAACTTCTTCAAGCTTTATAAAGACTAATATTGAATTTCTGCACTTATGTTCTCTCAAGGGAACACGATCAAATAGCTGTGGAAAAGATGTCAGCAAAGCTTCTGTCTAAGTGTAAAGAATAGCTAGCAATGTTAATCAGCTTTGGCATCATGGTAGTAAGCATCCCCAAAATAGATGTCACAAGATCTATGTCAGCAAAGCTTCAAGTGCAAAGAATTGATAGCAATGTTAATCAGCTTGGTATCATATCAGTGAGTATCGCCAACATAATGGCATGATTGTCATAAAAATTGAGGCATTGCCAGTGTTTCCCTAGAGTGTGCATTCATTACTCAATCTATATGAAAAAACGAAGGATGAGAATGTTGTATATGTGAATTGGCTAGTCAAATTTAGGATATTAAAAATATACCTTGGTATCACATTTGCAATATTGAAACATACTTTTTCTGTATGTTTCCCAATGTTGTTTACATTGGTGTTGCCAATCTAATATTTTCTGTATTTCAATTGATTCTTAGATGAATGCTCACAGTTTGCAGTTGCCTCTAGTGAGACCAGAAGATATTTCCATGGCAATATGATCACACCGTAGATTATAATTTTAGACTGCATCCCCTCTTGGCTGACTGTAGGGCTAAAGTTGGGAAATTAAATTTGGGTCATAAACCATCAGTCAACCAACTCTTCACGATTAGTATCAAATCTTTGAGAGAGCAATTGGAGCATCATTCTTTACTGAATTGTTTTCAAATCTCCCTTCATATGCTGTCATTTTCAACATGTACCATGAAGTCATAAAATTATCTCGTCCGCTTATTAAAGGTCGTCCATCTATTTTTAATAATAGGACATTGTAGCCAACCTATGAATTTTCAGATAGCCAAAAGATAAAATTTGGCAATCTTGATCTGCCATATGTACATAAAACTTCCCGCAATATCTTACAATTACCTTTTACAAGTTTCTGTCCAATTCATTGATTGATGTCCTTATTGCATTGAATGTTGGAGTCCAGCACAGATCCCCTCTCAGGAATGTTTGGCATTACTGGATAAGTATATAATAAGGTGCATTTGAGGATTGAATACCTTAAGCTTATGCTCACAACTATTAGACTTTCCTTGGACTTGCCTCATCTCACTAATCAGCATGTAAGGTGGGAAACCAAGCCAAGTGGTCTTTCTGGGCCTGATCCTGCCAAACTCACAAGTCACACCGATGCACAGAGGGTTCAACTTGACTGACTAAGACAGCCCAGAAAACAATTTAAAACAAAAAAGCACAATACTTCTTTTTATTGTGACTGCATTTAGCAAGGTAAACGAGGCATGCAAAGGTCTAATAATGATTTCACATGGTTACTAATGTCGTTTTCAAAGGTTTGAAGCTTAAAACAAAGATGAGGACTGCATTCACACCAGCGTCTGGGATACCCGCAAATGCCACCTATGGCACTGTACCCACGTATGGAAGTACCAGAAACAGGTAAGGATACTGAATTGCAGGTTAAACATGCCCAAAATGCATCACAGTCCCCAGTATGGCTCTGCCATACCCAGGCTATTTCTGTACCATTTCAGCAGTACTTCCTTTTTTAAATGCCAAAAAAAAAAAAAATACATTCAAAAGCAAAGAAACAAAATACTAACCCTAATCTACCTACCCCAACTTCTTAAAGACACTATCCAAAAGCTATATAAGCACATCTTTGCTCCATTTCAAAACACACTTTCAGATTTTTAGTTTTTGCAAATTTAGGAGCTTAAGTATTATCTTTTCAAAATACATTTCATTTCATTTCAAAATACTTTTGAGTGTTTTCAAAATATTTTAAGTGCATCTTTATGGACTAAAAATGAGTAATGTGCTTTTTTATATTTTCATTTTTTTAATAAAATTATGTATGGACATCTCTGTGCCGTTTCATACCCGAGGTTTTTTGAAAATTGGCATTCCCATGCTTCTAAACCATACCCGTACCCATTTTCTGGCAACCTAGACCAGCTTTCATTTTAGCCAGTTTTTACATAGGGACAATGGAAAACACTAAGATTGGGTTATTTCTAGACTGTTTCCGTACGGGTACAGGTACAGTACGCTGAAACGGCAAATTTTAAAAACCTCGGGTACAGTATGTTGTGGGTACGTTCAGTACAATATATTTTTAAAAAGTAAAAATATTAATATATATAAAAATTTAAAGAAAACAACAAGCTTATAGTCTCAACAACCTATAAAATATTAGAAGCCAACAACAAGCTTATTATGAATTGGAAGCCATCTAAAGCAAGATTTCTTTGACTGAATACAAGAAGACCACAAAACATTAAATCTATGAGTCCATCTACTAATGGGCTCACAAACATTCCACTTATTGTTAAGGCCCAGGGAAAGGTTTGGGGAGAAGGCAATCTTTTCATAGAGTTGTTTGGAGGTAGCCTCTTGGAGAAGGGGCCCTTTGAGCCACATTTAGAGTTGTTGAAGGTAAGGGAAGCTACCTTTCTTTTATTTATAAATTATAATGTAAGTTTTTTTTCTTTTATTTTTGTTTCTCATTTCTTATTTGGTTGTTAAGACTCAATTTGCATCACACACAATCATCTTGAGACGACTTGTGAAGGTGCGAGAGGCACTTAGTAGGATGGTAACTTCCAACCTATGGGTTGTATGGAGAGAATCAAACATTCTATGAGTCCAAAAAGTGAAGGAAATGATCTTAGATGACACCTAGTGGGATCGAGTATAATATATGTCGAGTTTTATTGAGCCTATTATGAACATGATAGAGATGTATAATAGTATCGACTCAACGACTGAGAAGATAAAGTCCATCATAAAAGCAAAAGAACAAGATCCCGAGGAGAAATGTTTCAAATAAGTACAATCAATCCTCATTGGGCAATGGAACAAAATGGCCACCTGCTACATCTATGTGCCTTTGCATTGACTCCTAGATTTTATAGCACAAAGATCCTTTCTTTGTCGAGGAGCATGGCACCATACAAGGATGCGGAAGTCAATGAGGGATATATGCCAGCATTGTCTAGGATCTTCCAAGATCCTGAGGCTGAGGACATGGTTATGATAGAGTTTGGCAATTTCATAGTGGAGACAAGTCATAGCCTTCTCGTTGTTCAGTGCAAATACAAGATGGATGCTCATATGTGGTGGTACCTCCATGGTCACACATCTGTGTACTTGCCACATAAAGAACCCTCTAACATCCCTAATTCCGCTCAGATTGAGCTCTCGCAATAAATCAAATGCGCTCAATTTGGATCGGGGGATTCGTCGGCGCTGGTTCTTCACCGCATGGTTCTCTGGGTTGCACTGGGAGGTTCCAGAATTTTTCAATGAGGATCTATCTCCTCAGAATTTGGCGCAAGATGGTAATGTGGTACTTGGGGCCGAGGATGGTTTGGAAGGACAAATCGCCCTTTTCAATAGCAGGCTCTAATAGCCAAATTCGTAGGGAATTGGTTCTCTACAGGTGAAATTTCCTCTTGGTGCGAAGAGCAATGGGGTTTGGGCCTACATATTCATTTCTTAGCCAAGGATTTTTTTCGATCTTCTTTCGCAACGAAGCTAGGAAAGAAGTCTCTCATGAAGAGCCAATGGGGCCTTCAGGTCAGGAATTGGGTCCCAAACTAGGATCCTCTTAAGTTCGATGCTAAGTTTCAACAAGTATGGATTCGTCTTTAAGCCCTTGCCCTCGGAATATTGGAACCCTAAAATTTTATCTAAAATTTGCGGGAATATGGGTAAAGTCATTCAGATTGATCCAGGATGTTGGAGGTTCTTTAGCTGCCTTCGCCAAAGTTTGTATTCTTTACGACCCTGTCAGGCCTCTCTCCGGACTCCATCTCCATATAGAGTCCAATGGGTACATGGGTTCAGAAGGTGGAGGTGGAAACAGTGTCTCAGAAATGCTTCAAATGCGGCAAAATCGGGCATCATCAATTGGAATGCAGAGCTCCATCCAAGCCTTTCGGGTCGAAATGGATCCCTAAATGTTCCACTAAAGTCTTGTGCATTCAAAACTCCCCAGTTCAGGAGTCTCCAGGGGCAGATGTCTCTAATCCGATTTTGGCCCTTTCTCCAAATACACTTCTTAAGGAATCTAAAGAATTGTTGGAGGAATCTGCGAAGCTCTTCAAGATAGTTCAGGACGGCATGGAAGCTGGTCATGGTGCCTCCATGGAAGAGTTGGATAACTGGAATCTTCTTAGGGATGAAAATCAGACAGAGCCGCAAGAAGAGATGAAGGGGCGAGGAGTCCCCTCTGCCGATGCACAATTTGATCTTGGCTTGCTCTTTAACAACCTTCGCAGGACTGTAATCTCTTGCAAAAGCGGCTCTTCAATCTCAATGGGTAGGCCCGATGTGAATGAGTCCAGATTGTCAAGGAGATTGTTGAAGGTAAGCAAAATCAAATTAGTAATTTTTCCCCAAAGTAGGGAGGGCCCGTCCCTCCGAAGAGAAAATGAGGTTTTTTTCCTGGAATGTTAGGGGCCTCAATGCCCCTAACAAGCAACGTTTGGTAAAGCGTGCATGCTAGATCAGGAGGCTGATATCTATCTCCTTCAAGAAACTAAGATGTCTTCTGCTGATTGTCTAAAATGTGGCATTTCCAACTTAAAAGGTTGGCTCGGACTCTCAGTCGATTCGGTGGGTGCCTCAGGAGGTCTAGGGAGGAAAACCAATAAGGTTAAGATTTCTCTTTTGAAGTCCAGCAATCACTTTCTCTGGTGTAGAGTAGAAGTTCTTCATTCTGATATCTCCTTTTTCCTTTGCAATATTTACGCTCCAAATAGCTTGATTGCCAAGAGGAAGCTTTGGTTGGACCTTTCTGAGGACCTTTCGGCTATGGAGGATGATTTGGTCCTTTTAGCCGAGGGATTTCAACACCATCTCTTCGATAGGGATAAGAGGGGGAATTAGTCAGAAATCCGCAATCTCAAATTGATTTCTGATCCTTTATTCAAAACTCGGATCTGGTGGATCTAGAACCCAAGCATGGGTGGTTCACCTGGACTAATCGTAGATTTGGTTTCAACAGCATTATGGAAAGACTGGATAGATTCCTAACTAATGACACATGGCTCCAACACCATATCCTTTTGGAAGGTGATGTTCTTCCAATCTCGGGCTCAGATCACTTCCCAATTTCACTAAAAATCTCTTTTGATCTTCCCCGAAGAAATCACCTTTCAAGTTTGAATTAATGTGGCTCAGGGACTCTACCTTATTTGATGTAATTAAGGATTGGTGGTCATCTGTCATATCAGGGGCACTAAGATGTTCATTCTCTCACAGAAATTGCAAAAGCTCAAAGGTATATTATTGGATTGGAATCGCCTACACTTCAAAAACATCTTTGTGGAAAAAAGAGAACTGAAGCAGAGATCAAAATTCTCAATGAGTACATTTTTACCAATGGGATGGGTCAAGAGGAGTATCTGAAGGAGAAATCCTTGCTTTCGAGCTAGGAGAATTGCTCCTAAGAGAGGAAATCTTTTGGAAACAAAAATCTAGGGAAAACTGGCTTAAAGGAGACCAAAACATGAAGTTCTTCCACTCTTCCTGAAGGCCAGACGCAGCGCCAATTATATATCCAAGCTCAAAACGGTAAATGGGGATTGGATTTCAAACCAACAAGGGATTAAGGATGCAGCTATCTCCTTCTTCCATGAGCTGCTATCAGGCAATTTGCAGTCTCACCGTCAGCATCAAAACTCCCCTGTTGTCTCACGTCTCAAACTCGATCAATGAAGCAATTAATTCCACCCTTATGGCTCCCTTCTCTAAAGAAGAAATCAGGTCAGTAGTCTTTTCTATGGAAAGGGATAAATCCCCTGGTCCGGGACGGCTTCCTAGCAGCCTTTTTTTCAGGAATTCTGGGACATAGTGGGCAACGATGTTTGGGAAGCTGTTGAAGAATCTAGATCGTCTCAGAAAATTTTGGGCGTCTGAATCACACTTTCATCTGTATGTTCCCTAAAAAGCTCCCTGCTGATTCTTTGGATGATTTCGACCCATCTCCTTGTGCAATACATCCTATAAAATTATTTCCAAGGCGATAGCCCTTAGGCTCAGGCCCATTTTGAACAATATTATTACCAAAGAGCAGAGTGGTTTCCTCAGGTCGGTCCATTTTTATGGCGTCATTCTTTCTCACGAGCTCATTCACTCCTTATCCCATAATCACAACCTGGCATGTTGTTGAAGCTGGACTTCAGTAAGGCCTATGATAGGCTCAATTGGCGCTTTCTAATACAGGTAATGCTCAAGCTTGGGTTCAAGTGAAGTCTTTTGTTCCTGGATTTTCAGTTGTATTGCCACCCCTTTTTTTCAGTTTTGGTTAATGGTTCGGCAAGAGGTTTTTCACAAGTAATAGGGGTTTAAGACAGGTGACCCCCTCTCCTCCTTCCTCTTCTTGTTGGTTGTTGATACGCTCAGCAGAGCCTTCTCAAAAGTTGTCTCTTCTGGGCGGTTGCAAGGTCTTAAAGTGGCTGACGGGGCGGAACCCCTTTCCCATCAACTATTTGCGGATGACACTTTTCTCTTCGGAGTTGCGTCGGTGGTCGAAGCCAAGGAGATTGATAGTATCCTTAATTCTTACTCCCTGGCAACAAGACAGGTAATCAGTCTTCCCAAATCCTTAATTTTCTTCTTTAATTCGTCTATTCCTGTGCAAAGGCGAATTAAGCGTATTTTGGGATTTTCGGAGGGTTCCTTACCCCAAAAATATCTAGGCATCCCCCTTTTCTCTAGGGCTGGGAAATCCTCCTTGTGGAAGGATCTTTTATCAGCCTTTGAACAAAAGCTCACCTCTTGGAAAGGAAAGTGGCTCTCCTTTGCAGGCAAAATTCAGCTTATTCGATCGGTCCTCAGTGCTTTGCCAATTTTTATGATTTCAATCTTGCAAATGCCTAAAGGAATTCTACATCAAATTGAGAAAATATTACGCAACTTCTTATGGCAAGGCACTGGTACGAAGAGAAAATTCCATCTTGTAAAGTGGGAGGACGTCAAACTTCCTAAAGATCAGGGGGGCACCGGTATTTTGGATTTGGGTCTTTAAAACATGGCACTAGGAGCCAAGCATATTTGGAACATTCTCTCCAATCCCTCCAGTTTGGTCAATAAAATTTTGCTTCAGAAATACCTTCCAAATCAAAGCCCAGACAACATTTTGTCTTTCCACGAGTTGCCTAAGGGGTCCCATATATGGAATTTTATTTGCTCTTATCGTGGTATTTTCGGCACTCACTTCATGGAAGAATGGGAGCAGGCAAAAGCAAAGTTAGGAAGACTTTCCAGGGTGGCCCTTTTCCTCACTCAGATCGGAAATAGTCAAATTTGTCACTCAAGTGGCTTGGGGCGACAGGGTGGCAGATTATGGAGCCCAGTCAGGGGATGGTTCTCCCTTTTTTATTGGAAATCGATAGAAGCTTTGGACGTTCCACAAGCAGCGAAGGAATTATACAACAACATGTTGAGCATTGCAGAGCCTCCTCCAATGCCCCTAATCGGGTCATTTGGCTCGGCAACAGCTCGAAGCGATACGCAAAATCAGGTTACATCTTTCTTCTTCATCTTGAGGGCAAAGGGTTTGTCTCTGGTCGGGTTGTTGGGACGTGAATTGCATCCCCAAGGCTGGTGCCTTTTGTTGGCTGGTTTACAAAGGTAAGATTCTCACTTAGGTTAGGAGAAGGTGGGGATTACAAGGGCCTACCAAATGCTTGCTCTGTGAGAATGCAAAAGAAGATGTGGATCATTTGCTTCTTCACTATCCCTTTTCTCAACATATTTGGAACTGGCTATGCTCGAAATTAGATTTGTCTTGGGTTGCAGGGCCTACCATCAAAGCCACTCTGGAATCTTGGCCTGTGCTTAAGAAAAATCATTCCCTGGGCTCCATTTGGGTGTGCAGTCCTTTCCTTCTCATCTGGCATATCTGGAAGGAAAGAAATTCACGTCTTTTCAAAAGCTCCGTAGAGAGTTTGCAATCAGTTATCCAGAAGTTGGGAACTAGTCCAAGAATTACAGAGAGAAATAAGGTGTTGTGGAGGTTCGCGGTAGCAGTCCATGTAAAATGCAATTCTAAAGCGACGGAAGACACTTCAATCTCACAACTCGATCTGGAGGATTTGGACAGGCCCATAGGCCTAATTCCCTCGCGCGTGGCTCACCTTCGTGACTGTGGAGCTTCAGCATACTCCCTGCTCCTTCAGGCCACCCAGCAACAAACTCTTGTTCGTCATAGCAGCTCCAAGCTTCATCAAGTGGCTCCGTGGAGGAGGAAATCCTTAGTCCCAAACCTGAGATGGTAGATGCTTTTGTTTAACGTCAGTAAGACCTGTTAATATAGATATTACATATAGTTTTTGGTTTTGGCCTAGGGTGACATTGCTTCATAATGTCATATCCAATCACCTTGTTTCCTCTTTAGGCTCTGGTTTTGTATTTAGGGTGGTATGTTTTCATGGCTACCTGTTTAGCCACCCTGTCGTTTTCAAATATTATATACATAATGTAAAAGGGAGGGGACCCAAGAACCCCGGTTCATAGCTCCGGTCAAAAGTGTTTACCTTATCAAAAAAACAATGTAATCATGTTTATACTATATAGTTTGTAGGCTTTTTACGAAATGCCTCTTTGGTTACATTTTTTTAATTACATTTTAAAAGTTAAAAAACATATTACATACTAGTAAGCTGCATAGGGTTTGGTTGTAACTTGTGGTTTTTCATTGTTTATGAATTAAAATTAAAATTATGATCATTGTTTATACCTTTTTATAAATAATTCAATACATAATCAATCAATCATATAGTTATGGTTGTTTTTATTCATTCGCAGCAATCATCACCAAGAGTTCTTCTAAGTATGAGTATGAATCGGAAGTGGAGAGGGTTGAATAGGAACTAGAGATAGGTGGACATGTTGGTGATGCCACAATGGGGGAAAGTGGAGAAGGGAGACAAGATGTAATGGAAACGGCAAGCTGGTAGTTCGGCTGGTAGTGTTACCAATTGCTCGATCAAATGTTGTCCAAATTTGTCATTGGAACAAGAAGAAGAAGCCATTGCAACAATTTTCCCAGATAATTGAGAACCCCAAGTCTGGAGGGGGGAGAAAAGTATGGAAGTGCAACATATGTGCACTGACTTGGCATGGCAACATCACTAGGACCAATGCACACTTGTTGCACCTTACAGGAAGGGGGTTGGCGTTTGTAAGGGCCTTTCACTAGAGCAGAGAGCTGAGATGGTGAGAATCTTCAATGGAAATACCATGGACAATGTGCCAGAAGTTCGTGGTTCTACGGCTAACACTCCTTTGAGCTCTCATAGGACTGGCAAACATAGTAATACTTTGGCTGGTTCTAGTTTTGGAGTGTCAGAAGTGGAAAGCAGAGGGAAGTTAAAGGCGTGGGGGCAGCCCCCAATTCAGTTGTAGACATGTTTGATTCAAAGGCAAGGGAAGAGGCAGATGATGCTATTGAGAAATTTTTCTATGCGGCCAGGATTCCATTTAATTCCGCTCACTCTCCTTATTACAAGGAAGCTATGGCTAAGGTTGCAAAAGCAAGCACAAGTTATGTGCCTCCTGGGGACACAAAACTGAGGACAACAATCTCGGATAGAAACTATTCCAAGATTAATCTGTTGATGGAGGAGTTGAAGGTGACATGAGTGTCACATGGATGTAGCATTATCATGGATGGGTGGACGGATATTGGACATTGTCCTCTCATCAATATCATTGTCTATTGCAAAGATGGGTCGTACTTCTTGAGAGCAATTGATTGTTACGAGAAGCAGAAAGATGTTGAGTTCGATATCATATTTTGAAGGATGCCATTGAGGTTGGACCTTCAAACATTATACAGAGTTGTCACGGATGCGGCTTATGTGTGCAAAGCAAGAGGGCAAGCTAGTGGAGCAAGAGTATATGCATATTTATTGGACTCCATGTTGTGTATATGCCATGAACAATGCACCTTTGAAATACATAAGGAAGATTCAAGAGGTCAACCAGATAGTGAGTCGAGGCCAAGGATGTGCGAAGTTTCATATGTAATCACCACACATCATTGGCACTTTTGAAAATTTTCGAAGAGGAATTTCTAAAACCAGTTGACACCCACTTTGCATCCTATTTTATTTTGTTGGAGAGGATGTCTAAGTTGCAGGAGCCCCTGCAAATTATGATTATGACACAGATTGGAATAGGTGGCACGAGTCCAAAGCGGATCAAGGGAAAAGAGTGAAGGAAGTGGTGTTCGGGGAAACATTTTGGGTTGATATGAAATACATCATATCAATCATAGCTCCAATTTTTAGTGTCATCAAATATGGGGATTCTAACAGCTCCAATCTTGGTGAGATCTATGAGTACATTGACAACATGCTTGGGCAAATGAAGGCAGCTATTTGGGTGAGGGACCCCACTTTGGAGTTCTATAATGAACATATACAGCCATTATTCAACAAAGATGGGACAAGTTGAACACCCCTCTTCATATGGTTGTGTATGCCTTTGAATCTCAAATGGTATGTGGAGAGGCCAGGTAGAGTTATCCCTTTGGATGATGATGAGGTGAAGAAGGGCCTTATGAAGGCCTTTAAAAAAATGTACAATCCACAAGAGGCTTCACAAATCAAGTTGGAGTGGCTCAACTTCACTGAACTTGATTGGTACAAAACATCAAAGCAAAGGCAAACAGCAGTAACAATGGCACATGAGAAGCCGGTGAGTTGGTGGTGTTTGTATGGGCTTCCAAGACTGCTGCTGACCACTTGTCATTCGCCTCTTTTCTCGAGTTTCTAGCTCCTCGCCTACATATGGTCATTTGAATAGGCTACATATGGTTGTATCCACTCTGTTAAGAGGAATAGGCTTACCTCTCGCGAGAGGAGAGAAGCTTGTAGTTGTACACAGTGTTTTGCGTCTTATGGATCGCAAGACAACTGAGTACAAACAAACCCCAACATTATGGTGGGATGTTGATTCCGAGGCAGGCAGGTTCAAGAAGACAATCTTTGTGCAACGAGGGATTAATTTGGCTTACCTTTAAGGACAAGGATGCTAGTTCCAACAAGGAGTTCATGGATATTGCTTTAGATGTTGATTCTAATTTTTAGGTTGATACTTGTAGTTGTCCTCTTTTATTTGTAATATTGACAATAGACAATTGTTGGTGTATTTGGATATGAGATTAATGATATGAATATCAGCTATTGTCACTTGATCAATCATAATTTAGAATGGTTTTATAATTTATTTCAGCTTGTCTCAAATTCAAAATTCAAATATGACATATGTAACTTACATTAACATATTGATATTATGGTATTAAGGAATGTATTTGATGTTTATGAGTTCAAGTTTCACCTTATTTAAATCTCAAATGGTTTTATTTCAGCTTATTTATATAGTTTAGTCACTATATCTTTATATTTTAACTATTTATATATTTTTTAAGTAGTTGTCCTCTCTCGCCGTCCCCCCGCCGTCCCCAAAATTTAGAAACTTTTTGCCGTCCCGAGTCTTAGGTAACTATCACCGGTATTAACCCTAGTGGGAGTGGTTCGAATCCATGTGGTTCTAATGAACCACATAATGATGATGGTGTGGATGCTCTTCATAAAGAGGGAATACAATGAATATTGAAAAAAGTTTGAACTTTGATCATTGGTGTAATAAATTGAATTTAATATATCATGACATTGTATTTAATTTAACTTTTAAGCTTTTAACAAATTATGAGTTGTCTTTTGTGGTTATTTAGCTTATAAGTTATTATGTCTTTCACATGCATAATATGTGGTTAATAACTTAATTCCTATTTAGTAGCCTGGAATTTATATTTGTATTTTATATATATATATATATATATATATATATATATATTGTACAATCGTTTCATATGTTGTATCCGGGGCCAAGAATAAAATTTGCCGTATCAGATATTCCGTACCCGTACCCATAACCAAAACATATCAGCAACTTAGGTTATAATTTATATTATCATGCAAAAAATTATCATTGTGCCCTATTGCATTTTTTTCAATAATATTATTATGTATATTGATAAAAATATAATCTACATTAAAACTCAACATATTATGCAATAAACTGTGCTTCGTAACAGAAATGTGAGAAGTACATACCTGATTAATGGTGTCATCTGCTTCTAATTCTGCCATCATTTTAGACACATTTGCTTCAAACTATCTTCTACTTCCTTTAGCCACATGCTTCAGCTTACAAGATCCTGCATTCTACTCTTCTCCTCAATTTCTGGTTCATTTCACTTCAACATGGTGCAGAGGAATTTGCTCAATCAGGTGAGTCTCCTAAAGTCTCTGTGACTTCTTGACCCTTCTATAGGTCTCCTTACTGATTTGCAGTGCTCTTTGAGGGTATTTGGCCTATCCCCTACTGACTTTACACCTTAATTAGACTTCTTTGTGCTCTAAGCAACCTAAATCAACTCTTGACCTAGCCCCTAGACCTCTTCTAGCCTTGACTGTACTTGACAGTCTGCCCTGACTGAGAATTAGTCTTCTGTGACAACCCTGACTCTGAATTTTGAGTATAACTCACATCCTTCTTGGCCAAATCTCCTGATACCTTTTCTAATGGTTAGAGCCCCGTCTGCAGAAGTTCCCTTGTCAAACTTGCAATTTTTGGATTCTGGGTTTTGGTGTAGCCACTAGATCTCTCTTCGCTGGAAACCCTAGGGCTCTGTCTCAGTCTGCACATCCCGAGAGCGAACTGTGTTGATTTTCTACCTTGTCTAGCATTCACCTCACGTGCAAAAGGTGGGGGCTACTTGGTTTCAACCTCCTCTATCTTTCTTCAGTGAATGTGGGCTATGAAACAATCCATTAAGCATAAACACTCCTGCTGTTACAGGCACGCTGCATACCTAGAATGGAGTTTTCTTAGTTTTCAACTTCAACTACAAGTTCCTATTACCATTACACGAATCTCAGAGGCAAGTATATGCAAAGACGTATTGCAAACATGCCATATATTATTCAGAGCGTCAACCCTCAATGAATATTTATTGCTTCCTCCACGAATGGATATACAGAGTCATTAATCACCGTTTTCTTGCTTGTAACTCCTCCTTGTCCCCTGTTTCTTCATTCTAATCTAGTATATCGAGCCTGAAGATGGCTTTTCACATTCTCAGATCTCTCTACCTTCCTAGTCCCCGTGGATGACCTTCTAACTCCTCTTCCTTGCTGACAGATAACTGAAAAATACAGAGTTGCAATTGATGTTTCATGGAGTTTATGAGGAGAATTACATTTTTTCTCTCAATGGACACTTGGAGACCAACCAAATGGCCTTATTAGGACCCCTTAGCTATGAAAGACATCAATGAGAGCTTGAGGAAGTGCTTTACAACTCCTAGGCAAAGATTACAACATTCAAAATTCAAACATTTGCCTTTTGGAGGGAAAATACAAACACCATATTGAAGCATACACACCACAATGGAACCTCAGGCTCCTTATTGACCCATAATAGACTCTCTACACCTACTATTGACCTAAAACAAACAAAATGGACTCCTAGGACTATGCCCCTGCATCACAACATCATCTCAAAACCTTTATGCTAAGATCAGTTCGTTATTATAGTCTGAACTAAATACTGACTAGGGTTATTATATAACTGTTTATGACACTATTCAAATACTTTTTTATCAAATAAATGAGCCCTTTCAATAGCGAGGAGTGGACTCCCTCCCTCAATACAATATTTCACACCAACACCTCTACTCTTCTCCTCAAACTCTGGTTCATTTCACCTCAGTATCATCTCACAACCTTTATGCTAAGATCAGTTCATTAGTATAGTCTGAACTAAATACCAACTACAGTTATATAGCTGTTTATGACACTATTCAAATACTTTTTTATCAGGTAAATGAGCCCATTAGATAACGAGGAGCAGACTCCCTCTCTCAATACAATATTCCTTTTGTTTGGGAATCTAATTCCTCACATGGCATCCACACCAACAAGGATGGGTTGCCTGCCAAGTCTTAAACATAGGTTATTGTGGCAATAAGTGGCCCAGCTTCGAGTTAAATGGGATGATCTCATGTTCTAAAGAATGTGGGCTTTCATAGCCCAAGGTTTGAATCCCCATGAGACATTATAGAGTGTTGAAATTGAGTAATATACTATCCAACTCAATGGGTGCAGCATACCCCAATCGATGAGGCCGGCTGTGAAGTCTAGGATGACTTTAACACAACTTACAAGAGATAGACTTAGTCATCTTGTACGCAAAATATTACCCTGTAATGTGAAATAACCAAGTGAAAACAAAAGTGCCCCATCTTATTGCTAGACCACAGCCCAACAGATGACATCATTCCAATATTATTGCAGTACCACTATTCTTATTTTATCTACTTTAGATAGCCCCAACATACGTGAACAAACCCCAGTACTCAACGAAATCATACTTACATACATCTTGGGAACAGGTTGGAGGAACAAGGTCTCAGGGACAGCAACAAAATCCCGATTTTGAGGACTGAAATGGACACAGCTATTAAAATAATATATGTACTTTCAAATTTATACAAATTTATAAAACATAACTTCAACAAAACAAAAATAGCTGAAATAAAACCTTTGATCCAATAATCCATCTGATAATATCATACTACCCGGTACACTTGTATAGGCCTGCAGGATCAGGTACATATGTGGCTTTGCGAGGAATCAGGATACACACATTGTTGCGTCAGGATGAACCTGGGTGCTTCCTGTTGTACCTTTTGCAAACCCATAGTGTACCCAGCGCAAACCCACAACATACCCAACACAAATAATGTTTATTTTATTTATTTTATTTTAAGATATTTTATAATATCTTAAACCCTAAAAGACATTTATTTCACATTGCATACTTGCCTCTCATTGCACATTTGCTCTCTCACCATCAGATTTTCAATTGCTTAGTGTTGAAACTCCATCCTTTTGCTAATATAATGAACATGCTCATTTGTCTTGATTTTTGTGTATACATAGTAACATTTGCACAATGTACTTGATCTAAGTTCGACCAATGAGTATAATGCCATTTGGTATTGAATTGTCACTACGTTTTGTAATTATTTAGCTTATTTTGTTTAATCTATGCATATTATGGTTAATTTTGCTTATTTGACTATATTTTTAATATTTTTGTATTTTTTGTACAGCCATACCCAAATCCATACATGAGCCCCAGAAAAAACACCATACCAGTATAATGGGTCCCTATACCTGTATCCACACCCTTTCTTGTACCAACTACCTAGAATAGTATCACAATCCAAAATCATGAATGATAAATCAACATGCTAAGTCAATTTCAAAGCTGCCAAGAGTATGTGGTTGACAATGTAATTTAGGTGTTTTTAAAAGTTTTCCTATATTATCGGGAATGACCCTGCAGGCCATGGGCACAGGCATAGTACATACCCTGTAGGAAATATGGGTCCGGTATGCCAAGTGTACAGCCATACGTACCTGGGTACATCCAAGGATGTGCCCAAGTACATATGGCTGTACCTGTAACATACCGAACCTATATGGCAGCATTTTCAATTTGTTTTTAGTTTTTTTGTCAAAAAAGGTCAAATCCAGATTTTTAAACATTAAAATCTTCCAAACCTTAAAAGACACTCCCAAACTCATTTTAAACAACACATTAACCTCACATTGCATACTTACCTCTCATTGCACATTTGCTCTCTCACCTTCATATTTTCTGAATTTTCAATTGCTTAGGGCTGATTACAAGTGCCATATAGTTTAAGGAGCTTGCAACAAAGACGTTTGGTGATTTAAGGTAAGTGTTTTGTCATCCTTCCGTCTATATGCCTATGGAGGGGAGAGGAGAGGAGTGGGTAGAACCTGGATATGCCCTCCAATCCAAATATATACATTGGGTCAAACATCCTTGCAATGTCTATCTGTCAAAGGAGAGGGGTTATTTTTAAGTTTTTTAGTTTGTATTTACTATTTTGTAATTTGTTTTCAATCTTTTTGTTATTGTTTTAATTTTAACTTTTGATTTTAAACATTCTTTCAACACTTAATTGTTTTTTTAATGCATTATACAACTATCAGAATTTGCTAAAATGGTTGTAAGTTCTAGTTTTGTGGGCCAAGGTATTAAAGGTATCCCCTTCAAATTCAATCCATGCTCACCCCTTTGGAGGCATGTCACACAGATAGAACTGCCAGGAGGAGGGGGTGTTGTTTGGATTTGCTCATAATGTAAAATGCAATTTAAGAGCTCGTATAGTTGAGTGAAATACCATTTTTGTGGGATTATTGATCAAGGAATCAAACCATGTCGAGGGTTGGATGGAAAGGGATTGCCACGTGCAAAGACCCTTGTATACATGAAAGGGCAAGCAAATACGGATATAGCAATTGCCCTAAAATCCAAGCATCCTATTGCAAAGAAAGGAAGATCGGGTAGCAAGCCACCTGTTTCTCCATCTATCAATGTTGTGGCCCCAGATCACCCGTTTTTGTCTACACCCATTGCAGCCAGAGGGGAAGAGGATTCACCTCTTACTCACAAAAGAACAACATGAGTAAAGCCCATTGGAAAGGGCATTCCAAAATGAAAACAGGCCATAACCAACCAAAGGTATTGGACGTTTTATTTACGCATGTGGTGTCCTTTTTAATGTTGTTAAATCACCATATTGACGAGATATGGTGAGATGTATTAATGAAGCCCCTAAAGGGTACACTAGCCCAAGGTATGAAAAGGTGTGCACCACCTTATTGTCAAAAGAAAGAAAACAAGTTGAAGAGGCATTGCAGCCCATCAAGAATCAATGGGTTGAAACAGAGGTGTTCATTGTTTCCAATGAATGGAAAGATACGGCAAATAGGTCGTTGATCAATGTGGTTACAATGTGCCCTAAAGGGGCAATGTTTCTTGGAGTTGTTCATTGTCGACATCCTCATAGAGTCCATCAAACGGTGGTGCCTCAAAACGTTCTCCAATTTGTAACAAACAACACAAAAAATTGCAGAACTTCGGGGTTATTAGTTGAGGCAAGGTATGGGCACATATTTTGGACACCTTGTGTCGTTCATTCCCTCAAGTTACTGTTACAAAAATTGGACACAATAATTGTTTGGATCAAACAGTCTATAAGGAGGCGGGTGAGATCCAGATGTTCATCAATAAGCACCACATGTCCCAAGACATCTTTTGGAGACTCTCGACGTTGTAACTATTAAAGGTAATAATGTTTTTTTTTTTTTAATCTCTTTTAAATAAATTCATTGAATTAATTTTGAATGTTTCTAATTTGGAGAGTTGATTTTTGAATGTTTTACTAGTCTTAATTTCATTTGTTTTAATTTCTTATTAGGTTGTTGAGACTCAATTTGTCTCACTCACGCTCGTCTTGAGAAGACTTGTGGAAGTGCAAAAGGCATAGAGCGGCATGATTATTAGCAACCTTTGCGGTGTATGGAGGCAGGAAAATAGTGAGAGGGCTAGAAAGGTGAAAGCTATTAATCTTTGATAACGGGTGGTGGGACCGTGAGGATTACATGCTCGGTTTTACCGAGCCCATCACGAAAGTATGCTTAAATTTGTTGATATTGATCATCCATGTTTGGGTGAGATTTATGATGGAATCAACTCAATGATTGAGTCGATTAAGTCCATCATAAATGCCAAAGAGCAAGATCCTACAGAGAGTTAATTCAAGCAAGTAAAATCGCATCTCATTGAAAGGTGGAACAAAATGACCACCCAATTGCATCTTCTTGCTTTTGCCTTGATCCCGAAATACTACAACGCAAATATTCTTTATTTTCCCTGGAGGACTGGAGGGTCCCACCATACTGAACATGTTGAGGTTAGTGAGGGGTATAGAAAAACATTTGCTAGACTCTTCCTAGATCCAAAAATATAAGACTTGGTTAGAGCAAAGTTTGTGAATTCAATGTCTGCAAGGGTCACTCCATTAGCACTCTTTCCGACAAATACAAGATGGACACTTATTTGTGGTGGTACCTCCATGGCGAGCATACTCGCACCGCATGCCACTTACAAGTAGAGTTTGTGAATTTCATATCCTACTGAGGATCACTCCATTAGCACTCTTTGTGACAAATACAAGATTGACACTTATTCGTGGCGGTACCTCCATGGGCAAGCATACACCCACCTTTGATCGGGCAATAAAAGTTTGATCACGGGTAACATTTTAATTTTTAACTCTTTAAGCTTTTGTTTTTAAGTTTTTACTTTTATAAATTTTAATTTTGCATTGAATTGACTTACCTTAATAGGTTGTGAGTTCTTGACTTAGCGGAATGGGGTACATACGTCGGTTAACCAGAATTGGGAGTGAAAAGAGGCAAAGGATTTGGTCTTCATGCATTCTAACCTACACCTATCAAACAAGAAGGATGAGTACAAGTAAGGGGCAACGAAGTGTTGGGATATAAACCCAAAGACTCGGAGTTGGATGCTGCCATTGGCCAACTTTCATTGCTAGACCGAAGTTAGAGGGTACTTCCCATGACATGCATGGTGGAGCTACCGGGGCGACATTGTTGATGTTTGTGGTTCTAATCACGAAGTTTGTGGTTTTGATAAACCACATGATGGTGATGATGCTCTCGTTGAAGACATTGGAGGAGAGCCATTTGATTATGATTATACTTAGTATATTGATTAATACATTATAACATTTGAACAATTTACTTATTCCAAGTTCAATTAATGAATATCATGAAAAAATGTATTGAATTATCACTATATTTTGTGGTTATTTCACTTAATTTGTTTACTCTATGCATGTATATCATTAATTTTGCTTATTTGGCAATATTTTTTTAAAATAACATTTTATATATTTTTTGTATGGTCATAACCAAGTGTCATACCCGTCCCCCAAAAAAATTGTCGTACCAGCATCCCAAATCCCTGCATGTGTACCCAAACCATACCACATATTGGCTACTGAGAAATTTTCCAATGCAATTAGGGATGCTAGGACGTCCCTCATCTATCCCGGGGACATCATGACGACATCCCCAATGCATGTCTCAAAATGGGAGGCATCAACATCCCCAAGTTTCAGGGGGCATCCCCGATTGTTTTTCGATTTTGAGGACACAAGGGGTACGTTTCATCCCCATCCCCTGTCCCTAATATATCTAGGACATCATTGGGACCTTAGGGGTGTGTCCAAGTGTAACAATGAATATTATATATTATAGACCATGAAGGGTTAAACAGCCATCTTGAGTGGCTATGTAATCTGCATTCTAACACTTCCAGAACTTTTTGCAGAAAGCCACAAAAAATTAAGTCATAAAAACAGTGATTATAATCTGTATAGAGAATTTATTACTACCATACAATGAGATACACAACCCCATTTCAGAAATAAATCTATATGTATGAAATTTGAAAGTACTTCAGATTCTCCCCATTTCAGAAATAAATCTATATGTATGAAATTTGAAAGTACTTCAGATTCTCCAGACATCGATCTCTTCAAATGCATATTAGACACATAAGAATGTCATTAAAAATTTCTTCTACAAAAACATTAGTGAACAAGAAAACTCCCGTTACCAAAGTATCAAGCTGGAAAGGATTTGATACTCACAATGACAGTTGTCACTATAGCATTTACTTCTCCATAGTAAGCCATTGTCAACCTCGTGAATTTATTCACAATGCTTTCAAGTAGTCTCAATCTCCCATGCTCAGCCGCGACAGCTAAGTGAAAAAACATTAAATCCAACATGAGAACTAATCCAACATATCAACAATTAGACGTTTTATTTAGTATGACAAAAGTTTGATAAGAATGTGCAAATATCACATCATTAGTTGTAAAATTTAAACTTTCCCATCTCTTAGCTATTGTGTTTTTGCTCTATTGGCAATTGAATTATAGTTGCATCACCATAAAATAGCATTCACAAAATAAAAATATGAAGAAAAAACATGAAGAAAAAAACCACCAAGGTGATTATGTTTCTATTTGTCTTTTCTTGGGATGTTGTACATCAAAAATGAAATCGCGCTTAAAAACTATATTAAGAAAAAAAGACATGATAAACTTGCCATGCAATCAATAATTAGCTTAGAACATTGCCATTTACACTAGTTGCAAATATTTTAACTGGAAATTGAAGTTCTGTTATGCACCCAGAATGAATCCATTAGCATGCACCTCAATGATTGGCAATAAATCCCCCAATGAAGGGGTGGGCAAGAAAGGTAATAGCAAGGTCAAATAGAGAACCCACCTCTAAACTCGCTCAACTTGAACTACAACGGTACCTCTAGAGGGGACCCGGACTTGACAGATAAAGGGCGGATTTCTAGAAATCATTGTGGAAACCGCATATTTTGGTTTGTTTATACTTGGGGGTCTTATGTAATAACTTTGCTTCCATGTATGGATTTTGGTATGGAGTAACATGAGGGAACAAAGCATTAATAATTTGATTGTGAAAACCGATCCCCAAAATTTGGCCTTTCTTTGAACAAGAGGCCTTCTAAGGCATTAAAACATTGGCAGGTATGACTCCTGGTTGAAGGCATTTATAAGCCTCATGGATTGACTATTTAATACCCAAGTGGTTCACGATCCTTAAAAGTTGAATAAAGCAACAAATAATTTGACTAGTTTGGTTGTTTCATCCTTTGAATGGTCTTATGGTAAAAGGAACTTAGCATGGGGTTGTTCAACATGTTAGAGCAGCACTTGATAAAATTACAATGATAAGATATGTTTGGGATATGGTGGAAGGGGGCTTCTTTTTATCCCGTGAGAGATAAACTCCCTCGTGAAACAATGGTCTAATAGGATATCTTTACTCATGAAGTCTAAGAAGACTCTAGAAGCCTTCAATTTTAAAGATCATGCAAGACATTATTTGATTTTGGCTTGAACCTAATGGATAGCAGTGCCACATTTTTTCCAGTGAATATCATCGAGCAGGGAAGGATTGATGGAGGTGATCAATAATTTGAAACCTAAAAACATCGGGGAACACTGATGCATTGTATTTTCTAAAGTTTTTAGTTGCCAAGTCATGAACAATACAATTGTCTCTCTCAGTTGCTCCTTTTTCTCTTAGTGGATGGCATTGGTGGAATTCAGATGAATGCATGGTAGCTTCTAATGGAGAGGAATAGAAAATTCAATGGCCTGCTGATATGAAAAAGGTGTGGGTTGCTATAGAGGGGAGTTGTGCTTAGTCTAGCAAGCAAGAGTGTGCTCGTATTCCTTCTTTCTTGGAGGCTATCATCACTATAGTGGTTTCTAAGAGCAGCTAGGAAGAGGTATAAGGCCAAGGCTCTCTAAATTGATGCTTTGTTTCTTGACATTCTATGTTAATGGGGATTTGAGACGGAACGTGGGAAACTTAATCTCTTGGATCTTCCAATATTGGCACTAATGCCCTTATAAACCATAAAGCATCTTTGAAACGAAGTTCTAAAGGGAAAGGAATTGCTTCTTGTAACATTAAATGAAAACCATATGGAGAAGAATTTGCCTTTCAAGGGAAATACTCCTAAATATACCCCTAGTTTTCCTCAAAAGGCTAAGACCTTTATATTTGGAGCTAAGGATTTTTGTTACTTATTTAGAGCAGAAAAATGAAGGGGACTGACACTTATAATCTCAAGTTTTTGCTTGGTTGCTCAGTTTAATTTAGTTCTTGGTTTAGTCCTATGATTTGAGCCTATAAATTATTCTTCTTCTCATGTGTTAGGTTAAGCAAGGGTGTCTAGGAAGGTCCAGTAAGCCATACTCTTTGGTGGGGAGGACGAGTGTGGATACTATGAAGAACCTTTCTGCAAAATTAAAATCCTTCAACGAAAAAATGCAAGACAAGAACTGACGCCTACATGAGCTAGAGAGCATTGCTGATGTCGCAACAAATGTCCACATTGGTTATGAACATGTAGGACAATAAGTCGATGCTTGTGAGGGATCAATTGTTGGTTTCTATTCCTTAGAACTCCAGATGTCTCCTGGATATTATGGGGTGTGGGCATGCATGTTCAAAGACAGTTCACAGTATCAGGATCAGACCCTTCGCCGCATACACAAAATCCTTGGACTAACTCTGTTTAAGATGTGGCTGCCACAGAGTTGTGCTTTTGAGTTACCGGAGCCAGTAATGTCTGATTTGATTGGCAATCACATGGACAACATAATAAATTACAGACACTTATTGTGTTATGAAAACAAAGAACTGAAGCCGAGGAAATACAAGTCAATATTGCAGTGTCAATGAAGCTTCACTGCAAATGAAAGTTAAGAGTTAGTTACAAAAATGTAGCAAACTATAAAAAGAGTTGAGAAGCTAAAACACTCTACTTCTTACATTTGGATGTTGCTTCTTTTATAGATTTAAATAGTAAGAAATGAAGTCAATAAGAATACTAATAGAATGTGAAGTGGCATTCCCAAAGAACATGAAAGCCTTTGAAAAAGTGTTTTACTTGTGAGGTACAAAACTGTCATGAAGATGGTAGTGACAAAACTATGGACTACACATTTCTTGATGTCCGGTTAGGTCTACCATCAACGGGGCGGGCACAACAAAGCCTCTAGACTGCACCGTGCCCAGCGCAACATTGGTCAGTCAATTGTGGACTGCACATGTAGAAAAGGCCCACACGTTATACTTCCGCCTGGATAAGATGTCCCCTTTGAGAAGCAACGGGCCCATTGCTTCCCTCTCTTAGACCAAATTTGAGATTTCTGTACTATTGACTCTTTCATGTTATATACTTATCAGTTCAGCTTTCTACCTAATTGTTCTAAAAACATCTCAAAAAAATCAGTTGAATTTTAGAACTCAGTATCCAAACACAGGCCTCCTCCAGTCAACCGAAACTCCCAAACTAATTTATCCTCATTATGTCTCCAACACTATATTCTCATTTAAATTTATTGCTGAAAATGAGGATAGAGATCAATGGCATCTGTCATTCGCAAATTGTCAAACAATTATATTTTTGGATTCCAAACACTAATTGAGAAAAGGAAAGAGAAATCAAAGACACTCCACCATACTTGCTTGAGGATGACAAGACCCTTCTACAATGAAGCCCTGCCACAATTATTTTCTATTTTATTCCCACCCTCAATTGGGAATTAAAACACGTAGTGAGTTGAGTGTTGGGCTCTAGCCATTATGCAATAAGCTAAAACAGGGGAAAGATATTCTAAACTGAGGTCTAACAGATGCATAAGAAAACAATGCATAGAATAGACATAGGATTTCACCTGTTGGGCTACGGCCAGTGATCATAAGCTAAAACAAAGAAAAGCTATGCTAAACTCAGATTTAACAGATGCATAAGAAAACAATGCACGCATAATAGACACGGGATATTTCACCTAAGAAAACTCTTTCAGGTAAAAAAACCTGAACAGTAACCTCATTTTATTGCATTAACTAAAACCGATTTACAATACAAAAGACACTCTTTTAAGGTCTTGAAACTATGATAGAGTAGCCATGCATTACATGTGCAACTACAATATACAACATTTGCTCTACATACGACATACTAGTGCTTAGACTTGGTCATCTAACCACATCCACCAATCACTATGATTAGTGAAACCGTTTCCAACAGTCACTCCTAAGAGTATACAAACTTTTATTCAAGCAAAAGACTTTGTAAACTCCACGCACCATGGAATATGAAGAATTTCAATGACCGCTAAGCAAAGTTACCATTCCATAACGCTCCACCAGCCGACTTAAAGCATTATCAATACATAATCCAGTCATACAAGTGTTTGTTAACGCATTACAAACATCATAATACATTGTGTTACCATGTTGCACAGCTTCACTGCGCATCACTATGCAACTCTCATGCGGAAAGCCTTTTAGTATGTAGCCCAATGCACAAGCTTCCCTGCGCACAGTTACAACTCCCAAATTGCACAATCTCTGCCCAATGTCAGTGTGCCCAACTCCTTGTGCACAAATTCTTGAGCAGACTCCCCGCACACTAGTACTACACAAGCCTGTGCCACATAACACCTGCACATGTCATCATGCAGAAACCAATGCAAATTTGAGACATTCCCACCATTCTCCCACTTGTTGAACACTTTGCAAAAAGAGAGCATGAACCCATACTTCAACAGTTGCGGACAACCATGCCCGTCGTTTTCTACACCAAGAAAATTTCCCAATACTTATTACTTTTGTCAATGAATCCGCAATGTTCATGTCAGTGTCCACTTTCTTCAACAATATCTTCTTCTCCTCCACCATTTCCCTTACAAAATGGTATTGCACATCAATGTGTTTTATATAAGACTGATTCCCAGTGCTGTTTGCTAGAAAGATCGCACTTTGATAGTCACAATCTATCTTTATAGCCTTTTGAATGAAGCCAACAATGAAATACAACCTTTGAAGCCGAAATACTTCCTTGTTTGCATAAGTAGCCTCCATTTACTCAACTTTTGTGGTAGATATCGCAACGCTTGTCGTTTTCTCATCCAACTTATAGATCCAATGAACAAGTTGAACACGTACACACTTTGATAAACCTTTGAAGGTCAAGATCTCCACCCCAATCAAAGTCCACAAAGCCATGTAGACTCAAAATCTTGCTTACACCAGGATTGTCCACGATACCAAATTGAGCAGTCAAATGTTCCACACATATCCTCGAAGATCCTCTTCACCGCAATTCAATGCTCCTTGCCCCAACTGAACATGTATTTGCTTACTACTCCCAATGCATGTGCAACATCAGGTCTTGCACAGATCATTGCATACAAGAGGCTTCCCACCGAACTCACATATGGAACCGAGCCATGTCCTCCAATTCCTCTTGTTTTTGCACAATGCACAGCAAATAATCTTTGACCAACTAGAAAAGATGTGCGCAAGAGCTTGCTATCACGCATCCCAAACCTTTCCAACACTATCTCAACATTATTTCTCTGATCCAATCAGAGTTTCCTATTTGCGCAATCCCGTTTGGTTTCCATGCCCAAAATGAAATTTTCAACACCAAGAGCATTCCTATCAAACTACTCAATCAACTAAGACTTTACTTGTTACGTCAAGGCGTTCCCCCTATGGGAAAGGCTCTTCCGGACGTTTCTATGACTGTGTTAAATTTGACGGCCATTTGGACATTTTCGATTTTTTCAGGCTATTTTTAACAATTGCTTTTTCGTTTTTAACTGTGTTTAGATTTAATTTTTCGTGGAATGCGGGTTTGTTGTGTTTATATTTGCTTATTCATCTTTACATGTAATGTTTTTTTTGGGGTTCAATTCACCCGATCACCATTCTCACATTTTAAAGAAATCCATGTTTTCGAGGCCTCGTGAATGACTATTATGACCGTATTTTTATTATGACCGGAGCTCCGTATTTGAAAACAAATACGCAGCAAGTGCAATGTCGGGAAAAGTGTTGCGAGGTTGAATTTGCGTTTCACAAAAATTGCATTAATGGGCTCACGTCGTTTCTTTTTCTTAACTGTTTTTGATAAATTGGGGCTTTTTGTTTTTAATGTTTTAGTGTGCTTTGTTTAAGGCAAACGAAGCCCATCATGAGAGGTCCAGACCCATTGAATATTGTGTTTATATCCATTTGTTTGATTAATATAAGTCAAATCCATAACTGTGATTCCAATAAATGAATACTATATTAAACATCAAATTAAATACCCCTAAGACATCCAATCACATGAGTCATGTCTCAAACAGATTTTAAGTAACAAAGTAGACCTAATTAAATTCCTTTATTTTTGTTTTATGATTAGATTCGTCTATTTTTGTTTTCTATAAATTTAATTCAGATTTTTAAAACTTTTCGATAATAAGAAAATAGGTCTTATTCTTAATTTTAATTGAGATTTTAATATTTAGATTTATAAAAAAGCGGGGTTTGTTTTGGCGATCTTTATCTCACTTAACTTGATTCTTATCAGATTCTTCTATTTGATACATTATCGAAAACAACACACCAAATATATACAATGGTTCTTTAAGTAAAGAAACTAATGTAAGGTAATATATTTGAAGTATGAATTTGATTACTATAACAAATGTTTGATTTCTCTAGAATACTTTGTAAATGTTGAATAATTGTCTCCTCTAACTTCTTGAATGCCTTGATAATAATTAATACTTACATGTACAATCCTCATATGATAGTAGATAATAGATTCCATAAAGAGTTAGGATGTTTGTGTATTTATATAAAATCGAAATTTAAAATAAAATAGTGTTGGCACCCAAAACAATTTCTAATAGTCATAAAAGTGAAAAGACAACATAACAGTGAGACGAGGTAGATAAGGGAAGGGCCCCACTGTTACCACAAAAAGTATAATGTCATTTAGCGAGCAACACATTGTAATGTAAGTGCCTAAACCTTATCTCTTACAATGACCCAATCAATACAAGAAGTGAATGATAGATGAATCTCTCTAAATTCCTGAATGCTACTCTAAATGCTTGTGACCTCTTTTGCATGGGATGCTTCTCAATCACTCAATTTGATTCCATTCCTTTTTGCAAATTTTTTGTAAGTGCATGGATGCACCTACGTGTGTGTATACTTCTTTAATTCATATCAGGACTTTATTAACACATATGTAATATACAACTATCATGAAAATCCAAAAAAGTAGAGCCAAAAACCTTGATGCACATGGAATAGGGGTAAAAGGTTCCACACAAACCACAACATAACTGTCGTATGATTATGGTCATGACCATTTGTGAGGTATAATTTTGTCAAGAAATTCAAAAAACAAGGAAAACATGGGAAGAGAAAGAAACATAAGGGAAAAAGAAAAAGAAAACATAGGAGGTGATAGGAGAATAGAGAAAAGGGGGGAATACTAGAGGGTGAGCCTAATTTGGACTACCTAATAATTGATAAAAACACAAATACATTAGAACAAGCCAAAATTATAGCAAATAATTAATCACATACCAAAATGAGGTGTCTATTAATATAAACAAAAATGTTATTAGAATAATTGTTATTCGTTATAGACACCTAAAAAATATATTTTAGATATTTATTACTAGTTAAATTGCATAATTTTAGTTTTTGTGTATTTTTCTATTATAGATCTAAATTAAATACCATGTTTTCGAATTTTAATGGTTTTAACTCTTCTCCCTACTTCCCAGATGTACCTTTCTATGTCCTTCCTTGGTACACCCACATGGGTTCCTATGTGTAGAATGTTGTTAATGTTCTTGGGCTCATCATGAATGTTAATGTCATTCCTAAGCCCTTTGTGTGGTACCTTTTGGTTCGCAAGAACAAAACACCCTTGTTTGGTCATTTTTTTACTTTTTAATCATTTGATGTTGGTTTAGACTCTAACAAATTCTTAATTTGAATTCAATTTGTTTATGAATGCAAATGAGCATTGTAATTTATTTTATATATAAACTCGGAGAATTATAAACCATCCATTGTTCACATGAATCTATTGAGTATTTTTCCACATTACGGAGAAATTTCAAAATCATTAGATTATTTCAATTTGAAGAGCACAAGTTTATCTGTTAGAAAAATCATCAAAATCCACACACCACGACATTCATTATTGAGAAGTCAATCAAAAAATTATAATATCTTTGCCATATACTAGAGTTTGGAGCCCATTTTTTTCTAATTCAATGCATTGGCACAACTAGATTGATGTCATTTGTCACTAATAAGTAATTTTCAGAGAAGGCTATAGAGTATTGATACACATTGACATTTTTCAATTAAATGTATTTAAGATATTTATACTAATATGCAATACACTTATATGACAAATTTAAAAAGAAAAGGAAAAAAACTCTTCAAAAAGAAATCACTGAAATTAAATCAGTTCGGAATCACCAATGGGAAATTACATATAATGAATTAATTAATCAATTGCTTACCCCTATTTTTAAAAGTATTTTCTTAGGTCCACGATGAAACAAATTTATATCTTTTTAGCATTGGCTTCGAGTTTTTCCACGATGATAAATATATTTGTGTAAACAACACATTTACATTGGCGTACACAACCGAAAACAAAAAATATACACTCATCACCGTCAATAGACTCGAAATGATTTGGATGATTTAATCATCGTGTTTTCACCACCTTAAAATAAATTTAGGGACTTTCTAAAATTCATTATATAAGTTTTGTTTTCTCAATTTATTTATATTATAGACTTCTTAAACACACTTTAACAGTTTTTTCAAAATCCCCACTTTATTAATTTTGTTGACTTTTTAAGCATACTTTAATTATACTTAGTATACCGCCCTTAAAAAGTAGCTTTATTTATATTCCTTTCTTATAAACTTTCTAAAACGAATTAATAATAAAATGTGTGTGTGTGTTTTAAATTAGTTTTGTTTTTATCTATTTTTAATGTAAAAGTCATGGCTTTTAACATCTCTGTCAATAAAATATAAGTGAGGTGATTTTTTCTTATAGAGGAAATTTGGTTAAGGTAGTCTTTTCATATGTATATTTAGAGGTCATCTTCTCTAAACCATGATTTAGCTTGACTCTAGATATAGAGTCCATACTAAATACATGGTTCACAATATTCATCATTCTTGGAAAACATTATTTTCGGCTCCAATGTCAAGTCATTCAAAATTGCTCATTTGTCTCTACCATTTTGTATGGGTGTGAGGTTTGGAATGGGTTTGGGGACCATCGCTTTGAGTTGAAGATTGAAAATGAATAGAGAGAGTGGTAGTCATAATGTTATCCAAACATATTCATGCCAAGAGATCACTCCCTCATGTCATCATCCATGCAAAATTTGGCACAACATTGTTCATTACTTCAATGATTTTTTATATAGTAACTATGATTCAGAAACTAAGGCAATTGGGTAACTCCCAGAGTGGTCACCTTAGGTATTCATACCTTGCTTTCAATTCATCTATAAAGCAAGCAAAGCATGGGGTTAATTCATGTTGGTATGCAAGAGCCTCATTATTTCACCTCATTGATCTTGATATTGACATGTCGCCCCCGCATAACTCTCCCGTGGACTGTGTTTCTCCATATTAACTCACTACATGGGACCCCTCTCTTTTGAACTTCTTCATGACATCTCTATTGAATTGTTGTTCTTACTCTTATTTTCTACCTAATTTATCTTTTGTATTATTTTAAGTGTACCATTATGCTCTTTTTTTCCTCACTTTTAATGGACATCAATATATAAATTATATTACAATATCTTTTATCGAATTAATATAATTGTTTTTAAATAAGAAAGAAAAATTGTCTACAAGTTCTTAATTCATCAAATTTAAACTCAAGACTCTCCTAGTGCCTAGATTGAGAAAATGAGAATATCTTCCTTATAGTTAAACAATCTTTGGATAAAATTATATAGTTTCAACTTTGATTAGGAGTTTGTGTAATTTACTTGTGAGTGCATTGTTAAAAGGGTGGGATTAAATCGATAGCAGTAGCACAAGAGGCCCTGCATGTGCATTAATTTTTATCCTCTCCACTTTGGTTTTGTGACTGCTCTATGATGAACAAGTTATGGGAAAAAAGAAAACTCAGAAAAAGCAAACATTGGAATACAAATTGTAATATGGAGATAGTTACAAATACATTGCAAGGTATCAATGTGACTATTTATTATTGAGATGAACAATGAAAACATAGAAAATACCAACATTTGAATTGCTACAATGCATTACAACTTCATATCAGTCAGGAATGCATTGCAACATTACATCAAGTCGAGATTGGAAGCCACTGTCCCTCCCCATATCAAGTTGGAAATGCAAACATCATATCAGGTCGGAGTTCAAATCCCATGCCCTTCCCCCTACACCTTCCCTTCCTCAAATGCTAATTAATTTTGCATGTCTTGTCTTTGTTAGCTAATGTAATGCAATCGCATGTGTACAATACAATGTGAACGCCAAACGATATATGTTTTTGATTTAGAGGGATAGTTATTACTTTTGTAGTTGATGTTGATAAGAGGCGTAATTGATTTTGTAAGTGTAGGAATACAGATGAAGCATTACATTTAAAGGTTCTATAGTGGTAGCCTTTTGTGGGCAATTGTTTTGGCACTAAACATGAATACAATTGATACCGCTTTGGATAGTTAATTACTTTTGTAGTTGATGTGGTTTGTAATTATTTGGGGGAAATTGTGTTAGTGTTGCAGCGTGTTTGAGACGGTGGTTGCATCAGTTATTTGGTTGGTTCTTTGTTGAAAAAACTTTTTTTATTGTCGATAACATGTTGATAAGGGGTTTGATTGATAGTGGTAGTGTAGGAATATAGATGAAACATTACATTGAAAGGATCTATGTGCACATTTCAAATTTGTTACAAATTTGTACATATACATTTGCAAATCTTATATCATGAGATCTGAACTAAACATGAATACATGAAGGCCTCCGTACATTTGCAAATTTTATATCATGAGTGGTAGCCTGTTGTGGCGAATTTTATTTGAACTAAACATGAATACATTTGATACCCCTTGAACGACACTGCCACTTTGGATACAAGAAGTGTTGAGTAAAGTAGTAGTGGAGGTGCTATCAAAGTAGAGGGTAGTATTTACAATGGGTTGTTTTGGTTGAGTGATAGTAGTCTTGACTCCTTTCTTCTTGCTCCAAGTGTTAGTATGTGCGTCGTTTTGAGTATCTTTCGAATGAAAAATGAGGGGAAATGCGCAGATTGGCAAGTGAGGGAACTCTGGAGAAAGTTGTGAATGTCAGACCTTTCCTTTTAGTGGTTCTAATGTCAACCTATGCAAAGTAAGTCCTTGGGACTTGTGGATAGTTAATCCCAAGCCATTTTAATTGGCAATTGTCTTTGATTCCCTCTCGAAATAGGGGGTATTGGAATATGTAATGGGTTGGAGGGATTATCCCCTTGTCACACAAGATGGTAAGTTCTTTAGCCTATTTTAGTTGATAATTTTTATTTTATATTGGGCCCTCAGAGAGCTGCCTTTCCTAATGTCATTCACCATTGGCATTTATCCATAGATTCCATACCATGTTACTGCCAAAAAATTGGGAGTGAGCCTACTAACTGGCTATGACCCATTAATTAAAAATTTACAGACTATCAAGTAATTTTTATGTTGTAATGGTAGCGGCTTAGTTGAAGAATTGTTAAATAGCACCAAGGAGGCAACTGGTGGACTTCCTCTAGAGTCATTGCTTGTGCTCTGTACACATACAGAACAATAGCTCATTTGTAAATGCAACTACAGAAATTGTGCTTTAGTCATTGTTGTATCTAATCAACTTCACAAGCTTTTGGGCCTTGGGAAATGTGTACATGTCCCTTTTGTATGCCGAGTTATCCTAGCCTGCCTTTGATGCCAAGATTAAAAACATGAACCACCTAGGACTTGAACCTAGACTGCCCTCTGACACATCCGAGCACTCTACCAATTAAGCTATAGACATGTTTCTACCTTCAAGAAAACTTGTGAAGCCATTTCTTGCCGGGATTATTTAGAGCTTAAGAATTTGAAGGCTTCTAGCAGATCGTCGCCCATCACAGAACCATGACTCCACGGACCACTCACGAGCTCTGTGAAGGCGGCCGCATTGTCCAGAGCAAGAGACTCCTCTGAGAACACAAGGTAGGGTTCGGGAAAATCTCGGTTTCTCCACGATTGCCGGACCCGCCGCCGCTCACTCGGCCATCACTCAAGCCGAAGCCCTCTCGCCACAACCGGTAGGGTTAGGGTACAATTCGGGGGAGCGGTCCATCGTTTCAAATTTCTTTGTTCAAATTCTAATCAATATCTTATCTCTATAGCTATTTTGAGACTTTCTCATCTCTACAATCTATTATACTTTTAAATTTTAAATGTAGTTTTGGGTGGATTATTTCTGGTTGTTCATTAATCTGAATTTAGTCAATCTAGATCTCTGATATTGTTGTTTGTTGTTTGATATGGGCAATGACTGTGACACTTTCCTAGAGGATGGTGCAATGGTTGAAAGTCCCACAAATTATAAATCTTCACTTTCTGCTCATAATACATGGCAACTAAATACAGAGATAGAAATGGAGCAAATTGAAGGTCAATTCAGAGTTTTCAGCCATATGCTTTGACCTGATTCATTGCATAGCGATGGCTGCTTGCTAGGTCTTATTTGATATAGAAGTCCTTCCTCATGTAAGAATCAACATGAAAGAGAGGTCCGAGTGAACAATCGCTTCCATGCCTTTTGACATTCTAAAGTACAATGAAAAAATCAACCCAAATCTTTTATATCTGGATCTCAAACACTGGAAAATGAAATCTAGAAATCCTAGCAGCCCATGCACCTTAAGAGCCTTACTATGACATGCCAATATCTTGCAACCTATTTGTATTTCTTTCATCTATCACAGGTGTTTTCTAAACCAACTCATGATATAAAATCTGCACATGCACGGAACTCTTCATGTATTCATGTTAAGCTCAAATAATATAGTCAGCAAAATGCTACCACTCATGATATGAGAATTGTAAATGTATATGTACGAATTTGTAACAAGTCTGAAATGTAGAGAGAACCTTTAAATGAAGTGGTTCATCTATATTTCTACACTTACAAAATCAATCACACCCCTTACCAACATCAACTACAAAAGTAATAACTATCCCTCTAAATCTAATAACATATATTGTTCGGCGTTCACATTGCATTGTACACATGCGATTGCTAGTTTTATCATTGTCGTGTGATTTCCACTTAGGAGCATGTTATCTACATAAAGGACTATGATGACAAAGTTCTACTTCTTTGAGATACATGCAAGGATCATCTTTGTTGCACAAAGCCCAAGTTTCAACACAATTCTTTAACTTTTGATTCACGTCCTTGGTATTGTTTCAATCCATACAAGGACTTCTTCAATTTGCATACCAGTTCTCTTTCACTTTGACCTTGAAACTTTCTGGCTGCAACATGTAGATTTTTTTCTTCAAGCTCTCCATGCAGAAATGTTGTTTTGATATCCATTTGATTTGTTAATCCAGATCAAACACAACACAAAATAGCTAAGAGAAATCTAATAGAAGTCAATTTTGCAACAAGGTAAAAGACCTCACCAAATTGGATTCCCTCCACTTGAGAGAATACCTTCGTAATTAGGCAAGCCTTGCACTTATCCAATTTTCCTTGCGCATTGCACTTCTTCTTGAAAACCCATTTTCCACCCACAAGTTTTCTTCCAAGAGGTAGTTTTACCAAGCCCCAAGTCTCATTCTTATCTACTGAGACTCAATTTCCTCCTTTGTGACTTTCTTCCAAGACATGTTCTCTTTTGATCTAAGAGCTTGCTTTAATATCTTGCGGTCATCAGCATTAATTGCTAGAAGTAAGAATAAAGAACGAAAATCTTGTGGGCTATACCTTTCAACCATTTTATACACTAGTTCGGATCTTCTCTACGCATGTGCTACAATTCCTTTTTCCTCCTCTTGTGCATCTTCATCAAGTAACCTCATATTCAAATATAGGCCCTTCATACTCTAAGTCAACACACCATTTATGACTCTTCTTTTGACTTCTTTGTTCTTCCATGACTTCACCTCTACGCACTGACCTCTTGCACAAAAATCCTCATGATCTCCCTAAAGACCACATTTCAACTATAGATTGCCTTCTTTGTTTTCGGATTCCACATCGTGTAGCCCTCAACACCATTTCCATATCCAACAAAGGTACACTTCACAAACTTTATATCGAGTTTAGTTATTTTTTCCTTCGAAATGTGGACATATGTTTCATGGCTGAAAAAATCCCATGTGTTTAAGGGATGGTTTAAGAGTCTTGTCCTCCGGCCTGATGATAGTTATACATTCACCAAGTAACAAAGCAGTAATAAATGATTCCACCCAAAACTTATGCTCTAATGCACACCGCTAAGCATACTCTATTTTTTGGATTCCACATCTTATAGCCCTCAACACCATTCCCATATCCAAGAAAGATATACTTCACAAACTTATAATCAAGTTTAAATATTTTTTCCTTCCAACTATAGATTTCCTTTTTTGTTTTTGGATTCCACAACTGACTTGCAACCCTTAGCACCATTCCCATATCCGGTAAATATACACTTAACAAACTTATAATCAAGTTTAGTTATTTTTTCCTTTGGAATATGGACATAATTTTCATGCCCGGAAAATCTTAAGTGTTTAAGGGATGGTTTCTTACCAGTCCAAGCTTTCCTAAGGAGTCTTGTCCTCCAACACCAACGATGGTGATATATTCACCAAGTAACAAGTAATAATAACTAATTCTGCCCAAAACATATGATCTAATGCACACCACTAAGCATACTCGCTTTTGGATTCCACATCTTGTAGCCCTTGACACCATTCCCATCATGTAAAGATACACTTCGCAAACTTATAATCAAGTTTTAATCTTTTTCCTTTCGAATATGGACATGTTTGACGGCCAAAAATTCTCGGGTGTTTAAGGGATGGTTTCTTACCAAACCAAGCTTCCTATAGTCTTGTCATCCAACGTCGATGGTGATGTATTCACCAAGTAACAAGCAATAATAATTGCTTCCACCCAAAACTCATGCTCCAATGCGCACCACTAAGCATACTCGGGGCCTTATCCATGAACATCTTATTCATCCGCTCTACAACACCACTTTGTTAGAGTGTAAGGAGTTATTTTTGTCTTTCAATTCCATGTTGCTTGAAGAATTCCTCAAATTCTTTTGATCGATATTCAGCCCCATTATTTGTACACGGGACCTTTATCTTCTTTTCCTAATTTCGCACATGGGCTTTGAACTCGTTGAATTTCTTAAGTACCTCAAACTTCTTTGGAAGAAAGTATATCCTCATCTTCTTAAAAAGTCATCTATATAAGACACATAGTATACATACTTTCTCAGCAATAGCACCTTCACCAGTCCAAACACATCATTGTGCATTTCCTACAAGATCCCATTTGCGTGCATAACATGTGTAAGGAACTTTACTCAATTTTGCTTGCCATACACATGATGCTTGAAGAAATAAAAACCCATGGAACAATCAATTATCCCTTTCACCATCCCTTTAGTCTACAATGTGCAAACCTTTCTTGCCAATATGACCCAACCTTCGATACCACGTGTCTTCTCCTTTGAAACCATGTTGGTTTTCTCATGCTTTCTATCGGCCTCAAGAACAATAGTGTTGTTGCAAGTACCGATGTCGTGCTTGCATACAATTTAAACAAGGTTTTCGTCCGCACATATCTCACTAAACCATGGCTCCAAACACCATTTTACAGCCATCCTTGGTGAATCATACCTACACACCAAGTATCACACATCTTATTAGCCAAAACAAAGTTTCTCATTAGGCCCAGATGTGCAGAACACCTAAGAGAGTTTTGATCCTCCCATCTCAAAACCTTAACTTCACTCTTCCTCAACCCACAATATAATAAGCGAGACATTACCACCATCATATCGTTCATATTTGTAAAATCACTCCATGTGGGTATCCATATAAGAGGAGGCACCGAGTCAATCAACCATGCATTTTTGCATGCATGCACTTAAGGCTGCATTGTATGCATCTCCATTTTCCTCACTAGAGACTTTATCACTTGAGGATGAAGCATCGAGTGATTTGCTCTTGTCCACCTTTATTTTGCAATCCCTCTGAAATTGCCCTATTTTGCCATAATTCAAGCATTTCTTCAAAGAAAGTTTTTGTGGCATCTTAGATCTATCTCTTGACTTCTAACACTTCTCCCCAAATCTCTACTTGTTTTCCTCCTACGATCTACCTCTCACAACGAATGCATCATTGGTTTGATAGTCTTGATGGACTTCCACCTCATTTCTTCTAATAATACGGCATTGACTATCTCATCTATTTTTGGTTAGATGTTGTGCTAGCAATGGCTATTGTAAGATTATCACAAGAATCTAGCAAAGAATGTTGAAGCGTAACACACCTCTCTTCATCATCCATCTTTATATCCACAAGCGATAATTGTTTGATCACGGTGTTGGAGGCATTTAGGTACTTTGTAACCAAGTTGTCATCATACATTTATAATGACTATAGCTTCTTGCAATAAGAAATTTTTGTTGACTAGAGATTTATCTTGGTACAACATTCCCAACTTATCCCATGGCTCCTTCGCATTACTTTCATCAAATACATTCGAGTAAAATTGAATATGAGACAAAGTCTAATAGAGCTCTTAGCTTTCCTATCAATCTTGTCCCACTCTTCCATTTTCTTTCCCACAAGTGCTACCACTAACACAACAACCCATTGATCTCTATATGTCAAGAGATCTTCCATCTTGAGTTTCCATAACTCAAAATCCTGACCATTGATTTTTTCAATCTCTATTCTTGTGCTTCCCAACAGTTTTTACACACGTGACACAAGACTCCTCGGCATAGAACTCCCACTCAAACCAACTACTTATCGCAGGCAAAACCAACTCTCACCAAGCTCCAACCGACTCTATCTCTAGATGTTGAGCTATGGCCAAGTGTGCAATAAGCTAAAACAGATGAAAGCTACGCTAAATTAAGATCTAACATAGGCATAAGAAAACAATGCGCAGATTAAACGCAATATTTCACCTGGAGAAAATCTTTTGGGTACAAAACCCAGCACAATAACATCGTTCTATTGCATTAACTAAAACTAGTTTACAATACAAAAGACATTCTTCAAGATTGTATAACTATAAGCAAACATGAATAGATAAAATTAATGAAAAGGTGTGAGCAAAAGAAGTTTCCACCAAGACAAATGAGCACTTAAACCAAGCAAAGGTATCAAAGGAGGGCATCCGTGGAATCAAAGAAGCAAGCAGCAGTTTCCAGCCTGACGAGTGATTGGAAGAGATGCCTTAATCATGTGCAGAAGTGGCAGATGCAACCAAACAGCATAGGCGCAGGAATGTTTTTTTTAAATAATCATGGTGTACTGAAGGAGAGCAGAAGGCCGTATAGCAAGGAGTTTCAGATTCAAAGGAGGAAGATGCTTAAGCTGGAGTTCGGACCACAGCAATCAAAGATCACAGAGAAAGACGTTAGAAGAGAAGAATGGCGGATGTGAAGCACATAAGCAACAGCAAAAGTCCACCAACGTGCAGCCATAAAATGTGAAGATGGTTAATATAAAGCTTTAAAATTCTATTGTATAGTATTAAGATATTTAAATATTCCCCTAGTTCTCCTAGTCAAGTTAACTCGATATCTTCAGTTCTGGGTTGAACTTTTCCACGAAATTTTGTGTAAGATGTGTCAATACTGTTGTCAAAAATCCCCAGAAGCATTTAGCTCCAGATCCCATCATATGTTTTTAGGCTCAAAAAATTGCCAGTAAAATTATTATAAATTACGTAGGTCCATGTTACCTTCTTGAACACCCACCAAAAGGATTTCTTGTGAAACCATATGGTTCAAAAAAATAAATTGTTTTTCCAAAAAAGGTACATAAAAACATGTTAGTTTGTACTTAAAAGATTTATTTATGTATAGGGGTGCATTGTTGGTAGTACCCAACACCCATGAGAGCTTTTCAATTGAGGTGCATAATCTCACTCTCATAAACAAAAAAAGTACCACGGAGAACAATGTTGAAACCGTCGGAGTGCATGTTGAAATGGTCTATTGCCCACTTAGCTAGTTAAGCCGAATCAAGAGGAGGTTGGAGGATCAAGAGGAGGTTGGAGGATCACGAGGGGGATAATCTCCAGTCTTGAGCAAGCTACTAGCTCAGAGACTGGATTACATACTTTAAAGTTAAGCTGTGGTATTTGTTTTATCTCGGCATAATTAGGCCTGATTACATATGACTAATAGCTCAAGAAAATTATGTCAATCGGCCACAATAGTATATCATATTTCTTTCACATCTCCAGCATGGATTATACAAATAAATCAATAAATGTTAATGTGCATTTTTCTTCTTTCTTTAGTGAAATTAACTTCCGATTGATGAAATTTCATGTGATATTAAAGTGCCTAAATACTAATGTGACCTAAAAGTGTAGGATTTTCAGTGGTTAAGAATCTACGCTGGCTGCAGCCACTCCCATAACTAATTGAGTAATTGAATTATATAAATAATAGTCATTTCACACCTTGTATGCCCAGTTTTATATATATATATATATATAAACAGCATATCTATCAAAGATAAATCTATGTAAAGGACATGAGAATATTTATCTCAAGGCACCTATATTGAATTTTTGACATTAGTGGAACAAGCACCTCAAGAATGATATCTTTCGGCCTCTTTCACACATAGATTTATCTAAAGATAGATATGCTAGTTTACTCCATTTTCAAATCATAAGCATGTCTCAAGCCTTTGCCATGTGGCTTCTCCATTTGCCAATTTGCAAATCTACAGACTAGAATAACACTCTAAGCAAGAACAAATAATTTAAAACAAAATCTCTCTTGCAACATTATCTCTCTTAATAGGAAATCCCTTGAAGTGTTATAAAGATATTTCATAGCTTCATAACACCACTTGTTTGTACCGATAAATGTCTCCTCTAATTGAAAACAAGGGAAAATTGCACAAACCCCAATATAAAGTAAACTGAAAATTATGGCAGCCAACTAAAAATTATTACAGCGAGGTACAGCAGTCTGACTTTTTATAACAGCAGCAAGAAAAATGCAATATCTCTTCAAAAATGCATCATTCACACCATCCAAAATATGTAGGGCAACTTAGAAATATTTTAGAACAATTATTAACCAAGAAATATGCCTACAAACCCCAGTTGGAAATGATTTAATTAAATAAAATGATAGCAATGAACACCCTTACAAACGTGGCTGGAAATGAAGGATTCCAAGCCCAAAAATCAAGTCTAAATCTAGCTTCGGCTGCTAAAAATGTGAGAAACACAATGATGGATGAGTTGGATGTCGTCATGCCCTAGAAACCCCTAACTCCTTCACAAGGTGGGTCGCTCCCCTAGGAGAGGGGCTGAAAATCACCGTAGAACCAAACCCTAGCTGAAAATCTGCAAAATCAATCTTCTTGAAGCTCTTTGGAAATCCTGGATGGAGAATCCTCAATGGATTGAAGAGTTTTCGTTCTTCAATCAAACAAGGAAGGTTTTCGTCCTCCTTGTTGGCCACACAAGAGAATTTTCGTCCTCAAGTGGAAGTAGTTGAGCAATCAGCCCAAAACCATGCAAAGTTATTTGTGACAAGATGATGATGCACAAATGAGCCAAGCGACCCCTTTTATACCTTGATGTGGCGCCAAAACCAATTAGAATGTCTCCAAATAGGACCGACCTCATAATGGATCCTTTCTCTTCTATTTTTTATTAATTTTCTTTCTTAACCCAGCCGACCTGATCATATATAGAAAACTACTAAAGAAGAATGCAATGCTCACGAAAATAACTAAAAAACATAACAATTACTCCCCTTGCTCATTTTCTTCTTGACCGCGGGAAATGGAATGGGCTCAAAGTCTTTCAAAAGGACTAGCACTGGGAAAGGGACAATACACAATTATCCTAGATTGAATCCCTTCTAATTCTATTGACTAAATCTTCAGTTCGATAGCTTGAATCTTAGTCATATCCGAGCCTATTTATAACTAATGTGCTTGTTGGCTTAATATAACACTAAATAGGATGCACTTTACAACATCTTCTCCCCATCAAGCCACTTTTGTCCTTCCAAAAATTCTTCCGTTTTTCAGTTTTTTCTCTTCCACGCTCCTTCAAAAGATTTGCAATTAATAGGCATAACCTTTCACTAGTATGACTTTTTCTCCCCAGTATTACACATTTTGTCTCCTAGAATAAGCCCGGATCATCCTGCTTCACGATTGCATATTTCTCAACCCTTCATACATTAGGATTACATACCCTTCCAATCCTGAATGGAACTACTTCCTGCTGCATTCCCCAGTTCGATTATGAAGCCCCATCATAGTTTGAACAATAAAAACTAATAAGACATTAAACAACCATTTGTATCCTTCTTGTTAGTCTTGAAGACCAGGACTTACCTGTCCTTCAAGATGAAGGACACTAATTGCTACAGCCAATTTACTGATTTCATGATCTCATTCCAGTTACAATAGTGACGGATAACATTATTTGCTACAACCTATTATATGATATGTAAAAAACATAGTCACCATGTTCATGGGAACATGGTGGATATTTTGTTCAGACCAAATTTTCAATGCTGCTCAAACTTAATCCGTCCAAATATTAAATTGCTTTATTTCTTTGATTAAAAATTAGAAAAGCATTTAAAATAATTAAAATTCCACACAAAACCAAAATCAAGCACCAAGAGCCATTCGAATTGTGCAGTCAGTGGTCGCGCAGTGTGCAGCATACCAGGGCAGTGAGCCATTCAAGCTGTGCCTACATTCAAAGACATCGACTCTCAAGTAGCAGTTGTGAGCCTGTGACTTCTAACTTCACACTGCATTGACCATTCAAGCTGCACCCTGCAACAGATAGAGACCATTTGAGGCTCAAACCACTTTGTTCATTGTATAAATAGAGGCAGCAAAGTTTGATCCTTGCATTAGTACAAACCAGATCAGCACTTTGTGTCCTAGCAGAGCAGCAGCATCCATAACATATATGCTAGAATTTAGAGTTCATGAAAAAATTATATCGATCACCAGATAAGAAGACTATTTTGTTTATATCATAGTTATAAGGAGAAGGGTGCAGTACGGATACGCAGAGACAGGGACAGGGACATCATTTTCAAGAAAATGGGAGACGGGTACTTGGAGACAGCAAAATTATATGTATATTTAAATATGTGTGTGTGTGTGTGTGTGTGTGTGTGTGTGTGTAGATTTTAAAGAGAACAAAATTATATAGCCTAATATTATCTTTTAAAGTAAATATAATAGATGTCGACAAAAGATGAGCAAGTATATTATTATTTATCTTTGATATCTCACTGTATCTAACAGTCAAGAGTACAAAATATATATGCAAAATACCCTGAAATGCGAGTCTCCGAGACAAGTCCCAACAAGTACCAATCTCTGAGAAAAGTCCCAATCTCCAAGATGCGTCTCTAGTGGTATGAGACAAGTCTCCATGCAACACTAGTTTATATTGATTAGGTTAGGTTAAATTTGAAATATGTATTTGATTTTACATATAATAAACAGTTTAAACTTAAACTTATAATTATAAAGTATATTTATTATTGCTAAAGTAAATAAAAATTTACTTTTAAATTTTAGTATATATAAGTATTGAAAATGGTAAAAAATTTGAACTGAACCGAACATTTTAACTCCAGAACCTTTTTTCCTCTTCCTAACAACCCGAACTTTTCGAACATGGGAAACTGTGTAAAATCAACCAAATTAACATTTTTCACAAACGCGATGCAATAGTGAAAAAGCATGAATTGGGATCAATTATTCATACCCAAGAAGTTCTTGGTTATCTCTGAAAAACCAGCTTCCCCAAAAATTTCCTGCATGGCCTTTACTCTGATTTTGCTTGGCACGGACAAATTCTTCATAAAACTTTGAAAAGCGGGGCTGCCTTTAGCAGCATCTATAACACTTTTCAGCTCCGTTTCCACATCATCCAACTTGTCGGCTTTCAAAGCAGCGATATAAAGGGCAGATGCATAATTTCCCGTTACTCCAAACATAGGAAGAGGAACCTGACATTAGAAAAACATAAATTAAGGTTCAAAGTAGATGAGAGAGAAATTCTATTTTGAATTATCCATCATTTAAACAAACCACTAAACAAACTTTAATATGAAGCAAAATTGAAAAGCTTAGGATATAAAAACATACTATTCTTGCATACTAGAAAATCAATTTCTAAGGGGGCCCAATTCATGGGAGACAAAACAATGGTACAAATTTAATAGAAGCCGTACACCCCTGCAAATCTATAGCAGATATGGTGACCAATAATTTGTACATTAAGCTTATATCTGCACTAAATAACTTCTAAGACACAAATAATTTGGCACATTTAACAGTTCCATTTATTCAAACATAAACCAATTCCTTTGAACAATGCCTCCAATCAAACATACAATTGAGAAATTTGAATTGCAGTAAGGTACACATTCCCTGATAAATGTTTCAGAGAGGATAATTCAAATTGAAGAGTGAAGTACCAACTGGAAAACAAAGTAAAAAAGCATAACTCCCATGCTCGCCTTAAGCAAAAGGATGAATGATAACTTTACTTTTAAGAATTTGTATCAAAAAGTAAGAACTTTTTACAAAATCCCACATACAGTATGCTTCTCTGAACCTACTTTCAGATATGTTGTCTAAACATTGACATTAAGTTTAAAGACCACAAATTCTATTTAAATACTATTTGCATAGTCAACTTGTCTGCTGAAAACTTGTCATGCCATTCAACACTTGCCAAAAATAATTCAACTGCACATTCAAGGGTCGTCCTGTTAAACAGGTACCTTCCTTGTTACCACATCCTCTTATTTCTGATAGAAAATGGTACACTAAATCTTTATGCTTTTTTGTGTGAATGGAAATGATTATATTTTACCACAGGATAGCAGACAGTTCCTCAAATGGACCATCTAGTGCAGAGTGCATGAGCAGAATCATTGCCTTTGCATATTTATAAAACCAGACTGCATGTTCCATTAAGCCATACTACTCTTATTCAGACTAAAAACTCTTCTCCTTGATCAAGAAAACCATTATAGACAACATTAGGTGTAGAAAAATGTACAGTTAGCTACAAAAATCCCAGCTTATGCACTCATTAGTTACAAGTTCAAAGATATAAATTGGAGTTCCACAAATAGAGACAATTTGAACATAATAGCATTTACTCCCGATGTTGAGAATTCCTTAGATGCACGGTTTAGTATTAAGAAGCTATGCAAATGGTGCATATGGTTGGGTGTATATTTTAGCTTGTTTGAATTATTACAGTAAGCAAAAATGTAATCCTTGTGTTGGGTTTATAATATTAAGCGGGAAATTGCTTATTTAAGAAACCCGCCAAAGACTGTATGTTTTTATTTATAGCTTATATTTAAAATATAAGCATGATAGATCACAAATGGGGACGACTTTAAGAGTGGATCATGACCACCCACCTTGTGTATAACAAGGTGATCTCATTAGAGATCGGTTACACAGTATCTGACATATGAATGCGAGCTATATGAGCCAGCTGATTATAGATACATGAGGCGAATGTTGAAAAACACATGACCGAATGTATGAAGCGATTTGTAATCCCTTCTTGAAGGTGTAACTACAAGTGAATCCCTGGAAATAATGGGAGTGCTGAGTGAAATTGAATTCTTAATAAGGATAAGTGATTTTCAGTGGGTTTTTACCTTCGAAGGTTTTCCCACTTATATCTTGTGTCATTGTGTTCATTTACTTTCTGTTCATGGTATTTACATTCTGTAATCTGCATTATAAAATATCTTAATCTATGGTTTTAATTACTGCACTTCATAAACTATAATCTTGGCAATTTATATTGTGGATTTATAATTTGTAACATTATTCATCCCTTAAATTTCCTAACATGGTATCAGAGCTTGTGTTTATGCATGTGCAGGATAGATTTGGATGTTTTTGATTTACAGGTGTGAAGAAACTTGAAGTTTTTCAAATCTACAAAACCTAGCTTGCTTTGCGGCTTGCTTCAAGTTTATCAGTTCAAAACTCCAATTCCCACCAAAATAATGTGAATTTGGATGATCTGAAGTGTTAAATCAGTTTAGTGAGATTATATCTTGTTCTTGCATGTGTTTCTAGCCTCCCTAGCCATTTGTGTGCCTAGATCTATGTTTTTCACCATTGGTGACCTTCCTCTATGTTTACCAAGCCTTCGCAGCAATTTATAAGTCCTTTACGGCTTTTCCATTCTTCTCGCAACTAATTAAAATGTTTTGCACCTTTAATAGCCGTTGTGTGACTTATTTGAATATTTCACACTTTTTTAGTAATCTACAATCTTCCGCAGCTTCTCCAAGTTTTCTCATGGATTTTTTTACTTTCGTAGCTTGCATTAGTCTCGCGTGGCTTCTAAAGTCTTACGCGGATTCTCAAGTCTTGTGTTGCTTCTCAAGTGTTGTGTGGCTTTCCTTAGTCTTATGCGGCTTGATTTCCTTTGCTCCGTGAACTTCTCTCTTTGTTCGCAAACTTGTCTTTATTGTGCAAACTCCCTTTATTCCGCGGTTGTTGGCCTCGGTATTCGGCGGAACACTAAGCTTTCAAAAATCAGTAGAACACAATTTCTTTGTTCCACGACTTTCAAAATTTGAAAAATTTATAACTTTTTCTCTAATGCATTGCAGCCATACAGCCTTCCTTCTTGGTTCTAATACCTTGTTTGGGTGTTTTCATCAAGTTATAAGCTATTTTATTTAAGTTTGTATTCGTTGTATATTTCCTATGTACTACACGGATCTCAGTAACTTCGAAACCCGCCTAACACTCCGTCTTTCAAATTTTGCTAAGTTCTCCTTTAAAATGGAGATGTTCTTTTAGCTTTTCCATGGATAAATCTCAACTTTTAAATGGAACTAATTACAATATCTGGAGAATTAGGATTAAGGCTATTCTTATGGCTAGAAAGCTATGGGATTTAGTTAGTGGTGTTGAGAAGAAACCCACTGGGAGACAAGCTACTCCTAAGAACTTAAGTGTTTTCTCTCAAAAATCCCAAGAGGCTATGTCCATCTTATTGCAAAGTATCAAAGATGAGTTCTTGTTGCATATTGGACATATGGAATCTCCAGTTGATGCATGGGATCAATTGCAAACTATGCATGAGGGTAGCCACCTCTCTAGGATAATTAAGTTAATCATGGAATTGTTTACAACCCCTATGAAAGTTAATGAAAAGGTTGTTAATTACCTAGCTAAAATTAAGGATATTAAAGTTGAATTAGATAGATGTAATTGTGAGTTGTTTCATGATAAGTTGCTTTACATGATAAGAATGACTTGGTCTTATTACATTAGGAAAAAGTCTGATGTCTTATCTAAGTTTCAAGAGTTTAAAGCCCTTGTTGAAAATATGGCTAATCTGAAAATTAAAAGAATCAAGAATTGATAATGGAGGTGAGTATGTTAATAAGAAGTTTGATGAGTTTTGTGTATCTAATGGAATTCAAAAGGAGCTAACAACTCCTATTCTCCTCAACAAAATGGCATAGCTGAAAGAAAAAATAGAACAATCTTAGAAATGGCTAAGACCATGCTTCATGCTTCTAAGGTGCCTAAATTTCTATGGGTTGAAGCTATGAACACTATTGTTCATATTCTAAATAGAATTCCTACCAAAGCGTTGCATCAAACCACACCTCATGAAGTATGGACTAAGCAAAAACACTGATATCTCTTATTTAAAGATATTTGGCAGCCCTGCTTCTCTTCTTATTCCTAAAGTTAAAAGACAAGCTTGATCCTACCTCTTACTCTTGCATTTTTGTTGGGTATGGCGGTCAATCAAAAGGATTAAGATTCTATGATCCAATTAAGCATATGATTGTAGAAAATAGGAATGTGCGTGTTCTTGAGAAACCTTTTTGTAAATCTGCCTCTCTTCCCTCTTTTGAGTTTCCTAAGTCTAAAACTAATGATAATCCTTGCTTAGACAATATGGAAACTGATTTGCAATACTCTAATCATCCTTCTATTGATATGGTAGATGTAGACATTGAGGGGGAGTCTGTTGGACCACGATTGTCGTTAGACCAAAACCCATAGGTGTTAATCTCCGCTACAATCGCCAAAGTTAGGATCTACGAGAGGCGGTTAGTCCATGTCACGAAACTCACGGGGAGCGCTGGACACACATGCCAACAATCTCCCCCCCAGCATTACCCGAGTGAGTTTCGAACTCGAGACCTGTCGCTCTGATACCATTTGTTGGACCACGATTGTCATTAGACCAAAACCCACAGGTGTTAGTCTCTGCTTTCTGATCGCCAAAGTTAGGATCTACGGGAGGCAGTTAGTCCATGTCACGAAACTCACGGGGAGCACTGGACACACATGCCAAACCAGAGTCTTCTCAATCCTTGTCTCAATCTAGGATTCCTAAATGGGCCAAAAATTTGGTTTCAAACTCTCAACCTAATGATTTGAGAAAGATGACCCATAGTCAGCATTTTTATCATGCCTTGTCAATTTTTATGAGGTTAAACTTAATCTTTTGAAGAAGCCAACCTAGATGAAAGATGGATTGCAGCTATGGAAGCTGAATACAATGCTCTAATCAAAAATCAAACTTGGGAATTAGTCCCTCTTCCTCCTAAAAGAAGCATTGTAGGCTCTAGATGGTTGTATAAAATCAAATATAACTCTCTTTGGTAAGATTGATAAATTCAAGGCTAGATTAGTTGCTAGAGGGTTTACTCAAAAACTTGGTTTGGATTATGTTGAAACCTTTGCTCTATTGCCAAAATGAGCATTGTTAGAATTCTTCTAGCTTTAGCTACTCAACATGGTTGGGAGATTCACCAAATGGATGTTAAAAATGCATTTTTAAATGGTGACTTGAAAGAAGAAATTTATATGCATCAACCTAAAGGTTTTGAAGAATCTGGCAAAGAATTATGTGTGTAAACTGTAAAAAAAATGTATGGTCTTAAACAGGCTCTTAGAGCTTGGTATGCTAAGATAAATAGTTTCTTTCATGAGCTTGGTTTCTCTAACTGTTTTGTTGATAATGATTTATTTGTCAAGTATGAAAACAGTCATGTTATCATTATTGTCTTATATGTTGATGATCTCTTGATTACTAGTAGTGATAAGAATCTAATTCTTAGAATCAAAGAGAATTTAAGACAACGTTTTGAAATGACTGATTTAGGACTATTAAATCATTTTCTAGGCATGATTATTTGTCAAAATCACAAATCTATTATTACATCTCAATCACAATATGCTACTAATCTTCTTATAAGATTGAATACAATTGATTGTAAGTTTGTCGTATTCCTATGGAAGTTAGTGTTAAATTAGATCCAAAACTTTTTGTGATAAATTTAATCATATTTTATATAGACAATTGGTTGGTAGTTTGATTTATTTAACTATCACTAGACCTGATATATCTTCTTGCAATTGGAATTTTTCTAGATTCATACAGGATCCTTATGAGGACCATTGGAAAATGGCAAAAGGATTTTAAGGTATATCAAAGGTATAATCAATTATAGCTTGTGTTATTCTTCTTGTGATAATGCAATTCTATTTGGTTATTGTGATTTGACCATGTTGGTGATATTGTGGATAGAAAATCTACTTCTGGATATGTTTTCAAGTTGGGTGCAGTGCAATAACTTGGAGCAACAAGAAGCAACCAACAATATTTATCTCTTCTACTGAAGCAAAGTATAGAAGTGTTATGGAAGCAGCAAAAGAAGCCATGTGGCTCAAAAAGACATTGGAAGAACTTCATATGGGCGTCAAAGGAAGCACTCTACTTCTATGTGACAACCAAAGTTGTATTGCTCTTGCAAACAATCTAGTTCAACATCAAAGAACCAAACATATTGAGATCCATATGCACTTCATCCAGGAAAAAGTTCTCAATGGTGATATAGATCTCAAGTTTTGTTCCACTGAAGAACAGGTTGCAAACATTTTTACTAATCCCTTAGGTGTTACAAATTTCTGCAAATTCCATGTTATGTTGGGCATTTCAGATATTAGCTCTTATGATCATGTGGATGACGTTGATCTCCACCTCTAAATCAGCTGAGCATATGTTGTTTAGCTCTTATGATCATGTGAATGACGTTGATCTTCACCTCTGAATCATATGAGTTTTGGCCTTTCAGAGCTGCCCTTAAGGGGAAATAAGAAATGAGCATGTTGCATGTTTTTCTTTGTGCAATGTCATCTCTTAACGGCTTGATTGTGTCAAAATGGATACTCCCAAGGACACTGGAATTTGACGGTCTGTAGACCGTTTTTAGTATTTTAACCGTAAATTACAATTTAATAAAAAACAAAACTGTCAATTTAGACAGGTAATTTTTTAATCAAACTGTATTTTTGCAAGTTCATATTATTTAAAAACCGTAAAATTTCATAATAGTCAAATATAATATATAAAGTCTATATATAAGAAATCAAATTTGATTTTATTCATTTTAAAAATATTCTATAAATGATATTTATAATCATTCCAATTTAAATTTAGAAACTAAAATAGGTTTTCTGTGAATAATGAATTTATTAAACTCAGAGTTCACACATTGTCTTTGCTTTTTCTAAAAACATATAAGTTTCTAATTTCAATGATATTGTGATTGTATTTATTTTCATTTTGTCATTACGAATTGCAATCTACAGGTTTCAATTTAACTTTTATGCAGGTTTCAATTTAATTTTTTTTGTTGTAGGAAAATTTGAGGAATCTTGTTATAGACATCCAAGAAGAAGCTTGAGATACAAACATCAATACATGTACATGATTATTATTTTGAATAACATAGAATTATTATGTATTACAATTTCATTTTTCTAGAAGTAAAATAAGATTAAAAAAACAATATACATTATAAACCAGGGAATAACTTCATATGCATAAAATTGTTTTTTTAAATCTCTCTTAGAAATTCTCAGTTTCAAAGATGCAAATAATATTCACAACCGAGTCATTACAACTCCTTCCATACAATATTTTGTAGTGTGCCGCCATTTCTTTCTTTACCTTTGCTTATGGCCATTTTTTATTTGAAATTATTTTTGAACATTAAAACATTCTTCTAAGGCATTGAAGCAACAATTTTTTTTGTTATAGCCCCTGCATCCCAAAAATATGATCTGAAATCCTTGGTCAATAGAGGAGGCATTGAAAACATATTTTTATTGGAAAAACCCTACGTATCCATACATGCATGTGCTCCTCTACTTAGGCATTCAAATATGTTATTATTTCAATGGTGGAGAAGTCTCAGGCAACTCTCCAACCACGCATGCAAATAGCCACATCAACCCACATTTAATTACATACACCTAAGTCGAAAAACACCTTTAGAAAAGCTGCTACATTTATATACAAAACCACAATTGACAAGTTTTCTTTGCTGCAAAATTTTTACCAAACCACTTTTGGTAAATTTGTGGTATTGGAGAAAAGAGGTAATATTTTCATTTCAAACACCTTGCTTTTGAGTCATTATTGGTATTTCATAAGTTTTCAACCTTTTCTTTTTAAGGGGGTTTTGGATTTCCTAGAAAAAAATTTATGTTTAAAAGTGAAATACAATGTGTTTAGACAAGTAAATGTTGGTGATTTTCTGTTCCAAGGCCTTCAAAGTTGTAGCCTAAGAATGTTAGTCTGAGTTTATAATTTAATTACTAAATTTAATTTTAAAATATATTTTATCATCCTAAAATTATTTTGAAATGATATATATTAATTAAGATTTTTTGACAATTTAAAATTTTACTAAAAACGTAAATTGAAAGGTAGCTATATTACGAAACCGTCATGAAATTTCCTTTTGACAGGCAAGGGTGACCGTCAAATTCCAGCCACTGCTCCCAAGACTATTTCTATGTTGTTTAAGTAAATTGTCATGTATGTGAAGTTTACTTGTAATCCCTAACGAAGCATTAGATATGAAGAGTTTATTAACTCCATAGTCTTATGTAAGACTTCATCCTTAATCACTTTATCTTGAGAATTTGTAATGTTCCTTTGTATTGCAGTTTTTATAGAATCCGTGGAACATTGCTTTGAACCGCATGGCAAAACATTGTACTATGGCTTCTCTAAAACCTGCAATGCCTTTACGGTTGTTCACGGCTTGAATAAGTCAACGAGACACTGCGTTAATGCATCGCAGAGTTGAAAAACCCACGGGACACTGTTGTAGTGCACTGCAAAATTGCAAAACCCGTGGAACAAGTGTTTTTGGATGCTAGCCTAAATCACACGTTGATTTATGGATTGTAATTCTTTTTGTACCAAAAGGTGACTTGGCATGAGGAACAAACTTTGACATGTGAAAGCAATTTTGCATGTTTCCCTACTTAACATTAAGGGGGAGTGTTGGGTTTATAATATTAAGTAGGAAACTACTTATTTAAGAAACCCGCCAAAAACGTATGTTTTTGGTTTATAGCTTATATTTAAAATATAAGCATGATAGATCCTAAAGCGGGTCAACTTTAAGAGTGGATCATGACCACCCACCTTGTATATAACAAGGTGATCTCATTAGAGATCGGTTACACGGTGTGTGACATATGAATGCGAGCTATATGAGTGAGCAGATTATAGATACATGAGGCAAATGTTGAAAAACACGTGAGCGAATGTATGAGGCGGTTTGTACTCCCTTCTTGAAGGTGTAACTGCAAGTGAATCCCTGGAAATAGTGAGAGTGTTGGGTGAAATTGAATTCGCAATAAAGATAAGTGATTTCAATGGTTTTTAACCTTCCAAGGTTTTCCCACTTATATCTTATGTCTGTGTTCATTTACTTTATGTTCATGGTATTTACATTTTGTAATCCGCATTATAAAACATCTTGATCTATGGTTTTAATTATTGAACTTCATAAATTTGGCAATTTGTATTGTGGTTATAATTTGTATCATTATTCATCCCTTAAATTTCCTAACACCCTGGATATCAAAAGTTGGTTTTTATTATAAATAGAAAGTGTCATTTAAAAGCTGACTTTGATGATGAATTTGGTAGAGCTTACAAATGTAGAATAAGAATACTTAGATTGCACAAACAATAATATTGTTTGAGATGTTATTTAAAAAGAGAGAAGAGTACATATATAGTGTGTTGATCTCTATAAAGTAGGAGTCGACACCATTAAAATATTAGGCTTATTTATTAATGTTAAGTTAATATTAGTTACATATTAACTAATAAGCAGTTGAAACCGCTTCAACCATTTTGTAACCATCTCTCACATAATAAAATGACGGACATACAATAATAATGTGTGTTCTACTTCCTCTTCATGTCTTCTTTGTGCACATTTTCCAACATGGGTATCGAGCTTATTGCTCAATAAGGCATGCAAAGTAGAAGAAGTCATTCGCGAGTTTGAAGCTAGAGCACAAAATAAATCAAAATATGTTGAAACGTGAATAGTATTTTGAAGGCACAATCAAAAATACCAATAGTTGTCAAAATCACAAGTTAAAGAGGGATGCGGATCGTGAGGGCTTCTTCAAAATAAATATAATCGCAAAAATTCAATCACGATTAAATCGTGAAGGGTTTCAAACGAAGCTGGAAAAAGAATCATACAATTTCACCATTTATCAATCGCTAATTGCAAACATTAATAATCACGAATCGGGAGAATAAACAATAATTTTAAACAAAACGAACTTCAAGGGTAAAACAAGGAACAAAGACAAGTTATAAATTCTAGTTTGAAAGGGCATAAACACGGGACGAAAATTTCAATACAAAAATTCCAATCATAAATCTCAACTAGGGCACAAATTTCAAGTAAATAAACTCTCTTATTTCTCTGAATTTTTTTGCAAGCAAAAGCAGGACCTAGTGTTTTTTTAAGAATGGTGTTTTCTTTACCAATAGACAAATATTTCAGTTTAATTTCCACAATTGGAAAGTTAAAATACAAATGCAATTAATGAACAAAAAATTGTGGAGTATAGTTAATGGAAAAGAAAAACCACCCACGATGTTGTTAAATGGTTAGAATGGAAAAGCCATGATGATAAAGCGAAAGCTATAATCGGGCTTGCTCTTTCTAACTCTGAACTCCATCATATAGAATCATAGATTTATACGTCCAAAGAAATTTGGGATAACTTGAGTAGGTTGTTTGGGGCAAAAGCAATGAACGCTAAATTTTCTTTAAAGCTTCAACTATTTTGATTCAAGATGGCCGATGATGTTACTATGTCCAATCATATAAACAATTTGAGATCTCTTCTTAGACAATTAGCAAAAGTTCAAGCTCCAGTAGATGACAAAGACTCTAAGGCCAGGTCCATTATGTTAGACACTTTGCCCTCTTCATATAGCAATGTCATTTTTACTCTCAATCAGATGCCTTCGCAAAGCCTGGAAGATATGATTTCAGCTCTATTAGCTGAAGAAAAGAGAACAATTGTGGACAATACAAAAGGTAATTCTTCACATGAAAGTGCATTATACTCCCACATGAGAAATAATCATAGAAAATCAAATAAAGACACCAGGCAAGTTGAATGTTATTATTGCAAAAAAAAAGATCGTACAGCCTGGAATTGTCCCATTTGAGTTAATGATGATCTTAAAGGCAAACTCAAAGATAATCCAAAAGAAGCAAATATGGCCTTTGTTGACAATCCACCAAACGTTGAAGATTTAATTGATGAAGAAGATGAATATGTACTCTAAGAAGTTAGTGTTTTGAAGACAGTAAGAAATCTAGTGTAGGTAAAACACGGCATGGATGGTGGCCTAGATAATTTTGGAATCTGTGGATCTTGGGAATTCACCCTTACGAGGGATCAAAAGACAATCTGATGGAACACCGTGGGAATAGCTCAGCATGGAGGATTGTCCAACAATTGGGCGATTCTATAATTTAGAAGTTCAAGGAGGTGGAATCGGGAACTCGGGAAATCTGCTCAAGGACTCAATGTTTATGAGAGTTAGGGTGGCAACTTGATAGAGTTCCACTGGTCCTAAAACTATTGTTCAAAAACAACGTTTTGAAGATTGTAATTCTATCTTCTTTTTAGTGTAAGCCTTAAGAGGGGATATTAAAATATAAGGCTTATTTATTAGTATTAAGTTAATATTAGTTAAATATTAACTAATAAACAATTGAAACCACTTCAACCATTTTGTAACCATCTCTCACATAATAAAATGGACACACAATGATGATAATGTTTGCATTTTGTTTTCTCTTCATTTCGTCTTTGTGTGCATTTTCCAACAAACACTTGTCTCCTTCGACCACTCATAACAATATCGTGAGCAATTACATCTAACTAAAGGATGTAACTTACCCAAACATCTCTCTCACACCTCATTATTTTTACCAATTGTTATAACACATAATATGAATTTTTATTACAACTCATCACACCGCATAATAACACATTAACATATGAACACTAACAAGATATTCCTAACAGTTCCCCTTTTAGTGCAAACATGGGAGATATCACCAAACATTGAAATTGCAATGTGCCATTATGTAGCTTGTTCATGATATTGATCCATGTGCGTTGCACGAGCTTGCGCAAACTCAACAAACATGTAGAATCGGGTTTGCACATAACTCAAACAAAGTCATATTCTCACGAGATGGTTTTCATGGAAGGACACAAGCAAACACCCGGGTATGAGTAAGTTTACCTACACATTTGCTCATCCTACACACTTGTGCATTGATGCTTTTACACAAGAATCACCAACCCACACATCTAGATAATTTTACAAGACAACCAACAACCTACATGAATGGCTTTAAGAACAACCAACAACCTACACGAATGGCTTTAAGAACAACCAACAACCTACACATACAAGTATCATGATAGTACAAAACTCTAATTAAAATCTCCATTATTTTTACATCACGGGGAAAATAAGGAACTTCACATGTGAACAAGTATGTACTTTTGTTCTTATTTTCAATTTCAACCACACAAACTGAAAAGGAAATTAGGTGCCACTATACCGAGAATGCGACCCCATCGTTAACTGTGCTATCGAGAGGCACTATTAGACCTCCAACCTCCTGTGCCTCCATCCTTTTGTTGATAGTAATCTAGTAGAGGTATTCTTCATCACTAGGAGTTTCTACGTGAGTAGTTTTTGCTTCCTTTTCTTCATCAACAACCATGGCATTTTCTTGCAGTTTTCCATCAAGTAGATCTTGTGCTTGCTCTCTTTCTACAATTTATGGTAATGTGACCAAGTTGTTTGCAGTAGTAACAAACATATTTTTCTTTGAATCTTTAGAAGTTGACCCCTACTTGAAAGGAGGTTTGAGTTTATCCTTCTTGAATTTGATTTTACCATACATTACAGTTTCCTCCAATTCTGAATCATTTTTCTTTCTACTTCTTCATTTATCAAAGATGAAATCAGATCTTCTAGACTTGGATTTTTTTAGCTCAAAGCAAAAACCGTGTTTAAATAGCTAGATGGTATACTATCCAGCAATACAACTTTTGCATATTCATCATGCACATCAATTTTTATTCTAGCTAACTAATTTAAAATGGAACAAAACTTACTGATGTGTTGCACCATGTTGTCACCTTCTCCCATTTTTAGTCCAAACAATTTCTACTTTAGGGCCATGGCTACACTTCCTGCTTGCAATCCAAACTTCTTATCTACCGTCGTCAAAATGAAATTCAATGTCTTGGAGAGGTCCATATGATGCAAATAAGCATCGGATAATCCTAACCCGATAATTGTTGTTGCTCTTTGATCTTTTCTCTCCCATTTAACAACTTCATCTACATTTGTTGATTTTTTCACTTCCACATCAACAATTTCCCATAGATTTTGTCGATCAACTTCAATCGAGTTTGAACTTGCCATGTATGAAAATCTTTGCCTTCGAACTTTTCAATAAGGCTTAATTTCTTCATTTTTGCTCTGTAGAGATCAGAACCCCTATAATCTAGACAAAAGTTATGAACACCAATTTCCACCGAGAATATGTTCACTTACAAATAATTTTTGAGATATTATGAAATAGATTATACTCAAACTCACAAAACTACAACAATGTTATAATGTTAATAACATGACAATATACTCTATAAACTATAGAGATAAAATTCGGACTTGATTAAATTTGACCACTTTACAAAATAAACTGCCACATGATAACAATATATAAACTAATGACATAAAAACTTAATCGAAACACCTTTTGATTGTGTGAAGACCATGTACTTAAGAGTGGGGTCCATGGTGCAAAACATAGTTCCATGGGGTTACAGCCACGAGATGGGCTGAGTTAACCATAGAGGAGGGCCAAGTGGGAGAGAAATGGCATGTTAGGAAGCACGGGAAGTTTCGATGCGACTCCAAATTTGCAGTGCTTGTTGTGAGGCCCAATCAATGTGGACGGCGTTTGCTGTCGGCTGCTGGTTGATGAGAACGCACCTCACAGCTTTTGACAATGTTATGTTGTGGCTAAAACAAAGCCGAAGACTAAGATTTTTCTTTATTCAAATTTGATCAAATTCCAACATGGAGTCTAGGTCTGCAAATCACAACTGAACGGCATTGTTTCTTGTGTCCACACAGACTAACAATTATTATAGAAATGCCTTATCAGATTCCTTGCTGAAATGCCATCCTTTCTTGTCATGTTTTTGAGCAGTAATGATGTGGTGATTGGTAGATCTAATGATCATTATCTATAGCATATATTACAAAAACACATTTTATCAAACTAAACTTGCAAAACTTAAAACTAAGCCCCCAACAACTTAAACTTTTAAAATTTCACGACTTCTATCAAATGATGAATTTGGTAGACTTACAAAAGCAAAACATACGAACACTTAGATTGCACACACAATAATATTATTTGAGATGTTATTTACAAAGAGAGAAGAGTACATATATAGTGTGTTGATCTCCTACAAAGTAGGAGTCAACACTTATCTCCTTCAACCACTCATAATAATATCGTGAGCAGTTACATTCTCGCTATAAAATGTAACACACTTATCTCCTTCAACCACTCATAATAATATCGTGAGCAGTTACATTCTAACTATAAAATGTAACTTATACAAGAATCTCTCTCACGCCTCATTATTTTAAGCAACTATTACAACACAATATGAGTTGTTATTACGACTCATCACACCACATAATAACACATTAACATGTGAACAATAACAAAATGTTCCTAACAACTGATTGCTCAAGTTATTCAATGGATGATATATTTATTCAAAAATAAATATACAATTTCCATTCCCAGAAATTCATATGTGAACAAACTATCAAATGATGATAACACCAGCTGCTACACATGGAAACATTAATCCACTCTGAAGCTAAATTATTGCAATTCTGCAAATGGAATCCAAATTTAAAAGGAAAACATATAAAATTGATGGCAGTTACAAATGAAGTCAGTCTTATATAATATACAAAAGACTAATAAAACGACGCAGATTTCTAGGATAACCTCATGTATCTTTGATGAGCATTAAGAAACAATAATAGAAACAAATGTATGCCACTGATCCAAAATCGTTAGATTCTACGTTGTGACAAAAGCATATTCCCAACTAAAAATGAACATTCAAAGCACTTGAGATAAAGCACTTAAACCACACTCAAAACAGCCTGCAAGAAATCAGGTGGCTATCAACCTATATTTTTTCCAATCAAGCTTGGCAATCAATGCCAATAAGCTTCCTGGGAATTTGTTTGAGATTGATCTGTAAAATTATCATGTGTTTAACTATATGGACAATTTTTTTCCAAAGCAGCAATTAATTCAATGATGTACAGAATATCACAACTAAGAAAGAAGACACTCTCTTCTACTTTGATGCACTATTACATTTTGGGTTCCTATGCTCTAAAATAATCTCAAATAGACTAACATATTCATAATTGTTGGAGCTCAAAATTGCACCCGTCCCAAATCAAGATGATCTGGGGCTTTGAGGCAACATGGGACTGTCTCCAAGTTGTGGGACCTTGCGCTTGAGACAGACCTCCGGAGAAGGCCGGCTTCCTCTGCTTATTTCTACTACAACTACTCCTAGGAAGGGAAATGCAACTATCTAACTCTACTCTATGATTCCAAGGGACCAAGGTGAGAAGGAGATGCATAAAACAAAATCCTAAGCTAAGGGGAGGTGATAGCACCAGAAAGAAGGGGATGAACACTCTTAGATGAGTGAAAATGAGGGAAAATGCGTGAAGAGAGGGCAAATATGCATGCCACAGTCTAAAACAACATTTAAAAGCTCATTTTCATGGAGCACAATAGAAAAGAAACCCTACAAGAGATGTAAAATATGCACAACACATCACCATTGCAAAAGAAGGCAAGTAAATGCAATAAAACGTGAGCTAGGGCAAAAATAGCCACAAAACAAAACTTTTATTGCTTCCAAATGATGCATAGTCGATTACAATGAGAGGAGAAGGCAAGAATCCACACACAGTGAGCTAGATTTGAGGCCTGCAACTCAAAATGCAAAGAAACACTATGAATAATGCTCTTGCAATCCAAGAGGGTCCAACCTTTACAAATGAGCATTATTCAACAATATATAGAAGAATGGGAGAGAAGAAGAGGGAAAAGAGAGGGAAAACTTGAATTTTCAATCACAACCACCAACAACATGCAATAAATGCCTATAAATCTGCATGTAGCTCTATCAAATCCGCCTACCCACATCAGTTTGCTTGTGGAAGAAGGAAAGGAGCCAAATCCCATGAAATTTGGTGGTTGAGTCGACTGGAAGTGTGCATTAATGACCTGAGTCGTATTTTCCCATTTTCACCTACCAAATCCCACCAAAATCTGATTTTGAAGAGCCTAGAGTGTAGCCCATGTCAGCAACTTTCCAATGAGACCAAGCGCACATGATTTCAAAACTATGTGGAAGAAGTTATGGTGATTTGAAGTTTCTGATGCAAGAGAACAACGCTAGACACTTGGCGCAATCTGATTGGTCACGGGAGTCGGCTGATTGTCTACTAGTTTTGTCTACGCCACGCATCACGCGCTCATTCGCGAAGGATTCAGCATATACCGGCACTTTCCCACTTGTCCTGTGAGGTGTATTTTATCTAACAAGTCCTAGAAATGGACACGTGGCACACTAGGATTCGGGGCGCGCGAGAGGTTGCAGCCTTGGGCGCATGTGCGGGAGAGAAGGCGCGAGAGCAAAGAAGTAGATGAAACCCACCATCACGCGCAAGGGGTGCGCAGGATAGGAAGAAGGGGTGCATATTCACTAAGGCACACCAAGATGCAAGGAAAGCACAGGCATTCAACAAATGAGTGCGCGAGAGTTTGGAAGAAGGTACTTGCGCGTGAGTGTGCAAGGAAAACAAAAGGTGTGCATGAAAGAATGCGCAACGACCGTGAAATGAAAACGGATATGCGAAGAATGCACGCAAAGGGGAAATGGAGAGAGATAGCATAATACAAGGGAGGAAAGCGATAGTGCACAGAAGATGCGCATAAGGAGGTGAAGGAACGGAGAAGAGCAATGAAGCGCGCGCAAGGGCGCGCACCAAGAACTCGCAACCAAAGAAGAAACCGGTGGCACACACGCATTGGAAACTTGATGCCAAAGCCAAAATGGGCTATGAGTTGTCAAAATAACCACGGGTTATTTTGGACAACAATAACTTTTGGTCATATCTATACCCAATGACATATAGAAAAATCAACAGTCACGAGCAAACTAGATCATCGAAGGACCTTCATTAAACATAAGCGTATGTATCCAATACATGAGATAATAATCTTCAATGCATGCAACAAATTAAAAATTGGACCATTCGTACATTCCTAATAATGGGAATGGAAAGGTTAGGACAGTGATATGGGAGGCTCCCCAACCGGGATGGATAAAAATGAATTTTGATGGAGCATCTAAAGAAAATCCAAGTAAAGTTGGATATGGGTGAGTTTTTCAAAAAATTGAAAGCCAACCAATTCTACTTCTATCCCATGACTGTGGGATTGCCTCAAACAATAAGGTTGAGGGAATGGCTCTTCTACAAGGTCTGCAGGAGGCTAGGAAGCAGCAGTGGTCAAAGCTTTGGGTGGAAGGAGACTCTAAGTTGATTATCGAAGCCATGAAGTCGGGAAGAGTGAGAGCATGGAATCTGGATTCGATCATCCAAAGTGCGGCGATCTAACATCTTTTAAAGGTGTCTCCCACATTATTTAGAAGGATGATCTCCCAACGAGGTACTAAAACTAGTGACGCAGGATGCCATGAATGGTCGCATGTGGAAATAATTTGGCTTGGGTGCCAACGGAGGGGAAGTTAATACTTGCTCGTGTGTCAATGTAAGGTCATGAGATAAATGGGACACCTATACTAAGATGCGGGCGGTTTCAAAGGGACGAGAGCTCTGGGCTAAGATGCGGCGAGTTTGAAGGGATGGGACGCTCGGCTAAGATGCGGGGTTTCAAAGCACCCTCCGAAGCAAAGGTGGAAATCCCTCGTTGTTGTGCCTCTTCCATGCAAACTGCGCAGTGAATGATGATTCGGATGTAGAGATCGTGTCTGAGGTCAAAACAGATAAAGGCAAAGGGAAGAAGGTGGCTGATTAAACCTGGCCACGTAGATTATATTTAGTAAATTTCTATATAAGAATGTAGCCACCAGTTGGCAATTTTGATAGTATAGGGATTTAGTTGTTTTCTAGATGTGATTATAAGGTATGTAATGATGGGTTGGGATGAAGCAAATTCTCTTTGCTCTCCCCCATCCTATGCACGCTAAGGTGCTTTCCAATGAGAGCCTAGATGAGCGATGCTATCTAAGGTTGGTTCTTAATGTATTTTTTGCAGGCTAGGGCCTTCTCCCTAGGAAATACAAGCAAAAAAAAAAAAATTACACCATTCGCAAAACTAATGTGCATATGCTATGTATGTTTAGGCATGTCTTATGTTCCAATATCAAATCCCTTTCAACTTATTACACCTTCCACATAAAAAGACAATCTCAATCCCAGACTTAAACTTAAAAGCTTCATTGATGATAGAACATGTCCATATAGCCTGAAAATAGGTATATGACACACTCATAAAAGTTACTCAATAAAGGCAATGCCTATTAAATCAAAGATCAGTGGTGAGGCATGAAAATGGTTCAAAAGGCAAATATGCAACTAGTTCCAGACTATTCATCTGTGATGGTCAGAGCAAAGATTCAAAATCGCCTTTAAGCTAAATTTCCACAATATATGGGATAATACCTAGCTTTCTAGATGATATGTTTATGTTGTACAAGTCGTCATTGCTGAATGAGGTTAACAATAATGTCGTAGAGCTGTCAAACAACTTGGACCTAAAAAAAGGCAGAGCTTATAACTTTTGACGTGATGATAAAGTAAACACATGCATATTTAGGAATAATAAAGTATAAACCAAAAACGTGATAAAAGAATTATCGCATTATTTAGGAATAACAGTATTTAGGAAGAATAATGTGGTAGAGCTGTCGAACAACTTGGACCAAAAAAATGGCAGAACTTGTAACTTTTGACATGATGATAAAGTAAACACATACATATTTAGGAATAATAAACCAAAACGTGATAAAAGAATTATCACATTTCTGAATGAAGATAACTGGCCTATAAATAAAATATGACAAAATTTTGGACAAATGGCGTCTCCAAGTTCATCTGTTGATGGTGGCCTTGGCCCTGGTTTCTGGGAAGATCCTTTCTCCTCAAGGTCCTTGAGCTGTGATGCTCCCGGTTCAGCTACTGATCTACTCAAGACAGCTCCCATTGACATTTTTGGCCAAGACAATGATTCAAATTGGCTTGTTGTTCCTGATAGATTGAAGATCGGATTCTTCCATTTTCACAGGAATTCTGTTCTACATTTTAACAGGTGCAATCCTTGTTCTCGTCCTCATTTCCAAGCTAGGACTCCAATAACATCTCTCAAGCCTAAAACTTAGAGTTCCTTCTCTCTGACTGTTCACCATCCCTCCAGACGCTATTACTCCTGTCCTCCCATCGCACTCAACTCAGTGTGAATTCTCATCAATTTGGGTCCCATGGCCATTCTCGTCCTTCACTTCTGGGCCATGTCCTTTGTCTCGAGTTCTCCTTAAATTCTCCCAATCCTCCACATTTTATCTCTGTGGAAGACAGAACCATATTGGGGTCTAGATTTGGATTCGTACAGCCACGCCTTGAAGTCGGTTTATGATCCTCTTGGGGCCCCTAAAGCTTGTAATTCATTCACTCTTGCATCTCAGAAGAAAACACTCAACCTTGAGCTCGACAAATAAAAATGTGGTTACCTATCACTTTGATGGAATCCAGCCCATTGTATCTACTATTACCAAGTGGATAAAAAATACATGAGCAGACTATAGAGTTACTACTCTCAAAATTCTTTCTGAAGATTTCTTTCAAGCTATAATTGCCTCTGAAGAATTACATCAAAATGTCTGCCTAGGTAGACAATGGTTTATGAACAATGCAAGTTTATATCTTTAAAAGTAAGAGCTTCACTTCAATTCTGCCAATGTTGAACAACTTTGCACTTGAGTTTGGGTTTGACTCTACAGAGTCCCTCCTATTTCCTAGCTACCCAATATCTTTGAGTGCATTAGTAATTTAGTGGACATTTTGTGAGTTTATTTTTGTGGATGCAGCAAGTCAACTTCATGCTACATATGCTCGACTCTGTATTAATCTGGACATTCCTCAACCATTGTTTGAGTCTATTCTTCTCTCTTTCCTTGGATCTTGGTCCCAATCTCTTGACATTGAGTGTCTCCCTTTCTGGTGCTACAAATGTTATTCCTCCACTCATTTCTCCCCATGTGTTGTCAGCACTTTTGTTCCTTCTTCCTGTCCTTGTCCTTTACCTGCCCCCTCTCGTCCCCTCTCCTCTCCTCTTTCTCTACTCTTTCTTCTCTTCCTCCCTCTTCCCCTCCCCTTGTGGTGTTGCTTCCCCTATGATTTCTCTGTCTCCCTAGTTCTATTCCCCCTCTAAGCCCTTCGTGATCTTAGTAGCTACAGGTCTCTTGAGCCAAAATTGAGCCATTGGAGTTTCCTTTAGTGATGTGACCCCTCTGGGTATCTCTCCATCAAGCAGTGGCATAATTTCTCCAAATGTTAGAAGAAATATGCATGTCTGAGAAACCCAACTTCTGCAGACTCCTAGAACTGCCGAAATTTGAGGTATGAAAGAACAAAAATCTTTGAACTCCTATTTCCGACACCAAAGGGGGCAAAATCCTCCATTGTTAAAATGAAGTGGCTCTTGTTGAATGTTAGGGCCTTAACACCCCTAACAAATAGTGGCTAGTCAAATGCCAGCTGCAACTCTGACATTCAAATGTGCTCTTCTTACAGGAAACAAAAATGCCAGCTGCTGCCCTCTCTTCTTTTGTTGAAAAATTGGCCACTTTGGTATTTGCAAGGGGTGGATGCTGATGGAGCTTTGGGAGGGCTTAAATTTCTTTGAGACCCTCAAATAATCAAGTGTACATTGATTTTTGCCAAAAAAATGGATCTGCTGCGATATTTGTTGGCATGGTGAGCATATCCAAGCTCATTTGATTCATGTTTATAGTCCAAATCATGGTGGCCTTAAGAAGCAGACATGGGTTAAGATCCAGGCTATTTTAGAGTTACAAGAACAGATGAGAAGGACAATGCTTCTGGGGGTGACTTTGATTCAGTTTTTTCCTGCTAGTGAAAAGAGAGGGTGCAATATTATTACTCAGTCACAAAAGTTCTCTTCTTTTGTCGCATCCATGGATTGATTGATCTAGGTTCCAAAGATGGTCTCTTTTCCTGGTCTAATAGAAGGGTGGGTTTTTGTTGCATTGTGGAAATGCTTGACAGATTCCTTGTTTTTAAAGCATAGATGGGAGCAGACTGTATCTCAAAATCTGGGATTTAAGAAAGTTTCAGGCTCAGACCATTCCCCAATCTGGCTGTAACCAGATCATTCCCCAATCTGGCTGGATATCTCAGATGATGCCTCCCCTCACCACTGTCGATTTAGATTTGAATCAATGTGACTATGAGAGTAAACGTTTTTGACAAAGTCAGAAGCTGAAGGAAGGACTGCCCTAGAGTTTATGGTTCCAAGTCCTATTGTTTCATGCCAAAATTAAAATTCCTTAAAAACTGTATTGACGATTGGAATCACAATTGCTTCAGAAATATCTTCACCCAAAACTCAAGCTACAAGAACAGCTTTCCATTCCCAATGAGCAAAAACAGCTTGGTGGACACTATTATTATATTCTATCCTCAGAAAAGAACCATCTAGCTGACCTAGAAGAATCCCATACTCGAAAAGAAATTTTCTGGAGGCGTAAGTCGTGAGAATCCTAGCTTGTGAAAGGTGACAGGAGTTCCAATTTTTTTCACAGATCCAAAGTTTCCAGCTGGCAGGTGAATAGAATCAACAAGTTATTCTCCAAGCTACAAGAAAGACTTTCCATTCTTAATGAGCAAAAACTGCTAGGTGGACACTGTTACAATATTCTATCCTCAGAAAGGAACCGTCTAAGTTCTAACTGATCTAGAAGAATCCCATGCTCAAGAAGAACTTTTCTGGAGGCGAAAGTCACAAGAATCCTAGCTTGCAAAAGGTGAAAGGAACTCCAATTCTTTTCACAGATCCACAATTTCCAGGCAGCAGGTAAATAGAATCAACAAGTCATTCTCCAAGAATGACCGCTTACTGAAGGTGCCTTCTAGAATTTGCATGGAAGCTGCTTGTTTCTTTCAAAATCTGCTGAGTCAAGCTTATCCTCCCTGTCATACTCATATAGTCGTACAAATGACTTTCTCTGCATTCCTTGCCTTGTAATTCCTGCCCAAAATGCAATTCTCCTTGCCTCCTCCTAAGACGAAGTCGGATCATACATCTCTGCAATGGAAGGTGATAAAGCATCATGTCCAAATGGTTTTCCTGCAGCAATCTATCAGACATTTTGGGAAATTCTTTGTAAAGAAGTGACTCCCATGGTAAACAAAGCCAGAAGATCAAAAAAAAATCTCAAGGATTTCATTTGCAAATTTCTAGCTCTTATCCCTACAAATACAGACATCTCTACTTTCTCCGACCTTTAACTCATATCCCTATGTAAAACTCTCTGCAAAATTATTACAAAGGCTCTGGAAGGACATTTAAGGCCTCTTCTCTCTTCATTAATTTCACTGGAGCAAGGTGGTTTCATAAAAGGAAAGTAACGTTCTAGTGCATGGAACCATGTACTTACTTTACATCTCCAAATCCGAAAGAATGATTGTAAAATTGGATATTTGTAAAGCAATTGAGCGTGTAAACTGGGCTTTTCTCAAAGTTGTTCAGCAGGAAATCGGCTTCTCGACAGGTTGGAGTCAATTAGTTGAAAGTTGCATCTGTTCAGCAGATCTCAGTGCTCACCAAAGAAGTCCGACAAGATTCTTCCCTAGTTCTCAAGGTCTGCAGCAAGGGGACCCAATCTCCCCATATGTATTTATTCTCTTGACAGAAGGATTCAACCGCTCTTTACAAAAGGCCTCTTATGAAGGAAAACTAAAGGGGATAAGAACAGCTGAGGGAGAGCCATCCATTTCGAATATTTTTTCGCTGATGATATGCTATTGTTAGGACCAAGCTTGTAGCAGGGAAGCCAGAACATTCAAATAAATTTCATCCATTTATTCTAGCCTTTCAAGTCAGCTTATCAGCGAGGACATATCTAAAGGCTTTTTTTGCAACTCCTTGTCTTCAACAAAAATTAGCAGAGATCTGGGTGTTCTCTATTGGCTCCCTCCCAGTGTATATCTTAAGTGTTCCCTTTTTCAAGGTGTGGGTAGAAAGTCATTTCGGGTTGAGCTTTTGGATAAATTTGATCGACAGCTCTCCTCCTGGAAAGAGAAAATTGCTTAAGTCTAGCTGATCATATGTTTCTGCTGAAATCAGTTCTACAAGCCCTTCCTACATATCTTCTCTTTGTTCTTAAAATCTCATCTTCTTCTTGTCTACTCACAATCAGAAAATGGAATGAAAACGTTTGGAAAGGCTCTGAACCAGAAAAGAAAATCCCTCCCATTAGTTGGAGTAAAGCTTGTCATGCTCAAAATTGGAGGGAAGTGGGTTTCATGAATATTCAATTGCAACATACAGATCTAGGAGCCAAAATGTTTTGGCGCCTGAACTTCAATGCGACTCACATCTAGAGTCAAGCCATAAAAGCCAAATACTCAGATACCCACTACAAGAGCACCTATTTTCTACTAATGAGCTTCCCAAAGGATCCCACATCCATAATTTTCAGTCTTCCTCTCGAAGAGTGATTGTCCCCTACCTCACCTGGGATATCAGATACGGAGCCAAAATACCCTTCTGGAATACTCTTGGTTGGGCTATCCCCCACTATTAGGCCGTCGTGATGGTAGCCACCATCAAAGATACTGCAAAAGCAAATGAGGAACTAGACTAGGCAACTATATCCAGCTTGAAGAGCATAATGGATTTTATTCATTTGAATGGAAAGATTGGTGTCAGCTTGATGGTCCACATGATCAAACAAGGATCATTACTGCACTTACCTAGGAAAGGCCTTTGTATAAATCAACAAGATGACACTCTTAAATGGGCAGCCTCTCCATTTGTTCTTATGTGGTTCAGCTCAGCTACAAACTTATCAATTCACAGGATGGATGATCCAGGTGGCATAATTGGGCATTCTTTTGGGTAGAATATCAAGAAAACTAGTATGTCACCTTGTCGGGTCATATCTCCTAGACCATTGATCAAATTTGTAAAATTCAATATGTGATGGAAAGCTCTCCAAACAAGCTAGTTTAGATGCCCTCTAAACATGTTTTCAGCAACTGTGTAGGGCATCGGGCTAAAGTTTTAAGCTCTCAAAAATGCTCTAATGTCCCCTAAAACGCAAAAATATCTAATAATAGCAAAATTATGTTTTACTATTTTTGGGAGTTTTGGATCACGGTAAAACCTCTCAACTTCTTAGGGGAACACATGTGACATGACTCTTCACATTCCAAGTCGAATCACTTCATATTCCATATAAAAACATGTGAACCCAAATGTAAAAAAAGAGAAGGAATTGTAGAGAATTGTAAACAAAGAATATTGTAGCTTCTCATCTCTTCTCAGAGATTGCTAGGATTTTGTAACATGCGGAAAAGAGAGCAAGCAATAGCTCCACATCTCTTCTTAGGGATTGCTGCCTTCTAGTTGTAATAGGACAGGAGAAATAGCTCATGTCTCTTCTCAGAGATAGCAGCTCGCATCTCTCCACAGAGATAGCAGCTCGCATCTCTTCTCAAAGATAGCCATACATACCTCCCATATAAATGAAGAAGTAAATTATTTTGCACAGAAGTTCTCTCAGTGCATATTTTATTCCTATTTATTTATTCCTATTTATTCATGGTTTGTTTTGCTACAGTCTTACAATATTATTTTATGATACAGTTCTGCAATAGTATATTATGTTGCAGTTGGTGTAGTTAAAATTGTTTCAGCATATAAAACATTGAGTTTTCGCAATTTAGTGTGTTGTCCACCGAATTCTTGATTCAATCTCGATCAATGGACCATTTAATGCTAACTGACCAGGTAAGCTAATCTGATCGAGTTGGAGCCTCCCGAAAGCCCACAACAACTCAACATAAAATCCTAACTTATGACAGATTGCAATGAAGGGCATCCCTGGGCTAAGTTGATGTGTCCTTTATAAGGTGGAGTCAGAATCAACTTAACACTCCTTACCTGTTTTGCCCCGTTACAAAGCAAACTTGGTTATGGCTTCTAAATAATTTCTTTCAGTTGGGTCTTTCCAACCTCAATCCAGACCCTTCTACAAATGTGGCCCCACCCCTTATCCTCTAACATGATGCCTCTCATGCTAACAGATCTGACCCTTGTTACATGGAGTCTGAGGCTTGAGCATGATCAACAGATTTTCCCAAATTCTTCCTTGCCATGGGCATGGGACAGATTCATTCGCAGAGTTGAAGCAGCAATTTCAAAATGGTCCACATCCAAGCTAAGACAATTCAAAAAATCACTTGAATAGAAACATAAGCTTCTTCTTTAGTGGCCCCTCATTTAAAATTCACCTCATTCATGAGAAAAGAGATCGAGGTATTGATCGCTCAAAAGTAGAATGGATAGCTCTCACAAAAGGATGGATAAAATTAAATTTTGACAGTGCCTCGTAAGCTAATCCATGAGTAGTAGGGTTGGGATGCCTATTGAGAACTCACAACGGGGACCTAATTGTCGCCTCTTTCTCATGCAACAAATAATTAAGAAAAAAAAGAAGCTTTGTTAGAAGGTCTACGTAAATACGCCTTGCTAAGGTTCATGAGATAACCAAGCTAAGGCAATTTACAGCTTGTCATCTCTGCCATGCAAAAGGGAGCATGACCAATTAGAAACTACACTGCCTCCTCCATCCGTCTTAGGAGCTCTATCATGGATCCAATGCAGTGCCAGGATTCATGCCACAGCTCTGAAGTATACATTGTGTACAAGGCCAGAGTATTAGAATCTCAACGTCAAACCACGAGAACCCTCAATACTATGTACCGTGTCGTTTCAGCAAAGTAAATATGGCAAGAGACAGCCTACTGGTTAAGATACAAGCACTCTTTCCTCATATCACACTCTCATTGCTTCCAGGAAGCCAATAGATCAGCCAACTTTTGGCCAATGCAGGTATTGATCTTGGTATTTTCTCAAAAATCTGAACTACATATCTTCTAGTTGGGCAAGTCTTGAAAAAATTTTAATTATGCATGATCTAACATCAAATCACTTGGCATCCTAATTTCATATCACCTTTCCTCATCATTACTACAAACTCTTTGTGTCATCACAATTCTTGGATATATCCTAGCATTGATAGATTGATGTGGCAAATCCTCCAAGATCTGGAAACCCGCGCACGTAAAAAGACTCTTCACACACTTCAGAAACTTCAAAATGCGTCTGTAAAGTCAATTTTCATTTGAATCCCCATCGTCATCTTCTCTTCCACTACATTTCAAATCCTCTGTCTCTTTGCAGTTCATTTTCTCTTGGCTTTTACCTTGCATCTCGCTCCTAGTCCTCTTTCATGGCAACTGGTGTCGGCCCATCCAGCAAGGATGAGGTGTTTGGGGAGGGATCACAAAAGCACTGATGCATTTGTGCTTTGTCAATGATGGTATGGCTGAAGATTTTGTTTAGCAAGAAGTAAAAGGTGTAGTGCGACCGCTACCATAAATATTGGTGTTAGTTGAATAATAACTTCCATACCGGACGATTTTCTTTCTAAACTTGAAGCAATCTTGCATTTTACATTTTCCAATCTTTGGTCAAAACAATCTTTCCTTCCGCAGCCTTCCCTTTGGTAGCGAAACTGAAATTCATTTGGGAAATTCACCATACGAAGCTTTTCTTGTCTAAACTGGCTGAAGAGATTAGTTTTGAAGCCAAAGGCACTGGCTAAATAACTTCCAGATTGGAGTCCACCTTCAACAGAGAAAGGTGAGAGAATTGTGAGCAATGCCACTGGCAATTTGGAAAGTAAAGTAAGTTTTCCTGCAAAATGGTTGAATATTTTTGAGACCCAATTCCAAGCCCTTCTTAAATTCTCTACAAGCAAACACCAACAAGGAAGAAAGGTAAAAGCTACTGCAGGTATTTCTGTCTCCTTCCCTTCAACCCCAATTAGCAATGTTCCCTCAAAGCCAAAATCACGACCCGGTAAGCAAAAGAGACTTGTGTGGAATGAATGGATTCAAGAAAAAGAGGGTAAGCCAAACATCAAAGAAACATTAGTTGGTCAGCCCAGAACTCTCTCCCTACTGGCCAAGATGGGGAAGTTCGTAGATTTTGCTTTAGATGTTAGCTTCATTCTTGCAACTTGGGGTAACTAGTAAGAATTTATTTACAGCAAAGATAAATACAAAGAGAAATTTGAATCTCCCAAGAGTGCGCATGTGAGCAAGAATGTTGCAGGTCGAGTAATAGTGGGGCAAGTTAATGGCAGCTTTTCCCCACGACCTAGACTCAAACACACCAATGGGCACACACTAAACACAGCACACTTAGGCTAGGAACCCAAAACTCAGTGTCTTGCGTTTATGACTATATTACAAAGATTACACATGTAAACACTTGTTTTGCTTTATTGAATGACAACATACATGAAAAAGAATGACTCAAAACAACAATGCCTCTACTAGACTTGACAAAATTATTTTGTCTGAATACAGCACACTTAGGCTTGAAACCCAAAACTCGGTGTCTTGGATGTATGTCTTACAAAGATTATACACGTACACACTTGTTTTGCTTTATTGAATGACAATATATATGAAAATGAAAGACTCAAAACAACAATCCCTCTGTGAGACATGATACAATTCTCTGTTTTGGACTGGATGCACCCCACTCCCTAGCAAGCTCTCTCTCTCCCTTGTTTCTTGCTAGCTTGCTCTATTGCTCACTTATGAATGCCTATCTGAAGCTACCTCCCATTGATGAATTATGGATCTTTCTGACTACCTCTAACGATCTCCAGTACCTCTTCGAGCTCCCAAGCATCTTGAAACACTCGGCAACTAACAAATCTTCATTTTGGGCAGCTACTTTAGTTCTACCTCCCACGCAAGTAAAACCGTTGCTTCCTGCAAACCGCCGATCGTGAAACAGCCACAGCGGGTGCGTACCTACTAGGCATCATAGATCGGCGGTGTCAATACTTTAGTTTTACAGCAGGTACATAACTGCCAACTAACACAAACTGGCACTGGCAGTTTCAAAACCTTCACTTGTGTAAACCGGCAATTTCAAAACCACCACCTATGTAAACTGGAAATGTCATCATCTGCTAAAAAGGGTTACTTTGATCCTTGTAAAGATGATTGAAACCCTATGCACTTGATGTTCCTGGGGTGTTGGAGTTCTAGTAATACTTTTCGCCTGAGGGTGATCATCTTCAACATATGTAACAATGTCAACAAGTCAACAAGTCACAAACACAAAGGCACAAACGATAACTTATGTTTTTGGTTGCTGAAAGATTTCTTGTGGACCCAGATGCTCATGCATCAAAGAAGAAATAATTCAATTGCGGACGGTTGCAACAAAGGAAGCTCGACAGGAAAGCCAAGCCCAATGAAACAGTTATTGGGTCTCTTGTTTAGTAGATAGTTAGTGTCTAATAGTATGTTGTTCAGGTAGTTGCAGTTTTAATTTCTAGAAGGTATGGCACTCTTCATAAGTGGCCATTGTTTTGAAATCTGCTACAGTTTTGGTATGTTATCTCCTATAGTATAGTTAAGCAGTCTATAGTTCTATTAAGCTGTGGGTTGTGTTGCAAGGGTGCATCCTCCCCCACATGCCTTTTGGTATGTTTCCAGTAGGGAAACACTATGGGTACATAGGGGAAACATCCTTAGTACTCCCGGGCACATCCCAGGCATATCCGGGTTGTACCCGGCCATACCCAAGGAGAATCCATGGAGTTTCTGAGTTGTATAAAAAATTAATTTTTGCATTCACTTGGTCCAAGAAGACCCCAAAAACTCATAAATTAATAAAAATTCAAGCCCTAAACTTCTTTAAAACCTATAAAAAGGCACTCAAGCATTACCAAAACACAAACAATTCATTGTTGGTTTTGGAGTGTAAAACAAAGAGCCAAAGACAAATTAAGGAGGCAACCGCATTGACATGATATTCATATATCATGTGTATTATGCCTTATGATTAATGAAAATGTTAAATTTTAAGCATACTGAATGTTTTGAACCTTGAGCCTACTATATTTTTTAAGTTTTTATTTTCTATGGACTAAAAAATGAAAAAGAATGAGTGTCTGTATGTATATATAAATATGTGTGTGTGTGTGTGTGTGTGTGTGTACATATATGTATATATATGTATGTATGTACCCAAAAAGTACCCAAACAAAGGGTTTTGAAAATCGACATATCCGCATTTCGAACTTGAATCCTAGCAATGTAGCTTGTGGGAATGTTGTAGATTGGCATCCCTAGAAAACTTACTTCTGGCAAGCATGGCCACCCTCTTTTGTATATTGTACTTTCTTTATGTTCCTTTCTTTCAGTTCTGAGTGAGCACCCAAACAGTACACTTATTATCTATACAAAAAAGTGAAAAAAATTGCCAGTTCCCAATGAAAAAGCACAATGGCACTCACTGTTTCAAAATAGGGATATGATTAGAAATATACTCGAAGATAAATATGATCACATGTAAAACTAGGAGAGAGATAAAAGTAATTAATTCCTTGCCATATTATTTGTTTCAATCTCTTGCCACTTAATAAGTTTTAGCAGTGGTAATGCCGCGAAAATACATCCGTGGTTGCATTCCATTTCAAAAGACCCTGTAACTTGTAAGTAATGTTTGTAAAGAGCAGTTGAAGATGTGGAGATTTCTGGAAAAAAACTAACTGCTTCTAAATTTTAAGACATATTTTTCATCTTAAAACATCATAACTTAATGCGTGATCGGAAACAAAAATGACCTGGATATCAGCCTCTTTGAGTTGCTCCCCTGTAGAATAGTTCCTCGCCACCTGCACAACAAAAAAATTGTCAATTAGATTTCAAGTTGTCATCTTAGCATGGTATCAAAACCTAAGATAAAGAACATCTAATAGAGAAACCTATATAGTTATAAAAGTTTTTGTGTAAAGGTGGAAAAATAAAACAATCAAAATAAACTTGGTAGTTGCAGTAAAACATGTCATTAGATCTATTATGGACACAGCAACATCAAGGAAAATTTGTATCACATCCATTTTGTAGAAAATACCGGCTCATCTAATAGCATTTGTCTTGAACTTGCATAAGATTTAAGTTTTTAACATTTCCACTATATGTGCTCTGTGTTTATCTCTTTCAAATTCTTTGATGATTGTAATCATACTGTTCCTCATCAAAAACAGAAGTGAAATTAAAAGGCCATTTTTTTTTATTTTACCTCCTTTCCATCTTTCATTTTCAAACAAATATGTTGTAATGCTCAATGCTTTATTCATAGATTTCATATCACGTGAAACATATTTGATGCTACCCTTGTTAAAATTCAAATGATCCCTTGAATTACTCCCCTTACTTGTTGATTGTTTAAATTATATTCCAATTATCTCGACTTATGGTCTCTCACTGCTAAACATATCTCTCATTACACCTTTAACTTCATGCTTGCAATAAGTTTGTCTTCTAGTCACTACAGTGTCTCCACTTATAGATCATTATTCCATTTTCAACAAGACAAATATGTACATTTTAGTTAGAAATGCAAAAATAGTCTATTGCATGAACATAGTTCAACTGACAAATATTCATATGCTGTACTTTGGCGATTTTTAATGTATAAAATGTATTTTTCCTCGTTTGAATCTGTACCTAACAAGTTTCTATTCAAATCTGCATATACCCACAAGGATCGGTCCTCGTGTCCTCAAGGGTCGATCCTCAATTTTACATAAACTCGGATATGAAACAAGTAGGTCAACAAGACGATGCCCAAGGAAGATAGGAAGGAAAGAGCATGTCTAATTTGCACTTCATGGGTGGTAGAGACAGAACAGCACTTTGTCATGTATTTCTCCACCTGAAATGACATCCGAACCAAGTGCAATAAAATATCTTGAAGGTTCGTCCTATGTCTTCGCTCTTTGTAGAGATGACACTTGAATAATTAGGGGAATTTCTAATCAAAATTAACAATGTAAGGTCCACCCTCGGGAAAGAAGCTGCGGGGGCACAAATTAAACCTCATTTTCAATGATCCGTATATCAACATATTCAAACCCAACTTTGGCTTTCTGGTCCAATAGATTGTTATGGTCTCATTGATGCTTAAAAACGTTGCATTCATTCCCGTACGTTCACCACCCTTTGAATATGGATTTGCATTGTATATTTTATTATAAGGTAAGGCAATTTTTATCGTGACAGCCTAACCACCACGTCTCAGGCACATGAAACCTCGTAGTGGCCAAGAAAAAGCTTTAAGCTGCGTTCAAATTTGTATCGCTTTAAGTTTCAACCCTTCGACAAAATTGTGGTAGATCAAGATTTTCAAATCCGTCTTAAAAATTCACATATACAGGGGAAATACTTTCATCTACAAGGGATCTTGCGTAATGTCACTTGACAAGACACGTTATGCAGAATGTCTGAATTCATTTGCCCATTTTGTTGTAGGGTTTCTATGTCCTAGGGTTTGTAATAATGTTTGTTTCGCCTATTTAGTCAAAATACAAATGTAACATATTGTTTGATCATTTGTACAGTATGTGCAACAGAACAATACCATTTTTGAAAATTGAATTAAAGGCCCACCTGGAATAATGGAGAGGGGGAAATTGAAGGCTGAGATAGAGCAGGCATTGGAGAGCGAATGGTGGGCGCAGCCGCTGTTGTGAGCATACGACTGAACTGAAATGCGCGTCTGATCATCGTCATTTTTGGGATCCAACGAACAACTGCTCAACACAAAAACGAACCACTCACAGGCCCAAAAATAAGTCTCGCCTTCCTCTTCCTCGAATGACTTCTATTGACAATGTATATACGCAATGTTGTTATTCTTTATTTAAAAGTTGAACAACACACAAAGACTGTAAAATTATGAACTAGCAATTGCAGATGAGTCCCAAACTACACCTTATAACCGGAGAAGATAGCAATGCAAAGTTTGTTCGAGTTGTAATTTGTGGTGAAATGTATGTTATCTTAAATTGTTCTAAGTTTAGGTGATGGGGAGGAGCAAACAATGTAGTACGACTACAACATCTGACCTAAAACACTTCCTATTTTGCTTTGATGGATGTCCATACCCTACTCCAAAGCTCTTAATTTGGCATGGCCTCGAGTATGCAAAGGTGAGTTGCTTAGGTTAAATATTTGTTTGTTGCATTTGGTGAAATAGTCTCAATGGCTCTTGAGGATGACCATGTCTAAATCTTCCTAACACCATTTGTCACCAATTAATAAGAAACTTAAAACAAAGCTACAAAATTATCAATTATTTATAGGTAAAAACAAATAAACACATGTAAACAGTAGTCAATGTTAAACATGGGTTGGAGTCATGACCGCAAAGTCTCCCTCACCTTTGGACATATCGAATGAGCAATCCAAATGGTCATGAAATCTCCCACCAATAAGGATATGGTAGAGACGTTGATAAATTTACACCAATAATAATATGACGCAAATGTATGTCATCTTAATAAATCCGAATATGACAACCCGGTGAGGTAAGCAGGAAAACACATCGATTTTTTAAAATTGAAATTACCCAACTACTAATACTGAACCGGAGACGGAAATTCATGCATCTCAATTTCCTAGTCCTGCTCCTAATCATCCAAACACATGCAAGAAGCAATACAAAAATTAATGCAAATAATCAGAGATATCTAACATATTAAGTTAGGATGTGTCATACATTTCAATTTGTATAATTTGCTTCATTAATAAAATAATCAAATTATTGTGCACAAACCTTTGAGTACAAATACCTATATGATTTCACATATTAATTGTTCATCCAATTAATTTAGACATCACACTTAATCCCTTTAACATATGTATTCATTTCATTCTTACTAGTTCATTTGAGTAAATATAAGTACCATTTCAATGATCAACTTAATTATTACTTTATTCGCAATGAAATCTAATATTTACCACCTTAACATAGGTTAAGTATACATTATTCATTTATTCCCTTTAAACATGATGACTATGATGCATATTCTTGTCATTCCCTTAATATTTAGTCATCCATCTAATGAATTATGTTTTCCATCATGTTCACTAATCAATAATAAACATATCAAGTGGAACATTTCATAAAGACTTAATGATCAATCCTTCCAACAAGATCAATGTTCATTTTACAAGTATAAATCATAATGAATTTCATATAAATAATGTTTCCAACATACATGATTTCCAATACACAATTTGATTACAAGAAGTCAATAATCCATGCTTACATTTCCTTTGTCACAAGTACATAAGCCTTCAAAGACTTATGATCAAATACAATAGTTACATCATGATTGGTATTCAACTTTCAAAAAGTTACAAATATACAATGTTTGCATTCATTTGTCTCAAAAACAATTATACAATCCATATCATGTATTCGATACATCACAACTACAATCAAGATTCCACGTCGCCTTTCACCAAAAATCCATCCATGAATCCATACAAATGAGAGAAAGACTATCATCGTAGTGCTTTACCTCCAACCATGAGCCTTACAGATCCCCGCACACCTCTCACAATCAAAAGTAGCCCTACCCTTCACAAGAGAGAAGATGTGATTAACCAAAGAGGTAAGAGATAATTTCATGTGTAGTACAATCACCCAAAAATCGGTAGACTTATGAACAAGGTAGGATTAAAATGCATCCTACAAAATCATAATGATAGGTAATGAATATGCTCTTGGCCAAGAGTCTTTGGATAACAAATGGTACCCCCTTATTGAAATCCAATAATGAACCGAGGCATGATAAGTCCTACTCGACTCTACACGAGGGAAGACTTCAAGTTTGTCGAGATCTACCCTGACCCCTAACACTTTTCATATGTGATCTATTATATCTAGTCACCTAACCATCTCATACTGAGTCACTCCTTATTCTATGTAACACATAAGGGCATGAAATAATCTCATGAGAGTAGACCTTGAGTTTATTTCAGATCTACCTCATACCCCCTAACACATGCTAAGTGTGAAATCTACATTGGGCAACCTTGCCTAGCTATATAGATCACATACTAGCTCAATACACATCTCTCTAAGTGCTCTCATTCACTGACTTACATCAATAGACCTCGATTCGTACTCACACATATTGGTTAAACAAACAACGAAAACTAGAGAAAGGACTCAAATAATTAGCAACATTTGAGAGCGTCCTACCACACTGTAGATGAAATATCCCTTATAGGATATCACTTTAAAATATGCAAAATACTGAGACAAATTCGCCCAAACGAAATATGATTTTTGCAGAAAATTAAATCTAGGCAATGAATGAGAAAATAATGGATAACTCCAAAATATTCGTTCAAATGTCTTGAAATTTTAAATGGAGCTTGCTTAATACAATAACAGATATTATAGAACTATTTTTGGAATTTTTTGAATAACACAATGCCGCTTTAGAAAATTACAAAGTGTGCCCTAAACAACTAAAAACTTCTAAAATTAATAGCTTAGTAATATAGATGCAAAATTATGAAACCTTGGAAATATTATCTATAAATATAGGAGATGATATCCCAACCTTCAAATCAGAATTTGAGGAAGTGGAAACCCTCCAAAACAGTCTAATTTCCAAAACAAGTCACCCCACATAGAAGATGGATGGAAACCCTTGCAAATGCCTTGAACTAATGTTAGACCTTGCAAAGATGTTGCCATAGATCTACCCCCTGAAAAACCCCGAAATCTCTCCTCAAAATACCCAAAATCCTTCAAAACCCTTCACTAAAACCCTCTAAAAATATCTCTAAAGAACATTACGATTTCAGCTCCAAAATGACAAACTAGGGTGGATCTCTCACCACCGAAGAGTACCCTACTAGCTAGGGATGGATCTCTCACCACCGAAGCTAGGGTTCCCATGGGATCTTATTCCACAAGTTGGATATTTGCAAACAAAGTGATTGCACATGAAAGGAAATATAAGTGTATGCATCAATGATCTTCTTTTCACCCCTCCACTCCTTTTATAACTTGTCCCATGCCGAACCCTAAAAATCCCAAGTCACATTTTCCCCTAGGGAAGACCAAATTAATAAAGTAACTTAAAGTTACCTTTTCCTTTTCAAGACACCATGGTCCAAAAGGTGACCCCCAACGTAAAATTAGAACACTAGGAGTTAAGTGGCCCCTTCCAACGATAAAACATAACATCTAGTCCCTTCGAAAGCACTTTATAATCCTGTCAATGGAAAATTATAACAACTGGACTAGATATTCATACCCAATAGCTCACAACGTCCATAACCCCTTGGGTATGACCAAGGCCTGGACTCGAGTTGGCCCCTAGGCCTATGGTGTAGGAAAGGGGACATTATAGTCCTCCCTTCCCGAGAAATGCTTGACCCCAAGCATTATCCTGTCATGCTGCAGAAGCTGAATACCACAAAGTAAGTTTCTCCATCTCACCCTGCAGTCAACCAAAGATCGGTGTAATCCAACATAACCAAGAAACCCCATGTGGTCATCATGACCTCCATGTTGTATAGAGAACCATGTTGTTCGTGAAGTAGAATGATACCCACACCGACTCTCCACTGGTACCCACACCGAAATTGCCAATCTGTCCAATCCCTGCCAATGCAAGGTTGTCATCATGTGATCACTCGCTGCCTCTCCAATCAACTCTCGAGTATGAAAATCCACTCTGAATCCTGTAGAATCCCCTGGATCAACCTGTGAAACAACTCTGTATGCGCACAAATGGTGCTAACTCTCCCACATGACCTGTGCTCGTGTGACAAACCGTACATGCTTGTATAAAGTTGAGGATATCCTCCCTCAACCTATGCCATATGAACCTCTCTGACATGAACCTGTAGGTCTCATCGCAGCTCAAGTGCCCAGTCACGGAAGAACAATGCACATGTCGCAATATCTCCATCCTCAACCATGAATCCGACACAAGGTACAATCTGCCTTGATAGAAGATCATCTCATCCTCCAATCTGTAGCTGTCATCCTATATGTGACCATCCAGAATCTCACAAGTGTGTCGGTTCTTGGAGTACTCAACAAGCAAATGAGATCTCCAGTCTACCGAAACCTCAGATAACCAACATAATGATAAACTCGAGATGATTTGAACCTATAATCCCAATCTTTATAACTACCTCATGCACAACACTATTGGTCACATCCACATCCATCATACTCGCATCGATCCACAATAATAAAACTCCTCATCATGTCAAAAATTCCTCTCCATCCCCTCAACTGTAACCACCCTAGGTGCTCTTGTAGATAATCCCCTCAAAATCACATTCCTGCCCTCAGACTTAAACTTCAGCTCCATCGTCTGAAAGTTAGTTCGAAACTCACCAAGAGAGTGAAGTCATGCACTCCCAGACTATGTTGGTCACTCCCATACCAACAATGTGGAAATCATCGGTAACTGTATAGTTACCCATCGTGATGCTCAATTGGGGTACCCACCGTGTACACCTCATAGACTCTCCATTAGCTACAACCACGTTGAAGCCCTCAAAGTCCTCTGTCTGTAATCCTCGCCTCTCAACCAATGAGGCATCAATAAAGTTGTGGGTGGCCCCACTATCAATGAGGACCACTACTCGCTGACCCTGCATAATTCCTCTAATCCTAAATGCCTTGTACATCAGTGTACTAGACAATGTGGCTATAATCTCCCGAGGAAAAGTCTCCTCCTCCTGCACCGCATCAGCACTATCCAACGCAACTCCATCTCCATCATCCATCTCATGAGTCTCTATCTCCTCACCTTCATCACCCTCACTCTCCTCAAAGACCTCAATGAATTGGGCCTTCCCTCTACCTCTGCAATCATGTCCTGGAACCCAAGGTGTGCGGCAATCGAAACATAGTTTCTTTCGCCTCAACTCATCTCTGTCCTCTCGGGAAATGACTAGCTCTTTAGCCACCTCATGCCTTGGTGGAGGCTCCCTCTGCTGAAGTTCATCTAATCCAGATGGAGGTTCCCTTTGCTGAACGTGAGGTGGAACCCTCGACTTTGGAGTGGATAACTCCAAGTCTCAAGATCTCCTAATAGCCTCATGCAAAGAAGAAGGCTCAAATGCCTTCACAAATCCTGCTAAAACGTCATTCAACCCTGCCATGAAGAGTGAAGTCAACCTCATCTCTGAAACATTAGATACCATAAGCGATAATCTCGAAAATCTGCAATGTCTGTGGTCAGAGAACATGCGCCTCAAGTGAGTCAACTCTCTAAAGTGCCTATCTAGGTCCCTCCTGTCAAATCTGCTCATCAACCTCTGTGTAAAATCTGCATAAGTAGTGATATGCATGTGTCCCTGTGTGATCAATCCATGATGCCACCAGTCATGAGCATCTCCCTCGAGGTGTAGGATAGCAAACTTAATTGCATCCTCTTCACGCATGGGATTCAAGTCGAAGTAAGTCTTCAACTTCTGAATCCAAGAGCTGTTGGTACACTTCTTAGAACCATCGAAGTGTGGAATAGAGATTTGTCCCAATCTCCTCTCGAAACTCGTGTACTTGTGTGCGGTGATCTCTCCTGCCCGCTGCTTTACCAATCTTCATTTTACAATACTCCTGAAATGGCATGTTATCCCGGAAACCCTCACTCAATGTCCGGTACCTCTCCCAACAAGATTCCTCATCCACAATGTTTGCGGGCTGTCGTGTCTGTGAAACTTCCGGATCCTTCAAAAAAGAAGGCTCGTGGAGTCCCAAGGGTCTGGTAGAAGCATGAGGGGACCCCTGTCCTGAATGTCCACTCTCACCTCTGTTACCATGTTGTCCCATATTGCTAGCTTCTCCTCTCTCCGTATGAGCATCAATCATGCCCTGTGCTTTAACCTCTTAGTGAGTTAGCTCAAATAGATCTCTGTTTCTTCACCATATTGGTGAACAATTGTTTTATCAAATCCACTCCCATCTCTTCATTGTCTCTATCTCTATCTCCCATCTTTCAACCCCAACATGTTGGAGAAACAACAACTCGATACCACCGAAATATCCCTTATAGGAGATCACTTTAAAATATGCAAAATAGAGACAAATTGCATCCAAACAGAATCGATTTTTGCAGAAAATTAAATCTAGGGCAACAAACAGAAAATAATGGATAACTCCAAAAATACTTGTTCAAATCTCTTGAAATTTTAAATGGAGCTTGCTAATACAATAATGAGATATTATAGAACTATTTTTGGAATTTTTGAATAACAAAATGCTACTGCGAGAAAATTACAAAGCATGCCCTAAACAGTGAAAACTTCTAAAATTAATATCTTCCGTAATATAGATGCAAAAATTATGAAACCTTGGAAATATTATCTATAAATATAGGAGATGATATCCCAACCTTCAAATCAAAATTTGAGGAAGTGGAAACCCTCCAAAACAGGTCTGTAATTTCCAAAACAAGTCGCCCACTTAGAAGATCACTGGAAACCCTTGCAAATGCCTTCAAACTGATGCTAGACCTTGCCAAAGATGTTGTCGTAGATCTGCCCTGAAAAACCCTGAAATATCTCCTCAAAAATACCCAAAATCCTCTAAAACCCTTCACTAAAACCCTCTAAAAATATCTCTAAATAACAGCCTTGATTTCAGCTCCAAAATGACAAACTAGGGTGGATCTCTCACCACCAAAGAGTGCCCTACTAGCTAGGGATGGATCTCTCACCACCGAAGCTAGGGTTCCTATGGGATCTTACTCCACAAGTTGGATATTTGCAAACAACAGTTGCACATGAAAGGAAATATAAGTGTATGCATGAATGATCTTCTTTTCACCCCTCCACTCCTTTTATAACTTTTCCCATGCCAAGGAACCCTAAAAAGCCCAAGTCGCATTTTCCCTAGGGAAGACCAAATTAATAAAGTAACTTAAAGTTACTTTTTCCTTTTCAAGTCGCCATGGTCCAAAAGGTGACCCCCAATGCAAAATTAGAACACTAGGAGTTAAGTGGCCCCTTCCAACGATAAAACATAACATCTAGTCCCTTCGAAAGCACTTTATATTCCTGTCAACGGAAAATTATAACAACTGGACTAGATATTCATACCCAATAGCTCACAGCGTCCATAACCCCTTGGGTATGACCAAGGCCTGGACTCGAGTTGGCCCCTAGGCCTATGGCGTAGGAAAGGGGACATTACATAAACATTGTCATTTTGAGGATCCTAACCCTAGTTAGCCAAATCATCACGGTGAAACTATATTGTCTCATAAATAGTCATATTACTTATGTTGTAGTTTTACGTGTTTGATTCACTAAGGGTAGGTCATTATCTTGACACGATTAAACATGGTCCATTTCAATTTTCGGTTTACAAATATGAGTATCTAACTTATACTAGATTTTTACCCCTAAATGAGGATTCTATGTTTAATAAGTGGTGTCTTAAAGAATGTGATTGTTTAGTTTAACAAAACAATACAAACATAATCCAATATTAATTTTACCAAACCAAGAATAATATCTAAGCAATAATGTCACTCATAAACATCAAATACCATTTATGAGTGTCATGATTACGAGTACTCTGAATAAGGTTTGTTCACTTAGTGTTATTCCAAATTAGGAATAATAACACTCCGAAGAATAACAACTCTATAATCGTCCCATACCGTTATGAGAATCGTGCTTACCATAATCCTAAACCTAGTTTACTAAGGTCATCCTCACACGATTCCAATATTCATGATATGTCCAAAAGATTCATCATTTCTAAGGTCCAAAACATCATTTCATTCACATAATGAAGTCACTCGATTTGCTCCAAGCAAAATCTAGAAAATCATGTTATATACATGGTCATTTCCAAAAATAAGAATCGAATTTCCTCCAAGATCATAATCAAGATTAAAGGGATTACTTTTCCAAAGTTATTAATTCTATCGAATGACAATTTGATTATACTACTCATCCTTAAGAGCTAGGTTTTGATATTGGGACCAATGGGTTATAAATCCCATCAATCCATATCGAAGTCATATGGATTTCCATTTTATAAACATTTAATTTGCATCAAGTCATAAATCAAGATAAATGGATTCCCAAACAATCCAGTTAAATTATTCTCTTTCCTAGCCATCAATTCATTCAAATATGTTTTTATCCTTGTTGTTGAGTAGACATAATATTGTTCTAAGGAGAAGACACACAAAGAATATGCGTGTGGGAACAAGGCGCATTTGAAGGCACAAAATAATAGGAAAGGAAATGTGCGCCAGACATTGGCTCAGAATTAGCCGTTTTTATGGATAAGGGCTATATTTTGAGATAGCGTGCGGAGCACACATTGGGATGGACACTTGCACGACATGCAAATGGTATTTTGGGAACAAGAAACTAATAAGCGCCATGCATGGCTATAGTTAATAATAGGACTACTTCTTCCAATTAACTATAGGACATCTATCATTAAGCGCAATTGCATGTGTACATGATGTTATAAAGGCGCATGGCTATTAACAACATGTGACCTATTTTGAGAAGTGTGTAAGTAGTGAAGGGAAATTCCCCACCTCTATAAATATGTATTGAATTGTGTAGTTTAGAGAGACTAAGTTATTGTAGAGTTATGTTGGTGAATCGGTGCACACACGACTTATGGTGATACTTTATAATGTAAGAAGCTTCTGTGTTTTACAGTTTTTAATGTAATGAATGATATTGGCTAGATAATGGTGTTAGACATAACTGAAATTGGTTCATGTATGGTTAATCTCATTATAGTTATTGTTTAATTCATGATTCTCTAAGATCTAGATCTAGATTATGCACTATGGAATTTTTATGTTTATTTATGGATCTGAACATGTCTTATCTTCATCACACTAACATCCTACACAAGCAAATTTAAAGAGGGGCCTGGTACCTTTGCGTGCTTCGGGTGAGCACTCAACTTAGGTGGGTGATATACCGGTCGCCTGGGTTATTCATGAGATTCTAGGTTGCATCACTTGTAAGTCGGTTTTGATCCTCGACTTGTGGTTATTAGTTTCCCCTATAATCAAGGCATAAGGATTCTCCTTGCCTAGTTCCCGTTTCCATAAAAACATAATTAAAGTATGGAGATAATTCTAAATACTAATGTGTACATCATATTCATATACCTCAATCAATAGGTTTTCAATCTTTTTAACAAGGTACAATTCAAAAAAACTCACTTTATTTAATTTAACTTGAAGGATTTATACGAGTTTCATATTCACAACATTCAACTTGTGGTTATTCCCATGAATCATCCTTTATCGATTTAAAATCCTTTCCATTAAATCAAAATCATTCTATATATAATATCTACATTAACTAACTTTGCCTAACTAAATTCATGTTTCCTAACAACTATGTTTCTTTTCTCGTCAAAGTGTTGTACCTCCAACCATGAGCTTTATGGATCCCCGCATACCTCTCAAAATCGAGAGTGGCACTACCTTCACGAGAGGGAAGATGTGAGTAAATAATGAGGTAAGAGATAATTTCATGTGTAGTACAGTCACCCAAAAATCGACAGACATATGAACAAGGTAGGATTAAAATACATCCTATAAAATCATAATGATGGGTAATGATTGTGTTCTTGGCCAAGATCTTTGGATAACATAAGGTACCCCCTTATTGAAATTTGACAATGAACTGAGGCATGATAAGTCCTAATCAACTCTACATGAGGGAAGACTTCAAGTCTATCTATAATCTACCCCAACCCCTAACACTTTTCATATGTGATTTATTGTGTCTAATTACCTAACCATATCATACAGTCACTCCCTATTCCATGTAACGCATAAGGGCATGAAATAATCTCATGAGAGTATACCTTGAGTTTATTTTTAGTCTACCTCGTACCCCTAACACACACTAAGTGTGAAATCCACATTGGGCAACCCCGCCTAGCTATACTGAGATCACATCTTAGCTCAATACACATCTCTCCAAATACTCTCATTCACAACTTACACCAATAGACCTTTAATTCATACTTACATGTTGGTCAAACAAACAATGAAAAATAGAGAAAAGACTCAAATAATTAACAACCCTTGAGAGTGTCCCATACCACCCATAAACATGGTCATTACAAGGATCTTAACCATAGTTATCCAAATCATCATAGCGAAACTATAGTCTCATAAATAGTCATAAAGATTATGTTGTAGTTTTATGTGTTTCGATTCATTAAGGGTAGTTCATTATCTTGACATACGCTTAAACATGGTCCATTTTAGTTTTTAGTGTAAAATTCAAATATATAACTCATTCTCAATTTTTACCCCTAAATGAGGATTATATGTTTAATAAGTTGTGTCTTAGCAATGAGTTTGCTTAGTTTAACAAAACAATACAAACACAATCCAAGATTAATTTTACCAAGCCAAAAATAATATCCAAGCAATAATGTCACTTATAAACATCAAATACCATTTATGAGTGTCATGATTACAAGGACTCGAACAAGGTTTGTTCACTTAAAGCGTTATTCCAAATTAGGAGTAGCACTCTAGCAATAACAACTTTGTATTCGTCTCATAAAGTTATGAGAATCACAATTACCATAATCCTAAACCCAGTTCACTAAGGTCATCCTCACATAGTTCTAATATTCATGATATGTCTAAAATATTCATCATTTTCAAGATCCAAAACATCATTTCATTCACATAATAAAGTCACTAGATTTGCTTCATGCAAAATCTAGAAAAACATGTTATATACATGGGCATATCCAAAAATAAGAATCCAATTTCCTCCAAGATCATAATCAAGATTAAAGGGATTAATTTTCCAAAGTTATTAATTCTATCGAATGATAATTCAATTATACTACTCATCCTTAAGAGCTAGGTTCCAATCTTGGGACCTATGGGTTATATAATCCCATCAAACCATATCTAAGTCATATGGATTTTCCATTTTATAAACATGTAATTTGCATCAAGTCATGAATCAAGATAAATGGATTCCCAAAAATAAAGTTAAATGATTCTCTTTCCTAACCATCAATTCATTCAAGTATGTTTTTTATCCTTGTAAGTCAGTTTCGATCCTCGACACTGTGGTTATTAATTTCCCCTATAATCAAGGCATAAGGATTCTCCTTGCCTAGTTTCTAGTTTCCATAAAAACATAATTAAAGTATGGTGAGCATTCCAATTACTCATATATACATCATATTTGTATACCTCAATCAATAGGTTTCCAATCTCCTTAACAAGGTACAATTCCAAATACTCAATTTATTTAATTTAACTCAAAGGATTTATATGAGTTTCATATTCACAACATTCAACTTGTGGTTATTCCCATTGAATCGTCCTTTATTGATTTAAAATATTTTCCATTAAATCAAACTCGTTTTATATAATATCTACATTAAGTACCTCCGCCTAACCAAATTCACGTTGCTTAAAATATATGTTTCCTTTCTCATGCATTTTCCAAGTGTATAAAATGTCTTCCATAATAATCCACGTTTACAAAGCATTGTCTCCATACCTAACCATCATAATTGAAGTAATCATTACGATGTTATTTATATCATTATAAAATGTAATGTCTATGTGGTTTCTCATTCCTTATAAGACTTGTCATGTTTTGTTGTCTCCTTTGATGTTACCCCTTTAAATTAAGATGATATCTTTTCGTATTCTTAACTCAAGTCCAAATCTTGCTTCCTAAATCATTCATCATGATAATTCTAAATTATGATAACACTTTTAAAGAGTTAAGCCTATTCTCAATATCTTTTATAACAAGTTCATGACCTCGGTTCCTTCATCGATGGTTTAACATATTCTTAAATTTATAATAACATGTTCCTAGGTTTTAGGATAGTCAAAATCCTTGTCGACCAAAGGCTTATTAATGTCACTACTTGTTTGACTCTTATTATGATTTCACATTACACTATTATGGTTTCATTTTTTTATTATCTGCTGAAGGCTAGGATATTGTTTTCATCTTAGCAATTACTTACTTTGATCAGTTTCAATCAGATTGTGCCATGTGTATTTAAATCACTTAAGGCTAAAGTTTTATGGTGCATTTTTTGTTTTGGCTCCAAGTGATTGGTCTACCCCTTTATTTATCACTGTTTGAAAAGAAAGAATTTGTCCTGGTCTATATTTAATGTGGACACTGTGCATGAGAGATTTGATTGTTGTTGTGGGGCTCGAGATTGGGCCTGTCTTCTTTTGTCCTCGAACTAATTGTTACAATCATACAACAAGAAGGTAAACCATAAACAAAGCCATTATATTTCCTGGAAACAATGAATTACAGATTATCAGTTATTTGGAAAAGATTTTCTGCAGGTCATGGAACTTGGCCCCTCAAACAATTCATTGATGTAAGCCTCTAAATCTTCTGAGCCGTCTTTGATGTATTTTTATGAATGTCTGCCATTTTCTAGGTAATGCTGAAACCGGCCTAAAAATGAATGATAAGCTGGAATAACCATCTCAGCAATAGAAATTCGTAACTCATTTTGAATTTATTCATCTCCAACAATCCATGTTGACTGCGTATTGAATGTGCCTTCTTGTTGTCCTGTCTGGTTATCACATGAATATACATGCTACAACAAAGCTCAAACAGGTTACATCTTTTGTGGAGGCCGTTTTGAAATGCTCGATCTCCTTCATGCCAGTAGAATACAACAACAGTAACAACATTTTCAGGAAGGCTGACGTAGAATCCCGCTTCAAAGAGCCTATCCTCCATTTTAGCAAGAACAAATTCGTCCACCAGAATTTCCTTGCAGAAGATGCGTATCATGTCTCCTTGTCTCCATAAAACCCGACTGCAGGTAAGGATCGCCGATTTAATTAGTTGAAGTTAATACGAACCCGCAATGGGTTACCTGAGAGAGCGGAAGCCGAAGAGGGAACAAGCTTGTTGCATAGACTGACGATTTCATGATCAGGAGACTGTACACCTTTTCCACAAAACTATAATCTTCCTTATCAGGGACGATATGCATCATCCTGAACAGCGTGGGAGAAAGAACCTCCACTAAGGTCAATTGTTTATTTTCGTCCCTTTCTCTTTCATGATCACAATATTCCTTTTCACTAGCTGATTAAGGAAACATATTTTGATTTGTTGCAAACTGCAAACTAGGGTCTCACGGGACATCGAGTGGATGTAACAGCTACGACCTTAAGCGTCTTGAGCTAGATTGTGTGTTTGGTCTAGAAGGTATTAACACCTACAGATTTGAGTAGAAATTAAACCAGTCCAATTCCAGAACTTATTGACTTCAGCGTGTGTTTTTTATTTCATTTGTATTTTTTGGGTCTGTGACTGTGTAAAGCATGCCTGCATTGTGAAACCCATTTTCAATAGCACCTACAGATTCTGAGCAGAAATAAAACCAAACCCATTAATAATGGGCAGCTGCCTGAGCAAGAAAAATGTGAAGAAAACACAGCCCACGCAGCATGAATCTCCCGAACCCACCAAGGATTTCACAGCCCCGTCAATACCCACATCCGTTTTTCAGCCTGTAGATCCTCCTGCATTGGATGAAAAGCCTGTTCCAGACGACGTTGAAGCCGTCAAGGAGATTCTCACGGACACATCGACCGTCAACAAGCCTGTTGCCGATGACGCTGAAATAGCAGAGAAGTCATCAATGGAAGAACCGTCAAAAGTTGTTGCTCCTAAGAAGAAGCCCGAGCGTACAAACAACTTGAAAAAGAAAGGATCTTTCAAGAAAGAGGAAGACTCAGACGACCTGGTGAGGTCGTCAAGCGCGAAAGAAGACGTCGACGCCATTCTAATCCAGTGCGGAAGGCTCAACAGGAGCTCCTCAGGAAAGGCGTCAAATGACAACAATAGTGTTGCTCGTCAATACTCCGGTTCGAAGCATCGGGCATCGACGAGACGAGGAGGAGAAACCGCATGAGCCGTGCCGTCACACGATGATCGCAGCGAGGATTTGACGGTGTGATCGGTGAGCCTTGACGGCAGCAGCAAACGTGTCGTCGGCCGCCGGATTAGCCCTTCGCCGGGCCGGCGGCCGGAGCCATCGCCGGGACGGCGGTTGGAGAATTCCACGGAGAAATCGCGGGTTCGAAACGCGGCGAGCGGAGGGGTTTCGAAGCGTCCTGCGAAACGGGGTTCCAATTCAGGGGAGGTCGGAAATTCCAGTGTGCCGGCCACGACGTCGCGGTCTCGATCCCCGGCGCCTAGGGTTGATGGCGGTTTAGGGCTTCCTCAGTCGCTCAGCCAAAGTTCCTCGAGAAAAGCCGAACAGAGTCCTTTCAGGCGGAATCCTGAACATGAACTTTGTAATTGCTACACTGTAAAAATATCATATTTTTAAATCAATTGTAAAAGCCCATGTTCAGAATATTCATATTTTCTCATAAAATGATTACCTTTGAGGCATTTTGTCAAACAGTTCGTGGACCTTTTGTATGCTTGCACATTGTTTGTGTTATAGTCTTCGTTGTAATGGGATGCTACTATTATGGCAGAGTTTGGTAGTTCATTTTCAAAGCTATTATGGAAACACCAAGCTCATACAAATGACTGCACAAAATTTGTTTCCGGAGATTGATCCACTGTCCATAGATTGTGCCCATGCTCTCTTTCTTGTGATTTGAAGAGTGACGTGAAAGAAAGCTCTAAGTTTCCTTTTTTGTTTTTGAGTTTTGATTCTTTATTAATGAATCCATTGGCACATTCAAGGCGTTCTATTTGTGATCGTAATCTAAACTCTACTTCTTTGTAAATAAGAAGCCCATTGATACAAAAAACAAAAACACTGCAATTGACTCCCTTAAACAGAGAGAATGGTTGAATATAGACAACATTTCAGCATTTACTTTTTTAACTTCAATGTACCATTATTCGGTAGCATAAAATTCTAACATATGCATATTGAATCAGCATAACCTCTTGTTTGCACGTTTCAAAAAGAAAATTTAGTATATCCTCCAAAATTACCATGCTATCACTATTTACAAGAAACAGAGACCAACAAACAGAGAAACCATGATATGCTAGGGTGATTGGGCGGAGTGAGTCAAGTCTGAGGTAATCTTTTGCGTTAAGCATTTTTTCAAAGGACGACATTCATATTTATGCCTTTCATTTCATCATTTTGCTTCGTCTCATGGCAGAGGTCTATGATAATGTATATTCCCTAATGTATAACTAAACATGGGGGTCATTAAATCATGTCAAAATAATTACAAAAACATTGTACAATTATGTCAAAATATTTACTGAGCTTGGAGTATTTATTTCTTACAAAGATTATTGGATTGCCACAAAAGATTCACTAATATTAACAATATATATACAAGTGTAATGAACCAGTGTAACATAAAAGACTTTAAAGACATCTCAGCTTTCGTCAACAATCTCCTTTCTCGATTAAGCATTTAAGGGGTTCTGCTCATCTTTTCGGTTGATCTCATGCCTGAGGTCTATGATGATAATGCATATATCCTGATGTATAAGTCATTAATTGTGTTAAAAATGTCATATAACTTAAGCATAGTTAATTAAATTAGTTTTTATAAACTTCGTATAGCTAATTGTGCCTAGTATCATATTTTTTAGGCACATTTATCTAGTTAATCTACCATATGTATTATGTCGTATAACTTTCTAGTCGCAATTGCCCACTAAATGTGGTGTATATATCCTATTGTATAGCTGAAATTGTGTACACAAATATAATATATTTTAGACACAATTACTCAGTTAAAATAGCATATATTAACCTTATGCATAGCTACAGATTGCATAATTTAGTAATTGTCCATAATATCATGTATTCTAAGCACAATTACTCTCTTAAACTTGAGTATATGCCTTTCTACATAATGAAATTAGATACATTTACTACGTATTTACAACAATAAGGGATTCTATGAAAGGGATACTCAACAATCATGGTTTCTAAGCCCAATGTTGTCCTACAAAAAAATAATTTAGCAATTCTAAAAATATATTAAGAAAAAATGTCTATTATTTGCAGTGCACACCCTATAGACAAGGTCGAGTGCAACTACAAGGTGTCTATGATGGAAGAGATACCCCTTGACCATGGCATCTAAGCCTCAAGTTTTCCTATTAGTCGCAGAAGTTTTCTCTATAACGGTATTTACCATACAAGTCCTGAACCCAAAAAGAAAAATTGTCAAATTAAAATAATAAATACTCAAAACAGGTCCAATGTAGTGCAACAATGAATTATCTTTAATTTTAATAAATTTTAAATCTTTATTTCTTTATGCATTGCTTCTTTATTCTTGTTTCGAGATAAAGTTTTACTCCTCTTCCATACCACAAAACTTCAAATTTTCAATAGATTTGCCATATCATGGCCTTGTTACTTTAGGCCATGTTAAAATTATATGATTCATTTTAACATTAAAACCCCTTATAATAGTGGTTACTATTTTTAGTTTATCATGAAAATGCTCATTGTTCCATTAGTCACGTGTTTTCATTTAATCATCATACAACTCTTGTTATCTTTTACTTTATAATTTGATAAGATTATAACTTATATTTTACAGTTTAAGTGTATAAACTTGGTTAAATATATCTTTCACGTTCTTGAACCAACATTATTATAATGGATCAATATAGTCATATGGTAAATAAGTTTCCCCACGGTTCCTCAATCAAAGATATAATTTACTTTTTAGATTGTCATGTAACTCATTCCATAATCCTTTTCTAGTTCAAGGTTTCACACAACCGGTGTTATATTCTCATATGTTCAAGGGTCAGTTGATTTTATCTCATATACTTTTAATTCATAAAGCATTACTAAAATAAAACCATATGTAACATTAAGGTGAACCTAAATAATATTTTTAGTTTTCTTATCAATTATAAACTCGATACTCCATCCTTGTAAACTTGGTTAATCGAGACCCTTTATAGATTCCATATGTTTCAAAAGGTTAACTATGTAAGATTAACTATCTCAAGTAGTTATCTCCCCTTTTTTATAGATAAATGTTTTTGACCGGAGCTATGAACCGGAGGGTTTCTTGGGACTCCACCCATTACAACTAATGTCCTGAGACAAGATATTACAATTAGACCAACCTAGACCGTGACTAGTGAGCCCACATCGACGATGTAATTTCTGCCACCCCCATTTTTAGAGCCGCCATCCGCCTTGAACGCCAATGTCGACGATGTAAAGTATGCCACCACGAGAGAATAACCATCGATCGTACACCACCAATGATGTAACATCTACCACCACCAATAACCACCCCGAAGGGATCGCGCCTTGTAGGATTTAACCCTGGGTGGATCCAGACACAACCGTCTGTCTTAACTAATCCACCCAAACCCCATTGGAAAAACTTTAGATGGTAAACACTTTTATTATACCAGAGCTATAAACTGGAGTGGTGGAGGAGCACTTTCTCTAAGTGGGACATGGGGTTGGCTTGGGTTCCTAATGTCTGCCGAGTGATCTGCATTCAAAGTGCCCCACTATGTTCCGCTTGGTCCATATGGAGAAGTTCGACCCCTACCTCAAGGTGTCCCCATGGCCACTTATTGAAAGCATCCAATGAACTCAATGGGAATGGAACTTGGGTTGATTATTACAAACTACTTGTAACTCACCAATAGCCCAAGACCTTGAGTTTAGTTATCTCCCTTTTAAGTTTCAATTGATTCAATAGTTTATATGGAGTGGGTCAAACTTAAGACCCCTCTTCTACTATATCTTTATCTTGTCCATATGGCCACCCAACCATTATTAGTAATTAAAATAAACTTCATTATAAGGTATCCATAGTAGTTGTTTTAGTTTGAAAATATAAGAATGAGGATTTCAAGAGTGTTGACTCAGTAAATATCATCTAAAACTTAAAGATTTAACCACTAAACTATGTGTTTATATGTAGCTCAACGTAACAACAAAAAGTATATAAAGAGATAAACAATGGAACTTGAAAAGTGATGGTAACCCATTTATTCCTTCGTGTTATGCATTTGTTTCCTAAATCCAACAATACATCCAAAATCAACATATCCAATCTTGTTGTAGTTCCTCCTCATCGAACTATTCTCTTTCTTTGTGTATAAGCTTTGACTCGCTCACAACTAGATTTGTTTACTTACAAATTAATGTCTCTATAAAAATGTCTTCCTTTTGGTTAAGTTCTCTCTCACCCTTTGATAATCACTCTTAATTTAGTGGATTCATGGTGTCGAAAAAAATTCATTCTTTCCCACTCCATTCCTCTACTCATGCTCTCAAATTTTTAGCTAAGAATATATTTTCCTATCACTCAAACTTTTCATGCATTATTCTTCTCTCTCCACTAATATTTCTTTTGTGTTCCATTATAACTCTCCTAGCTGATGTATTTCTAGTCACACCTCAAGTGGTAGTCAAACAACGTCCAAGAGCCTCATACCAAATATATAATAGGTGTCTTCATATCTATTACGGTTGAATTAGTTTTGTATGCCTCCATAATAGTGTCATGAGATATGTTCCATCAAAAATAACTAGCTCAACCACTTACTAATAATAGCCTCCTCAACTTCTGTTAGACTCAAGCCTTTTGGTCATTTTCTAATCATATGGGTGTTTGGTAGAGTTATACATAAACTTTGACCATTTATTCTATGTGATTTCATGGAGGAAACCATGACTTTAGTAGATTAGTTAATGGTTATATTCTAGTCATTTAACATGTTCACTCATTAAGTTTCAGTTATAATTAACTCTTCATAATTAATCCCACATTCTTCATGGTGAACATGTCTTGGAGTTTTATTAATAAACACACTACTTGATTTAAATTAATTGTTCGCACATCGACACATGTTCAAGCATGATTGGAGGGAAAGTTAAGACATGTTCAACACATTACCTTGATCATAATCATAAGGAGAAGACATGTGGTCCAAAAACTATTCAAACTCTTCAACCAATCATATGCTCCAAATAGTCATCAATCACAAGTGGTTTGAGGTCATGAAGATATGTGGACTTTGTGTTGAGAAAATCCCGTAAGAAAATATAATGACATGTGGCGTAATCCTTGGTCTAGGTTTTTAGGGTCGCAAAATGATATGCTTCATTAGTTCATGGGGTCACAAATTCCGAGATTGGTTGCTTCGACCAATGATGTGATTTTGGTGTCTCACTATCACAGAGTGACTCATTCATGATTCTCAATCTTCCCGGGACATTGGTTTCCCATGATTGGTCCACATGGATCGATCAAAAGTCCTTGAGGTCACGATTCTCTTCAAATCTTCCTAACATTTCATCCTACATGTACATGGTTTTCTCTTCCTTAATCATTTATAAGGTTTATTGATTGACTTAATACTTGCCTTTTTAGAAGGCATTTTTTCACTCGAGTAAAATTGACTAACTCAAAGAAGTTGGGTTCCATTAGCTCTAATACAAGCTCAAGTGTGAGTTAAACTAATTTTATCTTGGTAAAGTGTCTTGACTAGAAACTCAATTGGAATAAAATGAATGCAACTCGGCTAAGTTAACTCAATTCAACGAGTAGCTCGATAAGATATAAGGTGGCAACTTGGTTAACTCATTTATTAGCTTGGTAGATTTGCAATGTAGCTTAGTTAATAAGGTAAATCATGCAAATATTGGGTTGGGCACGTCGATGAGCTTGACGAGCTTAACCCCCATTTATTATTTAATGGGATAATATCCCACATGCACCCCACATAAGCCTAAACTAGTATATATATCCAAAAGTGTTTCTCTACTAAGGTAGAGTCATGGCTACAACCATGACTCTACCTTAGTATGACCACTTAAGGTTGGCCTCGAGATGAGAGGTGGTAAAAACATAAGGTGCCTTGATAGTCATGCCTGAGATAGAGAGGTTAACATGAGCATAGGGTTTGGAGGAGAAAAATTAAACTTAGATTCATAAGGCAAACTAGGACCTAATAAGCCAAGTCACCCCTACAAAAACACCCTTTTAATGCAAAACTATGATTAATCAACTTTTTCTCTTTTACTATTTTCCTATTTAGTCCGAACAACTTATCATATCTAATTAATTTAATGTCAATTCATATAAGTGGGCCTTTGTCGCTTTTTTGACAATGTGTTACTAGACTAAATACACATTACAACATTGCACTTCATCATTGTAGTAAGAATGCACAACACTATCTCATTGCACACAACAACACATAAAACATAGTTGAATTACAATAAGGGAATCTAGGATCTCAACTTACATTTCTTATGCACTAAAGCACACATGTAAATTATCTTTATTCATACTCATTCCTTGATCTTTCTACCTCTCTTTAATGATACCCTTTCTTGATCCAGATAACATCTGCACACAAGTAGACAAGAATACCCAATGCATTATCCATTCAAATAATCAAATCAATAATAAGAAACTATAAGCAACATACATGTATAAATAGTTATCCCAAAACTATAACATGAATAAATCATCATCTTGTAATCAAAGCAATAATGTTAATGATTTTTTATCCCCAAAATATCTTATATAATCAAATAATGTCATCATCTATGTTATTCAAAGCAATAATAATAATAATAATAATAACCCCAAAACATGTTATATGTTTTAACCAAAGCAAACCATAGTAGTATAATGTGTTGTATCAATGTGGCAACAACCACATGATTACCGACAAGTCTCTAAGTCATAAATTTGAAAATATGGGATGTGACAACCCCAATCTAGAAACAATACAAATAATTCTTATTCTAATTTACTAATTAAAAATAACAATAATACAAAACATTATAGGAAGACAAACATTAATGTAAACAAGGATTAATCTCCCTTTTAAATGCAAAGTTCCATCACACTCCATTGTCATTTGATCATATTTTTACTCAAAACCCATATCTTTATGCCACTCAATAGGTCCAATACACACTACACATGTCGGGGAATGCGATCACTTGGTAGATTCTCGATAGGATTAATGGTTTGTTTTAACTGTTAGTATACATAATTGAATTTGATTTGATATATCTATATTTTTGAGAGGGTAGATTTGTGAATGTAGATTAACAGATTGTACCATTTCGTTACTTTGTTTTTAATGTGTCGATCTATGTGGAAACTAGTTCAACGTTATAAAATGCACTACATTCATCCACATATGTTCAGTAATTCAGTTCTTGGACGAAAGTATAATTTTTCCACTTCAATCATAAATTTCAAATCAAATAAATTTATCAAACTTGGGAACTATTAAGTGTTTATTATTATTCAAAACATTAATCCCACCATATAGTTAGAACAATTATTTTATAAGTGATTAGTGGATTCGTAATTACATTAATGTTATACTTAAATACACAATTGTATAGAATTATATTCAACTCAAATTATTCTTATAGATATCAAAATATTTTGCTAAAGGTATACAACATAATAAGTACATTTTAAAGATAATATTTAAATGAATAATAGAAAATAATCTAAATCATTTTAGTTTTTCGCTACAAAGTCTTGGCGGTGAAGACCAGAGGGTTTTGGTCATCAACAATCTCACCGATAGGGTTGATAATAACATCTTTGGGACCACCTACAATATCGTTGCCTTCTTCTTATTCCCTAACCCTCTGCTGTAACCTGCTCTTGTACTTGTCATTTGCTCAAAACCTACACACACATAACAAGACAATATCACAATAATCAACATTTTCTTGTGTATGTATATGTTAGGAAATCTATGTTAGTGCTCCATTATTATGTGGGTATATAGTAATTACATGAGTAACTATTATCATGTAAATGTAAAAGTTAGTTTATGAGTTGTTAATAAAACAACTCATATTACTATTTGTTAGTAAGTGAGTTAGGTCGTTAAAACCACTCAACGTAGTATATGTTTGTGGGAAAATTAGTTTCCTATTTTATAGGGAACCATATCCCTATATAAATGTAAAACTCTCTAGATGAATATATGGTGTGTAATATATTTATTATTTTTGTGAAGGATTCATATACAAGTTTTTTCATAAGCAAACTTTGTCCAAATATCACATTTGGTATTAGAGCGATTTTAAATATGGGATGAAAGTTTAATTTTTCGTGGGCATTTCCAAAATTCATGACCGCCCGCTTGTTGGGTTGGTGAAATTGACTAAGTATAAAGATAGTGAGTAGATTAGTGAGGTGCATGAACGCGCACCCAAAAAGTCTAATCCCGAGACTTAGCTAATTTTGCATGTACATGCTAAAAATAGAGGAAACGAGTTGGAGTGCGAAACACGCCAAGGAGACTTGAAGGCCAAGCAAGATCTATTTTTAGGATAAAGTGAAGATGAACGGTCATGCATGGATCGAGCTAATAATAGGATTAAAGCAAGGTTTATTTATAGATTTAATCTATTATTAGGCTTGTTAGGAAAGCATGCATGCTTTATAGTTGCTTTTGTATGTACGCATGGCTATTTTGAGCATGTAGACTATTTTGAGGATGCATAGGCGGTAAAGGAAAGTCCCCACCCTTTTAAATATTTGATGTACTCCATTGTATTATTTATGGTCAATGTGATAGGTTATGTTGCATATGATATATTGGTGCACACACGACTTACCGACTATTGTTATGTATTCAACTTTTGCTATGTAATATTTTGGTTATTAATGGATCATTGTGGATGGATTCTAGTTATTGATGTATCTAAATATGGTGATTACATGGTGCAATTGATCTTAATTGTTATATGATCTATATGTTTCCTTATTACATGTGTTTCAATTGAATGTATGCAATGGTTAAGTATGGTTAAATGAACACTTGGTTATATATTATCATGTATCTACATGCTAACATCTTGACAAACAACACAAAGGAGGGACTGGTAACTTCGCGTGCCTCGGGTGAGTTTTTAGATATTTCGAATGAGATGTCAATGCACCTAGGTAGTTATGTGAAGTAAACAAAGACTACATTTTGGTTCCATTTTGGTTTGTAATAAGGCAATATTGCCATTTAGATTAGATTTCCCTTTCATGTGTTTACTTTCAATCGTTGTTATGCTTTGTCAATTTAGTTGTGTTTTTTTGTAATAAGTGTGCTTCGTGCTGAAGTTGATTACTATCTATTGAGTTCATGCACAGAGGACCACACATACTTTTAGTGTGGGGTGGAGCAGTGCACAAGAGAAAAAGGAATCTATTGGTTATAAGATTCAAGTACAAGTTGGCATACAAGTATATATATAGGATGGAATATGAATGACATATGAAGGGTTAGTGCGCGTAGGAGAAAGGTGTTACAGGTGCTCGGAATAAATTTGCTTACAATAAATTTGTTCATATTGACCAAACGTGAGAAAAGGTTCACACAAAGTGTAATGCGAGGTAGGCATTGCATGGTAAACTACTTCGTATAAGGTGTAGAGGATTAGGTACTTCGACACATGGAGGTGTGCATAAGGAGATTTGTGTCTAAGAAGTAGTAGGTGCACTAGAAGGTTACGACTAGGCACGGAAGAAAGCAATGCAAAGCACGGAAAAAGTGAAAAAAACTTAATTAAAATTGGGTACAGTGGTAGGTGAGGAGCAATTAATGTAGAAAAATTGGAAAATCTATAAAAGGGGTGCATGTGAGTTCATTCTTACCTTGCATGTTTGAGTTTTTAAGCCTTGGAAGAGCAAAAGATCGCAAAGTGTGATTGCAGGAAGCAAAGAACATCGAACGAGTTGATATTTGGTCACGACCATAGTGGAGCTCCATTAAGAAAGTGTTTGAGTGAGTGGAAGGCGTGCAAAGTACTAGGTTCGAGGAGTTAAGGTTTGAGAAGAACAAACTACAACCAGGCACGTGAGTTCAAGGTTACATAGAAGTGGAAGGTGGAAAAAAAGCACAAGGATAAGTTGTAGTAAGAAATGGCACCGAAACGAGCACTGGAGTAACCACAAAGGGGCAAGAAGAGGAATGAACCGAGAGGTGGAGGTCAAGACACATCGGAGGAAAGATTTTACGAGATGTAGTATCCCGAGGGTGTCATCTGTTAGGAAATAAAAGATAAAATATGCGGAATAATCCCTTACGTAATGCAACAAGAGAAACTAATATGCGTAAAATATTACAGATCTCAAATAAAAGTGCGTAATAAATAACACAACACAAAGAGACAAGATTTAACGTGGTTCACCCAATTTGGGCTACGTCCACCAAGAATCACTTGCTTAGATTTTATTACAAGCCACCACTCTCTCAATACAATACCCAGATCCGTTTGGAGCTATGCTCAACAAACTCTACATAATTCACAGCCGAATTCAAAACACATATGCAATACATTTACTTGTGCATCTATCATATGCATAAGACCATATAAATAGACAACTGCTTAAGCATTTTTACAAAACCGTGGGTATCAAAACCATGGGCAAAACCCGTCCCATAAACCTATGGGTCAAAAAACTCGCCCATATGAGAAGAGCACGTTTCCCGATATGTCAGGTGCATTTTTTGAGGCCAAAAAAAAAAATTACGCCTAAATTTATTTTTTTCGGGGTTGCGCCCCAAACCCCGACGAGGATACATGAAAAGTGTATAGTACTCTTAGTGTAGAGTCTTCAACACTTTCACACATGAAAACAGGCTCCACAACCTAACATCATCATGGGACATGTATGGGAGTATCATGTTCGTAAGAGTAAGTTAAGCGACTACAACCACCGCACCAGTGCAAATAAGGATAAGATTGAAAAGGAACTAGTGAAAAAGACCAACTTGTGCATTGAAGACGACAAACCCATATAAAATGATGAATATATTTCATGGAGGGAATGGTTTCAGGCCTTGCTGGAGTGATAAGGGTGTCAAAGCATGAGGGTCATGATACAACTCTTGATGAAATGGAGAAAATACTTGGTGATGTCCCTGATAAAGTGAAGAAGGGGCTAGGAGAGTGGAATGAATTGGAGGCTGACATAAATAAGGAGTATCCTGAACTCCTATAACTAGCCGAGGAGTAAGGCGCATGGGTCATTCTTCCATTCTATTCATTCTTTCATTCTTGTATGGACATTCTTTATTCTTTTATTCTTTAGAGAGAGAAGTTGAGTAATCCCATTACCAAGGGTGACAATATAATTAGTGTGGGGTAATGTTAGGTTGGTGAAATTGACTAAGTATCAAGAAAGCATGCATATCGGTGAGGCATGCAATGGGTGTGTAAACGTGTGCAAAATCCAGTTGAAGTGGCGATACCTAGAGATTCTAATCCCAAGACTTAGCTAATTTTGCATGTACGGGCTAAAAATAGAGGAAACGAGTTGGAGTGCGAAACACGCCAAGGAGAAAAGAAAGAAGACTTGAAGGCCAAACAAGAGCTATTTATAGGATAAATTAAAGATGAATGGTCTTGCATGGATCACGATAATAATATGATTCAAGCAAGTTTTATTTATAAATTTAATCTATTATTAGGCTTGATAGAAAACATGCATGCTTTATAGTTGATTTTGTATGTATGCATGGCTATTTTGAGCATTCATACTATTTTGAGGATGCATAAGCGGTGCAGGAAAGTCCCCACGCATATAAATATCGATGTACTCCATTTTATTAGACACGGTCGATGTGATAGGGTTATGTTGCTTTGATATATCGTACGCATGACTCTCTAATGACTATTGTTGTGTATTCAAATTTTCCGCTATGTAATATTTTGGACTAAATTTTCTCTTTCATGTTCGGGATTATCGAAATAGATGCTAAATAAAATCAAGCAACTCAAAACATGCAAGGGTTTATGGTACCTTGAATAAGATGATAACAAATGGACGGCGGAAAGTAGACTCTTACTATAAGTTTCGATGGATCTCGCACAATAAAGATAATTATAAGGAAAATGGATTAGATAGTAGATCAGGGGGTTTCCGATAAAGTTGGTTCCAAGAAGCATGAAATCCCTTATGTATATGTCAACCCCGTATTTGATAAAAGAAGATAAAGTAAATGATAAAGGACTGAAGAACATGTAGAATCATAACCTAAACAAAATATGAAATTATAGAATTAAAATAAAGTAAAAATTTGATCTAGATTAACACAAAATGAAATATACTTGATTGGGTCGATGGTGACCCAAGCTACAGAGGTCCAATCAACGGCGACCAAGGCAAATGGATCAAAACAGTAATTAAAATGCAAATCTAAACAACTTTGTGTGTAAATATAAGGATGTTGAAGGCCTATATAAGTTATTAGTAACTTGCAAAAGAAACTCGAAATAGGGAAATAGAAAAGATGCAAGAAAACAAGGATTTAGATGGGTAAGATGGAAATATGGCTTGGGTCGATGGTGATCGGTGAATTTGAGTTGGTCAGAGCCAAACATCTTGAGAATGGATATGGGTGATGGAATGACAAAGTGATAAATCTAGAAACTATGTGGGAATAGAAACAGAACAACAAACTATAGTGGATCTAGATGGCAGAATAAGTAACACAATAGAGGTAGGGTCGGTGGTGACTGACGGTGTGGTCGACAAAACCTAGGCGATCTAGGCAAGGCCGAAGGTGGATGGGTTGGATTGACAACCTGCACACAAAATGGATAAAAAGAAGGTTGGATTTGAAGCTCTGATGGTAGTTGGACCTACAAAATGTTAGTAACTGATAATAGTAATAACAATGATGCAACAATGGAATGAATCAACACAAAAGCAAGATAAACTCCCCAAAGTCTCCATAAATGATGCAAGCAAGCTCAAACACGAAGACAAGGTCACAAAACACACGAAAGCTCGATAACACATCCTTTGGATGGGGGAATGTGGCTTTATAGGGTCGATGATGACTGGGCACGTCACCGCCAACTGTGGGGAACCATCCATTTGGGTGGTGGGAGGATACCTAGCTCGAGGCATCAAGCCCATTAGAAGCGGGATTGGGGTTTTGAAAGGCTTAAGCGGGTTAGGGATATATAGGGAAGTGAAATGGGTAGGTGAGGGATGAAATGGAGTAAATAAAGGCTAAGGGGATCCTAGGATGAGCAACTAGGGAGTTTAGGTATGATAAACAACCTAGAGAAGAGAAATTGGGGTTTTTTGGGATTAATTAAATAATGAGACGAGGATTAGGGGATAATTGATGAGAATTAACAATAAATTAAAATGGATAGGACAATAGATGGAAATATGGGAATATTAATAAGAATATGAATTAAAATAAAAGGGGTACAGATAGGTGACCATGGTGAAAAAAGAGAACACGGGGTGATAAGGGTAGTGATACCAAATTTTGGTGTCTACATTTGCCCCTTTTTGTCAAGTGGTTTGCACAAGTAAGCCATGAGACAAAAATGATGAGAAATAAAGGGTAAGATGAAGGATGATAGAGGATTGATGATGAGCTCCCCCTGAAATGAGGGATTGATGACACAAAGGGGAATCAATCACGAGGTTGAAAGAGATAAATGAATAAGGACGGGTGGGAAAAGAAGGAAGGAGAAAAAAATGTGAGGTAAGATGCCCCAAACAAGAAGGATTCAAGCAAAAACAAGTAAAACATTACGATGGTTTTAGGAGTCACTTTGGTAGAACAAAGGGCATGGTCTTCAGGGAGACGATGACAATGTCCTACGGGCTTGTGAGTCAAAGCAAAAGTCACTGCAAAATAGAGGGAATCCAATGGGAAACCACTCAAATGGATACAAGTCATGGGGACCAATAGGTCATAGGCATACATCAAAACTATGCACAACCAAATGTGAAAATAATGCAAAATCCTTCATACATGAGGAATCAATGAAAAGGTATGCATCTACAAAGGATGAGGATGAAAATAATGGTGCCCTAATAAAGGGCACAAAATGGCCAAAAAGGTAGAGTGGAAAAAATATGATGAAATAGGATGTCGTAAGAAGGTGATAAAAATATGGCCACAAATGTGGACTTGAGAGAGGATGTGATGAGATGGTGCCCCAACAACAAACACGACAATGGGCAAAAAGGCAAAAAAATGATAACGATGACAATGAAAGGATGAAAACAACACAAGACAATGTGTTATGGTGACACATGAAACAAATAGGATGGAAGGCAAAATAAAATGACACGAGCAAAGGAAGATGAAGGAGGGAACATGGATCGACGACACCCAAGGCAAGTTGATGTGCCTAAGGGCGATCGGAGGTGACCTAAAGGGGTGGCGATGACTAGGCGGTGGTTATATAAGCCCGTAAGTCGGATGACTAAACTCATTTTCACGCTCTTGAGTGATGATTTGAGAGCTCAAAGTAATGAGAGATCGAGGCATGGAGAGATATGAAGACTAGAGGGTGGCCAAGAAATGCCAGAGGGTACGCAAGATGGTGAGTAATGAAAACCCAAACATGTTTTAAATTTATTTTATGTTTTATTTCTTATTATTTTTTTCTTTTGCATTTTTTGATTTTGGATCGACACCGAGGGCGGTGGCAAGCGATGGGTAGGGTGACCTTCAAATTAGCCCCGAAAGACATTGACCTGGACCTAGGCATGTCAACCCAACTGGTTTGACATCAACCACTGGGAGGATGGGAAATTTTGATAGTGAGATAAAAAAATGGGATAAAAATAATGATGAGGAATCGATGCATGCTTATTTATATGATGATTGCAAGCACGGAGACCCTTTATTTGAGAGATAGATTCCCAAGAATATATGATTTTATCGAGGGGACCTAACAGATGTTGAATGGGACTACTTAACAACCATGAGATTGGGTGGATTTAGATATTATCAAAGGATCCCATGAGATGTGGGTTTGATGATCGTGTTGGTTGAGAGATGGGACATGCATGCATGCACTTTTTGGTTCAGGACGGGTAAGATGACGAACACCTTGGAGGATGTATATTGCATCCTTAGATTACTTATACAGGGGAGCATATAGCTCCTATTACAAAGTGGACAAAAACTAATGATTCTTGACATGGTCAGTTTGGAGCCGATGCACCACACATCACATTTACTTCAGGTGCATTTTCTTATGAGATGAGATACAAGCGCGGGGTATCGCAAAGAAGATTGATTTGTCTTGTAATGATGGCTATATCATGTTATGAACTGCCTAACTCAGGGGGAGCTAGATTTCCATGGACATTAGCAGGGGTCCTAACAAATATTGTGGGTCACAAGACTATTTTTTCATTTGGGACTACATTGTTAGCATAGGTGTACCATGAGCTAGCGATGTATAGATCTAGGAGGAGGACATGATTGGATGTAGGCTTCCTCCTTCATCAGCTAGGCCTACAAGCATATTACAATCATCGAGGCCACCAGTCTACCATGGGTCACATGGGACCATATAGAGTTCATTGTGGTATTCCTCACATGGCGAGTTGATCGAGCTCATGGAGATAGAGGAGTGAGGCATGTCGATTGGTATAATGACAAGTCGACAGAGCTCGAGGGAGAGCATGTTAGATGGCGGCCATATAAAAATTTCCCGCATGTCCTAGAGTAGATGCAGAGTTTATAGGGATGAGGAGGACTAGATGGGTATAGGATCGCAAACTAGAGATGATCGAGGTTGTTCAGTTCAACAACATCCGACGATAGTTTGGTGTCATCCAAATGGTACCTAGGAGCCCATCTCCTATAGGCGTAAGGAGATAGATAGGGACTTGCCTAGTCATGACATGGTAGACCCATTGGAGGAGGCGTAGGAGCCATGGGACGAGGATGATGATGTGGGGGTTAGAGTAGAGTTTGTATAGTGGATGACCACTACTTGGGAAAAAATTGTAATCGAGAGAGAAAGGGGATGGAAGTTGAGGCAGAGGCTGATCCTGGAGGTGGATATGGTGACTAAGGAGAAACTGCAGAGATGGCGCAGATACATGAGGAGTTATCTCGAGTGAACATAGAGAGAGATACCACTCAGTAGGATTGAGATACAACATGACAGGAGGCCTAAACCTTTAAGTAGGAGAGGGATCGAATAAATCAGGAGAAAGACAGAGCCATCTAGGATAGGGATTGGTACCATAGGTAGAGGAAGGCCTATAGATCCTGATTTGGAGATCTTGCGATGATTCTAGCCTTATAGTCGCTGCAAGTGGTGCACTAGCGGCATCACGGGGGTGGAGGACAGGAGATGACACCTCTCGACACCATATCCATGGATTGATATGGAGAACTAGTCACAGAGGCTAAGTACTATGAGTAGATAGTGATAAAGAAATTACAACGGACGTTGAGGTATTAGGAGTATGTACAAAGACGAGTGACAACTGGAGTAGGCCGCCCAGGAGCACAACACGTGTGTCTCAAATGCACCAGAGAGGAGGGACATGACGTAGGGGACAAGGCATAGAGAAGGATATAGGGACTTGCCTGGGGGGCAATATTTGAGGCTCTTTGATATTAACTTCATTGATTTTGATGATATATCTACTTTGAGAGAGGGCCCTTAGAGGCCAATGATGTACGAGAGACATTTGATTTTGATATATGATATATATATGATTTTGATTTTTTCATATGCTAGCATGTGTCAATTATATGATGTTGATTATTTGATTTATGTGTATGATGATGATGTTATTTGCATGATGATGATGATTTTATGTTTACTTTATATTTGATGATGATGGTGAATATATATGCATGGTTGGATGTTTAATATAATATGTGTTGTTAAAAAAGTTGTTTAAAAATATATGTGATGGATGATAAACATAGATGATGATAGATAAGAATATGTAATTAGATGTGAGATTGTTGATAGATAACATGTAGATGATTTAGATAAAATAGATGTGATGGTAATAAGACAAAGAGAAAATAAACATAAATATGGCAAACTAGGATGAAACGCAACTTGGTACAAATGATGTTATGTCATATCAAGGAACACACAAGGAAACGATGCCTCCAACCGCATTGGAGGTAAACGAGAAGGGGATCTAAGTAACGCAATGCACATGTGACCAAAACATGTGTTAACACATAACCAACAATAGTTAGTTATACCAAAAGATCATGACAGGAGATATGGATGGAAAGGACTCATAAACCTAATGTCAACATGACAAAGGGGTTTGTGATGTAACTTGTACATGGGAAGAGGGTTTTCCATAAGTGTTTTTCCCTAAGTTTATGCCCCAGCTCTGGGTAAGGGAAAGAGCAAACTGATCAATGCAGGAAGTTTTCTATGAGAAAGTTGATCAATGTGGGAAGCTTTCTTAGGATGCAAATAAGATAGAAGGTTGATCAATACAGAAGCTTTCACTACCATGATATAAGAGAGTAGACATCCTTCAATGGTATGGTCTACTTTACACATTTATGATTTTAATGGCAAGAATGATATACATGATAATCGTCCTTCGAGGGATCGGTCTATTTATTTGAATATTTTTGCTTTTTTTTTTTACATGAACAACTTTCCTTTGAGGGAGTAGTCTATTTTTGCTAACTTTGATTTTATTTGATATGAGCATCCATAAATTTTGAATTTTACATGGGGAAGAGTTGGGAATAGCTAGGTAGACCACCTAGAAGGGGACAATGGATGTACAAGTGACACCTTTGGTCCCTTAGCGTGGTTCCAATAGGTAAATAAGAGGGTGATGAATGTAATGATCATGAAGTTCTCACCAAGAAGGGATAACCTATCCATAAGGAAAATGATATGGACAGAGTTGTGGTGCCCATATTTAAGGTCATGTCTAGGAAAGTGACGGTAGACCACATAATTCCAAATCATTACAATGATAGATGGAAGAGGCTAATGATGGAGGAATGATCTAAGGATATGACTAAGTTCTCACTGGTAAGTATGCTAACAATAGAATGGTCGCAAGTGCAATGCGTTAAGTGGTTCCACTTCGGTTTACCATTAAGGGAGGCCAAACGATAGGCTCCTAACCCATACTTATATGTAATAATGTAAGGTCCAATCCAGTTGGGGGAAAACTTTCCATGTTGGCTCATTTCTAGAGTGGTAACATTATGATTTTCTTTAAGGGCGAGGTCGCCAACCTTAAATTCACGTTCTTTGGGGTACTTATTGTAAGTACACTTGATGCGCTCTTGATAAACATGATGATGCTTGAGAGCGAGGAGGCAGTGTTCATCTAACAATTTGAGTTGTGTTAGATGCTCATGGTAACAATCTTCATCAGAAATGAAGTCGTGAAGAGACACATGCAAGGACACAATTTAAGCTTCAAGGGGAAGGACAACTTCAGAGTTCAAACAAGAGAAAAGGGCGTAACACCCATGGAAGTGTGGATGCTAGTCCGATAATCCCAAAGAGAAAAAGGGATATGAAGATGCCAAATACGCCTTTACTGATCAATGGTCTTGGCAAGAATTTTATTAAGAATTTTATTAGTCGCGTTGGCTTGGCCATTTGCTTGAGGATAATAAGGGGAAGAGAAGCTAAGCTTGATATTGAATGAGTCATAAATCTTCTTGAGATCTTTGTTTTTAAAGTAATTTCTGTTGTTCGTGATTATTTTGTGAGGAACACCGAAGCGAGAAAATGATATGCTAATAGATGAAATTAATAATTGGACTAGCTTTAGTTGAGGTGAGTGGAATTTCTTCCACCCACTTGGTGAAGTACTGACCATTGTAGTGATTATAGAATGATCTTTCTTTGTGAAGATCAAGGATTGATGGTACCAATGAGATCAAGGCCCCATTGCAAGAAGGGCCAAAGACCCCGAGATGATCTGTAAGGCTTGGTTAGGAATGCAAATAATATGATAATATTCCGAAATTTGACACATTTCTTAACATAGTCACAACAATCATGATTGAGGTAAGGCAAATAATAACCAAGATGAAGAACACGCTTGACAATAGCTAAGCCACTAAAATTTCCACCACAAATGTCATCATGGACTTCTTGGATAATATGATAAGACTCATGGGATTTAAGGCATCGAAGGAGAATACCATCAAATCCACGCTTACAAAGGATGACATAACAGTTGGCATGTTGAAGAAAAGACCTCCTTCCATTTTTAGATAGATCGAAGGGAATGATAGACTTGGATAGATAATCAAAGATTTGAGAATACCAAATATCTGACGCACTAGATTCAACAAGATTAATGTGAGGTAACACAAGGGACAATCGATCACGACGATGAAAAACAACAAAAGTTTTGATTCATCTGTTGTCCATGGGATGAGAGATGCAAGAGAAGCTATTGTGTCCACGAAATGATTGGACAATCGAGGAATGATTTGGATAGTGTAAGAATTAAATGCCTTAAGGAGGAGAAGGATGATGTCTCTATATTTTTGAAGGGTATTGTTTTTACATTGATACTGTCATGTAACCTATGTGATGATAAGATTAGAATCCCCATAGATATCAAGAACTTGAACACCTAAAAAGACAACAGTTTCAAGACCTAAGATAAGGGCTTCATACTCCGCCATATTATTTATACACTCAAAATCAAGCTTTTTAGTGAGGGGAATAGGAGTATCCCAAAGAGGAATGATAATAATGCCAATGCCTCCCCCTTCTTTGACACTCAGGTAACCGTAATAAAAGAGGGTCATTGATGAGGCCAAAATATGCCCGTTAAATGTATAATATATGATCTCATCTTACTCTCCTTTTTATTAAGTTTGATCACATTATGTGACTTTTATTTGATCTGATATGAGTTAGGATGTAATTGTTTGTCTTTTGATTAATTGTGATTCTAACGTTTAACGCTTTGAAATTCCTGACAAAATGTGTGTTTGAAATTTAGTTTTGTAATAAAGCAGGTCTAATCAGTCGAAGAAATGAAGTATGTAGCATTCAACATGTTTTTGGTAGCATCTGTTCCAATACAACTTAGTTCTGGAACTTCCAAGCTAGTTCTAGAACTCCATTACATAGTCATCATCTAGTTCCGGAACTTTTGGACTTAGTTCCAGAACTCTAGTATTTAGTTCCAGAATTTTCAGACTTAGTTCTGGAACTCCTAGGTATAGCTCCGAAACTCTCACGGTTTTAATCCTTAATGATTTCCTATGATTTTGGAACTTCTCTGAAGTTCGAACCGATGGAAGTTTATCTATTCTAACCACATCCGGAGATTTTGCATCAACGACCCTTTTAATCAAGAAATGATGAGAAGATTTTTGAACGCAGATCCAAAGATAGTTTTCTTACAGTTGTTTGATCAAATACAATCCGAGTCAACATCTATTTTGGGCATGATTTGATTTCATCAGAATCATGGAGACAACTATGATTGTAAATGTATATATAAGCAGACCTGCAGTAGATAAAAGATATAGAAAATAGAGAGATAAAATAGAGAAGATAAATATAGAATAAGTACACAGATCCAATACATTTTGTAATACCGAATGTTTTATCAATAAAATAGCCATTCATGTTTGAGAGAATTCTAAGTTTTTAAATCTTGATTCAAGGAGGAGCAAGGGCCCACTCCCCGAAGGACCAGGATATTCATCTATTTGGTATTTATATTTCTTAAGAAAATAGTTTAGATCTATTAATTTTGTATCGCTTTTAATTCTAGTTAAACTTTGTTGTATACTTGTTCCTGCAGGTGTTTAGATAGATTCTTATATTTCTTACAATTGTTTTTAAGCACTCTAAGTTGTGTGTGTTTATTTCCAAAAGTAAGTGTGTTTATTTCCATTATGCAAAGTGTGTTGTTGCATATAGCTTTAAACACACCCATGGTTTGAATATGATATCAACAAGAAGTTGATTAAATAAAGGGAATAACGAAACCCATCATTTTTGGCACCATTTGCCGAGGACACACTAGTTGGAATTTTCTAATTAGGTGTCAGCAAGAGCAACAATCATACATCTAGTAGTTGAAGGATCTTCCCTACTATATCATAAAATATATGAGTAGACCAAGAGACTCAAAGGGTAGATTCCTCCTAAGAACATCTTCACAAGAATTCATAACATCCTCTAGTCCAAATAAGGAAATTGATCAAGAATTGGAGGCACCATCATCCCCTGTTATACAAGAAACAAAATTGCCACCTTGTGAATTCTTAGATCACCACCGAAGGAAGTAGAAATTTTAGGAAAAGGCTTATTACTCAAGATCCATTTAGGGTGAGTTTTGATTCTCAATTGAGTATTCAACCTCCTACTTCTGATTTTTCACCTTCCCCAAGGCATACCACATACCACATTGATTGGGAGGAAAATTCTGAAAATATTTTTAATATGACACGAGACGCTGATAGGACCTTTACTTATCTAATCCAATTGGGTGATGATGATACACCAATGAAAATATCTCGCATGCACATTTACCCACATTTAGAGGGATGTCATCGGAGACCTTGACCAATTTTTGTTTGAGTTAAAGGTACTATGTCATACCTATGACTACAAAATGGATAATCAACAAATCAAGTTATTTCCATCCACTCTGAAGGATGCAACAATGAGGTGGTTCATGGGATTACCATCCAGCTCTATTGCCACTTGGGCACAAATGGAGACTGACTTCCTAAACAAATACCAGGATTATTGTAGAGGGAGAAATAGGAAGGAAGAATTCTTCAAAATCAAGCAGGAGGAAGATGAAAATATAGAAGACTATTTAGATAGATTCCTCTTTGTGAGCAAAAGGTGTGGATTTTTACTTCAAGAGGAGTTAAGTAAAACCATTTTTCTTAAAGGTTTGGATGACGAATCTAGGGAAGCCCTTAACTTGATAGGAGGTGGAGACATTGATCAATTAAGGATGAATGAAATTAAGGAGATTTGTAGAAGCTATTCCAGAACAAGGGGTGGACCTAGAAAAGGAAAATTGGTGAAAATTTTGAATCCATATATGAACAAACTAATGGATGAGTTAGAAAACTTTAAAACAAACATTTTAGTTCAATTAACCTCTACTATGGATGGATTACAAGCTAAAGCAAATGCCAAAACTGAACCATTGGCTATGTATTGTCCTAGATGCAGGAAGAAGCATGCAATAAGAGACCATCCTTTGGATAAAATAGAAATGTTTCTTATATGCGAATCTAAAGAACATGATACTGATGCTTGTTCTCTACTTCTAGTCATAAAGAACCATCTTAAACAAACCAATACATCATCCACAATAGAAGAATTGAATTTTGTTCAGAGACAACCTCACCAAGGGTAGTTTATGCCAAGATCAGTTCCTAATCCCTGGACGATGCCATGGGCTACTCAAACAATACCAAAAATTGGGGACAACCACCTTGGGTACCTCAACCAACATGGAACCCTTAAGATTGGGAAAATCAAGCTTGGTATGCTCAGAGACATCAATAACCATGGGCTGGTCAAGGAAATCCTTATGCTTGGTCACAACCTAGATGAAACCATAATAATCATGCTAAAGGAAGAACATATCCAAATTAGAATCAACATGCCATCATGGGATCCCCTGCACAGAATTCACAAACTGAGAATATAGTCGAATGCAAATATCAACACACCCAAGAACAAACCCAATAAACAAAGAAATAACTCATGTTTATGGAATCGAACTAGAAAAATCAGTTGATCTAAATGCCATGGATTGTAAGGATATTCAAACTAGATCGGAAAAATAATTAGCAGTCCACCTGTTATAATCACTAAAATGACAGAAGAAAATGAAACCCCTAGTATTGTTGTTCCAAAAGAGGATATAAAAAGAAAATAAAAGGAGCCAGATAGCGACACTACTGAGACTCCATTTCCAAAGAGATTTAAAGAAGCTATAGAAACCAAGGAGTCTGAATTGGTATAGGAACTAAGGAAATTGAATATTGAGATACCACTGTTACAAACAATTAAGGAAATTCCGAATTGAACAAATTAATCAAAATGTTATGTCTGAAAAAGCCTAGAAGGAAGAAACAGTACCCCAAGACTATCAAAGTAGATGGGAAACTTTTTGATTTATTAGTAGGAAAACTTTTACTTCCCAAATATGGAGATCTTGGAAGTCCTGTTATTTCTGTCTCTATAGGGAATAAGGATATACATAACGTTTTGGTAGATTTGGGTGTGACTATAAATGTAATGACAATGGACACTTTAAAAACATTACCATTAATGGGTATACAACCTACTAATACCATATTGCAGATGACAGACTAGTCTGTAGCAAAACTAGAAAGGATTATTGAAGATGTAGCGGTTCTGATGGAGTCATGGGAATATCTAGTTGATTTAATTATACTGTAGCCAAAAGGTAAAACATTGGGTTATCCCATTATTTTGGTAAACCATGGTTAGTCACGATTCTTTGGCTTAATTGATTGTAGGTTAGGTGATATGACAATCTCGAATGGTAAGAACTCTAAGAAAATTTCCTTATATCCTTTTGCATGACCTTTTATTGATAATCAATAACAATTGTGGGTTGATTCTCCATATACTAATAAGCAAAATTTGTTTTCTTTGGCCATGATCACATTACAGGATCATGTAAGAGAAGTAGAAGAGATGATTAATCCACTATTGAATGAGCACCAACTGTCCTTGAATCAATCAGAAATAGTTTCGGAACCTACGACTATAGTTTCAAAACCTACAAATTTAGTTCTGGAACCACCACATTTAGTTTCGGAACCACCACATTTAGTTTGAAACCATGACAACAACAGTTCTGTGATTGAAAATAATTTCACTCTGGAGGAACGAGATTTCTCATGGGGAGAGGAAGAATTAGTAGCTTTAGTTTCAAATACATCAGGGAGTGGTGAAGAATTTCTAGAAAGTAGTAGTGATGAAGAGTTTGACCTACAAAGAGATAAGTATCATAATTCTCATTATTGTCCTTTTTCCAGTATTTTGTCTCAAGGAACTTTTGGAGATGTTGCTACATATCATATGTTGTTACCACATGCATGCCCACTAAATACTTTAATGGAACCTTTTCAACAAATCAGTTCATCACACATTGGAACCAAGCATGTTGAGATTCAACTAGGTAAAACTTTGAACATTAACTTGATTGGTGAAGGATGATGAAGAAGCTAAATTGTTTGATGTTCTAAAAAATCATACTAAAGCTTTTGCTTGGGATTACAAAGACATGAAGGGAATTCACCCAAGTATCTGCACTCATCACATTTATACTGAAAATGTTAAACCAGTTAGGTAGCCTCAGAGAAGGATTAACCCAACCTTAAGGGATATAGTCAAAAAAGAAATTGAAAAACTATTACAAGTAGGTTTGATCTACCCTATCTCAAATGGTTAGTGGGTATCTCCTCTTGTAATTGTTCCTAAAAAAATGGAAAATGAAGAATATGTGTTGACTATAGTGAGTGAACAAAGCCACATTGAGAGATTATTTTCCCTTACCATTCATAGATCAAGTCCTAGACAACCTTTCAGGTAAACAATACTTTTCCTTCTTAGATGGCTTTAGTGGATACAATCAAATCAGAGTTGCTGCTGAAGATCAGGAAAAAACTACATTTACATGTCCATGGGGTACCTTTGCCTATAGGGTGTTACCATTTGGATTATGCAATGCTCTTGCAACTTTCTAGAGAGTTGTACTTGCAATCTTTGCTGATCTAACAAATGATTGTGTTGAGGTATATATGGATGACTTCACTATACACAGAGATACATTTGATGATGCTTTGAGAAATCTGGACAGAGTGTTAACAAGATGTGAACAACACAATCTATCTCTTAGTGATGAAAAGTGTTTAATGATGGTTGATGAGGGGATTGTATTAGGACACCATATTTCAAAAAGAGGAATTCAAGTTGATCAAAATAAAATTAGGATCATTTCAGATTTACCTATTCCTCGATCCCCACAAATATCAAGTCATTTCTAGGACATGCTGGGTACTATAGGCACTTTATTAAAGATTTTAGTAAAATTTCTGCCCCCATGTTTAATTTGCTAACCAAGGACTGTGAATTTCTTTGGGATGAAAAGTGTCAGCATGCTTTTGAAGAAATTAAAGAAAAATTAATCACTGCCCCAATATTGAGAGGACCTAATTGGGAAAAGTCATTTCATATCCAAATAGATGCCTCAAATAATTCCATTGGTGTAATTTTGGGACAGAAAGATGAAGAAGGAAAAATGTATGCTATTTATTATCTTAGTAAAAATATTACTCCCACTGAAAAGAATTACACCACCATTGAAAAAGAATTTCTTGTTGTGATTTATGCAATCAATAAATTCAGACATTACATTACAGGGTACAAGATATTTGTACACATAGATCATTTAACAATTAAATATTTAATGAACAAACCAATGGTTGGAGGAAGAATAATTAGATGGTTATTACTTTTGCAAGAATTTGATATTACCATTGTGGACAATCTAGGTAAATCTAATGTGGTAGTTGATTTCTTGTCAAGACTAACCACTACAGGGGAGCAAGATCCAGTCAAGGATAACTTTCCAGATGAACAACTGTTTTGCTTATTTCAGCAAGTACACCATGGTTTGCTGATATGGAAAATTATCTTGCACCAGGGAATTTTCCTCCTTTCACTGAGAAACAAATAAATAAGTTAATCAAAACTAGTGCACAATTCAAATTGTTAAATGGAATGCTATTTAAATGTGGTCCCGATTTTGTTTTGCACATATATGTAAGAGAAGATGAAATCTTGGACATCTTGAGAGAATGTCATGATGAACCAAGTGGAGGACACTATTCACCGAAAAGAAACGGCTCATAAGATACTTGGCACTAGTTATTACTAGCCATCTCTGTACAAGGATGTAAAGAGATATATCAAACGGTGTTATTCTTTTCAAAGGATGGGACAACCAACTTTCACCAATGAAATGCCTCGAAACCTCAAGTAGTGATTGAACCATTTGAGACATGGGGATTGGATTTTGTTGGTCCCTTTATTCCTCCTTCACAAGGAAAGGAATATATTCTTGTGTGTACTGACTATGTGACAAAGTGGGCATAAGTGCAGGCATTGACAAATGCCACTAAAGAAGTAGTTGTTGATTTCCTTTGAAATAAAATTATGGTAAAGTTTGGAGCACCTAGGAGCATAGTTTCATATCAGGGACCACAATTTATGTCTAATATGATCCAAGCTTTCACAATGTATTACCAAATCAATCATAGGAAGTCATCTCCTTATCACCCACATCAAATGGACAAGCTGAAGTAACAAACAGAGAATTGGAAAACATCCTTACCAAAACAATTGAAGCTGGGAGAAAAGATTGGGTAAAGAGACTACCTAAAGTTGTCTAGGCTTATAATACAACTTGGAAAACTACAACAGGGTTTTCACCATATGAGTTAGTCTATGGGAAAAATCCCTTGTTGCCCATTGAGTTTGAACTACAGACATTGAGGACAACAATTAAGGTGGGTATTGAGTTGGATGTAGCTCAAAAGGAAAGAATCCTTCAACTCAATGAATTGGATGAATTGAGGATGGAAGCACTTTAGCAGACAAAGATAATCCAAGATCAAAGGAAGCAATGACATGACACACATATCAAGAAAAGGAAATTCAAAGTAGGAGACTGGGCATTATTGTTTGATTCTAAGTACCAACAATTCAAGGGCAAATTGAGAACCAGATGGTTGGGACCCTATCAGATTGAGCAGATATTTGACAATGGTTCTATTTAGTTACTTCCCATTGATGGCAGTAGAAGAACACTCTTGGTCAATGGACATAGGCTAAAACTCTATAGGAAGTCTCCCACTAAGGATGAATTATTGAGGAAGATTGAAGCAGACAAAAAATTTGATCATATGGAAGAACCCAGTTCTTCCAAAATGATCAAATAACCAAATGATAGATCCAAAATAAAGGGAAGAAAATGAAAACCAGTAAATGGCGTTTTCTTCCCCCAAAAAAATTCTCTCAAAGGTCAATTGAAAACCAACAATGGTGGTTGACCTCCTCTTATGGCTAATTCAAATAAAAGGGAATTCTTTGGAATTCCAAGCTGTCTTATCTAACCATGTTTTGTTCCACTTGTAGGAATGATGAGTCATCATAACAAAAGGATTACATCATCAAGGACGGTAATTATATCTTTTAACTTATTTAGGGTTAAATTAAAAGTTTGCATGTGTGATTTGACTTGATTTAAAAGTTGGTATGATGAGTCATCTATTTATACATTATGATTACAAGTGAGTAATCATGAGATGATTTGGATGGAATAAGTGGCGGCATAGTTATCATGAGTAATCATTAGTGTAAAATCAAGTGAAATAAGTTGCAGAGAGATTTTGAGGGAGAAGCAACAAATTAAGCTTGTGTTCCACAACAAAGAACAGAGGTTCCACAACTAAGAACAGAGGTTCCATAGATAAAATCGTCGAGCCTGCAAAGCCTAAACAAGAAGGCCTGTAGCTGATTTGCACATAATCAAAGGAAACAAAACTTGAGTTGATATGGGGATTAAAAATAAATCAGAACCAGAGGATGATTCCCAGCTGCTCGCGCAGACGAAGAAGTGGCATCTATCTTTGAGCATGCAGGATGGCTAGAGTTCTGAAAAGTTTTCAAAGTATAATGACAAATTAGTAAGAGAATTCGTCATAAACCTAGAGCAATCTAGGACAAAGGTGAGAAATATTTTTATTCCTTTTTTTGTGAATACAATAAGTAATGTGTCTGGAGTGCCAATTGTGCATGTCCCACATCCTGCCAAAGGGACCTTGAAAGAACTAGTTGAAACCCTACTACAAGAAGGGGAAACTGAACCCCAATACATTTACAATACAAAGAAAATCATAAAAGGGGTCAGAAGGGCCAGTTTTCCCAAACCCTTTGACAGGGTAGCATTTTGGATAGTGAAGTATTTAACCTGTGATGGTCAATTTGGGTCCATAGGAAAAGAAGTCCTAAAGATGCTCATATATTTGAAATATGGAGCCACAAAACCAGAGTACATAATAAACCTTCCAAAGTGTTTCTTTTTTATTCTATCCAGACCATGACCCAGAGGTATTCTTGGGGTGTTGGGACAATCAGGCATCACGGGTTAATTCATTTAGTATGCCAACACCATTTTTGTCAAAGAAAAATGGAGAAGAAATTTGGGAAAATTTTCTTGGCAAGTTCAAGAAAAACCCTGATATTATCAGAAGGATAATACCAACTCCATTTTCTCCTTCAACTAATTTGGAAATTGATGTCCCGGCAGAAGAACAAAAGGAAGTGGGAAGAGATAATATACCAAAAAGAAGAAGATCTGTGAGAAAGATCAAAACAACTGAGCCTTCTATGCCTTTGAAGGAAATTCCCTCTTGCAGCCAGCTACTGCTGGGGAGCTAATATCTGTCTCTGACAGTGATAGCTCACCCGTGCAAGGAGCAAGAAACAAAAGTAAGAAGAAGCTCTAGAAGGAAATCCACCATTGGGCATGTTGAAATTCCCAAAGAAGGAAAATTCATAAGAGGTTAAGGGAAACCCCAGAGGGAAGGAGTGAACAAGAAAAGATGGAAAAAGAAGTTGTTGATATTTTGGGCAAGCATGGCCATGACTCCTCCTGAACCAAGCCAAGTTGAGATGGACAAAGGAGATGAGAGACTTGAGGAGTAGGATTTTCAAGAATTGGCTAAACCATCAGCATTATCACATGAAGAAGAAGAGTTGGCATCCTGGAGACGAAAAGGTAAATTTCCTTTGATAGAAGAAGAATTCTCAACTCCTCAAGTAATTTCAGAGGAAGAAGAAAGACATTAGGTTAAACATGCTCTGTTCTTGTCTAGAGCAGAGCTCATTATCAGGGAAAAGGATGAGGAATTGGATTTCCTCAAACTCAAATTAGAACAGAGGAAAATATCATTAGAGAGCTAACAACTCAGCTTGCAGTTAGGATTGAGGAGTTATTAGTAATTAAAAAATAGCTGATAGAGAAAGAGGAAGAATGTCAAACTTCCGAAAATAGAATGTTGTGTCCACAGTTTCGCATTGCATCGAGTTAACTTATTTACCACTCAAACAACTATGGAATGACACTTGCAGGGAACTCAGAGAAGCTAAAACATCAAATGAAGATTTGAAGACCAAGATGGAAGAAGAAAAGAAGGAAAGAAAAGAGTGGGAAGAAAAGTTTTATAAGGAAGAAGGAAACAAATATAAATGTCTTGCAAAAATTCATATGGTCTGCATTATGAGTGAAAAATTGCTTGCCTGCAGGAGGCCCTCTCCTGCATATAGTGTGTTTTTAGAAGAACAATTCATTCGTTGGAAGCTGTCAAGGATTGCATGTGGAATTCCACATGAACTAAAAGATGAATCTAAATTCATGACAACTTATTCTTTAGCCAATCTTGAGCTAGAAAAATCTTCTATGTGAATTCTATCTTTGTAATTTGATGCTAGAGAAAAACACAGGATTTATGATCAATTTGTATGTGGGGGAAAGTCATCTCAATGCATTTGTCTCTATTCTGCAAAACCAAATTGCATGGAAGGAAAGGGAATATGAGTTTTTATTAAAAGCTAGCTCAACTAGTCTCTGCATGAGAGCTCACTATGGTAAACCTTTTGCCTTCCTCATACATTTTAGAACTCATGCCTTTGATGAGCAATTCAAGACACATTATTTTTCCATCTTACAAAAGAGTATTGATACCTTTACCTCCTATGAGGAGGAGAAGTTTGAAGATATTTATGAAGGATGCTCGAAAAGGTGGGAACTTCTTACTGTTTCCTTGAGAAGAAGGGAAGTAATATCCCCTACAAATCTGATCTGGAGTTTAGAAAGAGCAAAAGTGTTATGCACAATAATTCCTCATATCAATGAGACCTATGGGAAAATATGGATGGGAATGTGAACAAGGCCCCCTCTACTTCTCACCCCCATGTCTCCTTGGAAAAATAGAGAACCTCAAGATCCTACTGAATTTGAAGAGTGGTAGAGGAAAATAGAAGCAAGAGTAGGGTATAGTACCTCTAAGTTTAAGCATTGGAAGATCCAGTTTCAACCATTTGATCTGAGCAATCAAATGGAATGCAGAACATATAACCCCACTTTTAAAGAATGAATTTTGTAAAGGGACTTACAAACAAGTAAGTTTGGGGGAAATGATGAGGCCAGAATATGCCCATTAAATGTATAATATATGATCTCATCTTACTCTCCTTTTTATTAAGTTTGATTGCATTTTGTGACTTTTATTTGATCTGATATGAGTTAGGATGTAATTTTATGTCTTTTGATTGATTTTGATTCTAACATTTAAAAGCTTTGAAATTCCTGATGAAGTGTGTGTTTGAAATTTATTTTTGTAATAAAGTAGGTCTAATTAGTCGAAGAAATGAAGTATGTAGCGTTCAACATGTTTTTGGTAGCATCTATTCCAATACAACTTAGTTCAGGAGCTTCCAAGCTAGCTTTGGAACTCCATTACACAGTCATCATCTAGTTCCAGAACTTTTAGACTTAGTTCCAGAATTCTAGTATGTAGTTCCGAAATTTTCGGACTTAGTTCCAAAACTCCTAGGTATAACTCGAAACTCTCACGGTTTTGATCCTTAATGATTTCCTATGGTTCTGGGACTTCTCTGAAGTTCGGAACCGATGGAAGTTTATCTATTCTAACCACATCCAGAGATTTTGCATCAACGAACCTTTCAATCAGGAAAGGATGAGAATATTTCTGAATGCAGATCTAGGGATAGTTATCTTATGACCTCCCGATCAACTACAACTGAGTCAAGCATCTATTTTAGGCACGATTCAATTTCATCAGAATCATAGAGACAACTATGATTGTAAATGTATATATAAGAAGACCTGCAGTAGATAAAAGATATAGAAAATAGAGAGATAGAACAAAGAAGATAGATATAGAATAAGTACATAGATCTAGTACGTTTTGTAATACTGAATGTTTTATCAATAAAATAGCCATTCTGTTTGAGAGAATTCTAAGTTGTTAAATCTTGATTCAAGGAGGAGCAAGGGCCCACTCCCCCAAGGACCATGATATTTGTCTATTTGGTATTTATATTTCTTAAGAAAATAGTTTAGATCTATTAATTCTGTATCGCTTTTAATTCTTCTAGTTAAACTTTGTTGTATACTTGTTCTTGTAGGTGTTTAGATATATTCTTATATTTCTTACAACCATTTTTAAGCACTCTAAGTTGTGTGTGTTTATTTCCAAAAGCAAGTGTGTTTATTTCTATTTTTCAAAGTGTGTTTCCTTTCAGCAAAGTTTTCATAGTATGATTTAAATTATTTTTTACCAAGAATTCCTTAAGACATTGAAAATATCCCCTAGAAAATACAAAAACAACTACAGTCAACTACTAGATCAATAGGATTAATCTTGTTGCATATAGCTTTAGACACACCCCTGGTTTGAATATGACATCAACAATAAGTTTATTAAATGAAGGGAATAATGACACCCATCGGTCATCTTAAGGGTACCATACTCATGGTGAAAGTGATTGATGGATTCATCCAGAAACTACTCATGAGGAAGATGCACACTAAGAAGAGGGGCTTTAGCTAATTGGTCTATGATAGCTTGGCCCTTGATAGATTTTTGAGAGATGAACTCGAGGTCAAACTTGGTCATGAGAATGATTCATCAAGTGATTGATCTTTGTGATACTGGATTAGAATGCATCATTTTGAGAAGATGAAAGCTAGTGATGACATAAGTCTTGTGATTGAGAAGATAGTGTCACTCAAAAGTGGTAAAGAAGAGGGTGTAACACAACTTTTCATCTTCAGTGTAGTGAGTTTCATAGTCATGAAAAGTACAACTGATGTAATAAATAGTTTTCTCATGACCTTGGTCATCACAATGTGCTAACATAGCTCCTAGGGAATGATCAGTGGCAAAACATATAGATAAAAGGGTTCCCCCTCGTGTGGAAGTGTAAGCACTGCTAGGACAAGAGATACTGCTTAAGATCATCAAAATATTTTTGGTAGTTATCATCCCAATTGAAATCTGCATCCTTATAAAGAAGGTGATGAAATGGTTGGCAACGATCTGAAAGTTGCGAGATGAAATGACAGACTGATTGAAGTCAACCTTGGAGTTTGCGAAGTTGCTTAATATTAGGAAGATGCATCTCAAGGATAGCCTTGATTTTGACGGGGTCAACTTCAATACCCTTGATGGACATGATAAAGCCAATGATTTTTCTAGTTAGTACTCCAAATACACACTTTCCTGGATTGAGACCAAGGAATAAATGGATAAGGCGCTCGAAAAGGGCTTTGAGGACTCGTAAGGTGATCATGTTGATGTTTAGATTTACCCAAAAGATCATCAACATAATCCTCCATTGTCTTATGGATGAGGTCATGAAAGATGTAAGTCATGGCCCGCTAATAGGTAGCTCTAGTATTTTTTAAACCAAAGGGCATGACACAATAGCAAAAATTCCCCCAAGGAGTGATGAAGGAGGTATTGTGCTAGTCTTCTGGCACAATGAAAATCTGATTATAACTAGTGAAACCATCCATAAGAGAAAGCATCTCATGTCCTATAGTAAGATCCACAAGTTGATCGATGTTAGGAAGAGGGAATTCTTCTTTAGGGCATGCAAGATTTAGATCTCAAAAGTTTGTGCGTATACAAAGCTTTCCAAAAACTTTTTGTGACGGTTACGATGTTAGAAACCCATTGGGGATAGTCAATAGGGATGATGAATTCAGCAGAAAGAAGGCATTGCAACTTCTCTTTGATAAGGAGGAAGCTCGAGGATGCATGCGATGAAGCTTTTGATCAATTGGGTCAATGTTGGGGAAGGTGACAATATGGACGGCGATAGAAGGATCAATACCTAACATGCCAAAGTATGACCATATGAATGCCACGACTATGATGAGAGAGGAACCCGGTGAAAGTTTTAAGTTCCTGCAGATCAAGAGATTGACCCACTTTGAGAATGCGGGGCTCTTGAGGAGTCTCTATGTTGATATCAATGGTGGCTTCGTTGAGAATATTAGATGTGTCAGATGGTAAGGTCTTATGAAAATAAGAATCTTCTACCCCCATGTGGGAAAGGATAGCGTTGTCGTAAGCACAATGAAGAACATCGATGGTAGAAGAATCCTCTTATATCATTTTTGAATGATGAAGGGGAAGGGACCTAGTCTGATTTTCACACTGATAGGTGACCAGTCCGAAGGTGATGGTGGAGACTAAAAAAATCTAGAAGTGATAGAAATGGTGTCATTCACATCCATAACCTCGTAGGATGGAGAAGATGGAGAAGACATTTCCATAAGCATCGCAGATGGTGGGATGGGATCGACGGGTTGATCTTGGTAACGTAATCCAAAATTTTCATGAGGTTTGCGATATTAATCGATAATAAGGCCATGTGCACCATGCTCGTAATGTCCCATGCCAAATCCCTTCCAAAAAAATGGTGGAGATAGGTGTGGGCGAAGGATTGTTTGTCGATCAAACCATAACTATTGGTATATGGTTTGGTGTGAGGATGATCAATGGTGTGAAAAGAAGTGGTATGAACACCACCATATATGAGCTTGGTGCAAAGATGAGGTGGGACAAAAGGAACAATGTCCCTAAAATTGGGTTGGTACATTAGAGATTTGTTAGGTCTACCATGACGATGAGGCATGGTAAAGGTATTGAGCATAAGAAGGCAATACTCCCCCAGTGTAAGGTTATCCATGACCTTGTCTAAGGAATCATCGTTGGGAAGTTTGGATGAAGGGATGGATGAAATAGTGGATGGTTGGGATGGATCATTTTTGGGAATGAGGACATCATTAGGTTGATAGGTCATGTTGCATGCTTGGAAGGGAGGAGCATCACCGGGAAGTGTCAAGATATTTCCCTCATGTTCATATTTGATGCAACAATGAAGTGTGGAAGGGACATAATGCATGACATGAATCCAAGGTTGTCCAAGAAGGACATTGTATTGAAACTCCCCTTTTATGATATAAAAGAATTCGTGGAGGAGCTTCTCACCGACGTGGATAGGAAGGACAACTGTCCCCAAGGCGAGAGCGATAACATCATTGAATGCACGGAGGACCGCAAGTGTCTTGAGTGATAGTGGATTTAGGGATCTTGATCTGATCAAAGGTATGTGATGGGATAATGTTGATACTTTCCCCATTATTAATCATGGATCATCGAATGAAGGTGTCATTGATTCTAACCATGATGAAAAGGGGAAGGTCATGGTCCTTAGGTGAAATTTCGGGATCTCAGCATCATCAAATGAAATGGAAGTAGAAGCTATAAGTGCTCCTACGAGAGATGCAAAAGGTGAGTCTCATCACTAGATGTTGGGATACGTTTCAAGGCTTCAGTGAGATCCCGCTAGTGTCGAGGAGATTTGGATGAGCTCATAAAGTGACATCTTAATTGAGGCCTAATGAAGTTGTTTGATAATGATTTGTTCAATAGGTCGAGGGGTGGCTAAGATAGAAACCTTAGGTTTTGATGATGATGGGGATGGAGATGAAGTGGGCTCACTAGAAGGAGCGACAACAACAACCTTAGGTTTTGATGGGGGTGTGGATGAGGTAAACTCCTTAGGAGGAGGGATGACAACAAAGGTCTTCGATTTTGATTGGGTTATTGGTTTAGAGTCATGTGGACCAGATTGAGTAGTTATTCGAACAACATTGATGAATAAGGGGGACCATCCTTAGAGGGATCGTCATTTGGTGGTGGGATGGTAGAAAAAATTTGTGATGAATGAGGAGACTTATGTATTTTAGTAGATGAAGTTGATGATGGAGAGGTGGGAGGAGATTGATTTGTTTCAAGAATAAGGTCATCTTCCTCAATAATGTTGTGGACAATGGTTTGAAGTGCTTTACAATGTTCTATGTCATGTCTAGGGGTGTGATGATAAGCACAAATGAGGTTGGAGTCAAACCATGATGGCTTCTTACTATGTGGATCAAAGGCCTTGATAGGAGGGAGTGTGATGGTGGAAATTTGAAGCAAGTGTTGAAGGACCTTCACATATGATTCAACCGAAGTATTGGGAGGTGCCTTGTCTTTGTGAGAAGTTTTAGATTTAGAAGAAGAGGTGGATGTTTGAGATGTAGATGTGTGAGATGATTTAGATGTTGAAGGTTGTGTCTTAGCATTTCGAGGTTTTGATGTCTCGGATTTGGGTTTAGAAATGTTTGAAGTGTTGGATAGTTTTGATTTGGATTGATTAGTGGGTTGAGGTATTTTGGATGAAGGGGCTGGCCCTAGGAGAGATGGATATGGTCCTAAGATAGATGATGTCACATTATATTGTTTGATCTTAGGTGGAGGGATGCCTATCTTTTTATGAGGATGCAAAAGGGACCTTTGAGGTAGCATGCCAAGGGTCTTAGATTTGTTTGTGGAGAGGTAACCTTGGGAGGGATGAAAACAATCTCAAGCTGAAGGGTTTAAAGGTTGTTTTGTTGGAGTTGATATGGGTGGAGGAAGTAACTTGTGCTTGATGAGATCTAAAGAAGGTGAAGATTGAGTTGATGTGGAAGTGTCTGATTTAGTCGATCAAATGGGAGGATCACTTGAAGTCATCTCAAGTTGGAGTGCTTTCAAAAACTCTTCAAACAATGTAGGAGGAGAAGATGGTGTCGATGTAGTCACAATAGTCAATGTGATTGGTGTAGGTAAAAGTGTAGAAAGAGGGATTGGGATAGGTGCTAAGGATGGGTCTGATATAATAAGTGGGGGTGAAGTAGATGTAGGTGAGGTAGTGGGTACGGTCAAATTCGATGAAGTAGATGTGACAAGTGATTAAGTAGATGTAGGTGTAAGATAAATGGTAGATGTTGATGTAGATGTGGATATAATTGGTGTAGAGATGGTGATAAGTGTTGGTGGAATTATAGATATAGGGACGGTGTCCAAATAATAAGTAGATGTAATAATTGGTGAAGTAACTGGATTTTTTGATGGGGTAAGATCTTGATCAATGGTGTTGATGGTGTTAATGGTGTGAGCATTGGGTGGTTGAGATGTAGGAGTGGTTTGATTTGTTGGTGCATGATTAGGAAATGGTTGTTTGAAAACATCAAGTGGTTGATTGGGAGGTGTGTTAGGGTTATCCACTTGAAGGTCACCTTGGTCGATGAGTTTTTAGACAAGATCTTTGAAGGTTCAACATTTCTCTATATCATGTCCCCGAACTGGGTGGTATTTACAATAGTGATCCTCATGGTACCAAGCTGGTTTAGATCATGATTCATCAAATGCTCAAATGAGGGGAAGTGTGATGAGATTAACCACCATCAACTTATCGAATATCGTGTTATATGACTCTTCAACATGAGTGTAGTTAGGTGTCGGTCTAGGAGCTCTTTGTTGAGGCCATGTGCTAGAGGTGAGTGTGGATAAAGACTTTCCCACCATGACATTGGCCGCACTCTTAAAATTTTCATTGTGTGTAAATGGTTTAGTAAACTTAGTTTTCAACTTGTTTGATTTAATCTTAAGTTGGCCTTACTCAAGGGCATGAGTCTAAAGTTTATGAGCCATAGTGAAGGCTTCTTCAAATGTCTGAAATGATTGAATTTGTAAGGTGGATGAGATATGCTTCACACAAGAGCGTGAAAATAATTCAATGAGCTTTGTTTGTGGAAGGGAAAATGATAATTGATTTATGATTCCATGTCATCATGCGACAAAGTCTGTGATATAATTGTCGTCGAATTATCGGATGACATACAAGTCTATAATGGTGATCTTGCACATAATATTAATTGACAAGTGTTTTAAGAAGAGCTGCATGAGTTGGGTAAATGAGAATAATGAGTGTTAGGGGATGCCATTGTACTAATCTAATGCGGGACCGGATAAGGATATAGGAAAATCGGATCACGAGGTCTTGATCATGGGAAATGAGATAACATGCATGCCTAAATGCATGAAGGTGTTTTTAAGGATCCTCTTTACTGTTAAATTTAGTGAATTTTGGAAGTTCCCAATGAGGAGGATAGGGTTTGATTGGGACCGATGGATGGATAGGTTCGTTGTAAATTTGTTCATAAGATAATGTGATCTTGGGCCCCAAGGTAGCGGCTTCAAGGCTAGCCAACCTATTCATTAAGGCATGCATGGGGTCATTTGAAGTGGTCTTGGATGAGAGGTGAATGGATGTGGTTGCATGATGTAAGAAGTGGCTTGATAAGGTTGTTGGTAGGCTTGTGAATGAGTGGGTGTTTGAGGAATTGTTTGATGAGGATGAATGTGAGTCATTGGTTGAGATTGGAACCGTTATTCAATGGTTGATGTTGAGAAATAGGGATGTGATGTGATTGTTGAGATTGGGTTGGTTTTGAGGTATATGATGAGTGGGGATATGAGTGATGATAGGTTGAGATTATTAGGGAGGTGGATTAGACACCATGTAATGACAAACACTCATAGGAGGAAGTTGGGAAGTGATGACATTTGCATGAATGTGTGATGTTAGGGGTAAGGATTGATTATCTTTGTTTGGATATGGGAGGTAATGTTTGGGTTTGTTGAAAGGATTAGATGGGGAAACTAGTGATGATAGTGGACGAAGAAGTGATAGGAATGGAAGTAGTGATAGTTGTGTTGATGGGAGGTAGATTAGGAGGAATGGGTGTGACTAGTTGGGTGGTTTGATGAGGTTGAGGATTGGTAGAAGAAGATGGATCAAGCTCATGTTGGGTCATAAGCGAGATCATTCAAGGGTTTAAGGAAAAATACTGTAAATTGTGAAGAAAGAACTTGGTTGTTTCGGGGTTGGAATGATAACCATAGATTTATTGAAGAGGTGGCCCATAAATAAGAAGTTGGGTTGTCTTTCTAAGAAGGTAATCATAGAGGAGATGGGATTAACATTGAGAAGCTATTGGAACTCCACACTACCATGAGGGATAATGGGAGGCCCAAAAGCTTCAACCAACGCAATGGATTGAGGGGTGGCCAACCTAGATGGGATGGATTGATGATGCAAGAAAGGATTGGTCTCATCATGGGTGGTGGTTTAAACAATAGGTCCTTGATGAAGCATATTGATGATCAAAGGTTGGGTGACCATGGAAGAGGTAACCATAGGCATGGATGAGATAATAGCCATAGAAAAAGTTTGTTGAGATGAAGTAATCAAATTGTTTGATGCAATACTTTGTTCCATTTTCCTAGATAAAGAGCGCATGATAATGGGCATGAAACCCGACACAAGAAAATAATAGTTGAACTAATTAAGACAAACAATTCAAGCATGAAATGCTTTCTTTATCTTGATTAACTTAGCAAATGTGAAAAATAAAAAGGGGAATTGATAACGATGGTACATAAGAAATGGCAATCTAAGGCTAGTTTATTGTAGTTTTGGATGAGGAGTCCTTGATATACTTGAAGGTACGTGAGGCCCATGTTTGTATAGGATTTATAACATGGTCGAACCATGGTGAATTTCCTATTGGGTGATGAAATCTCAATTATGCCCACCTAGCAAGGGATTGTTTCAATGTGTAAATTTGATTAGTACATTTGGATGTGTGTGAAATCTAACTAATTAAACCCCTACTTACACTAGATATCCAAACAAGAATGCAAGAGGTTTGTTTTAAGCCCAAAACCAAATATGGAGATTTAATGAGAACAACCATACAAGGAATGGAAAATACGATGCAAAAGGAGACACTAAGACAAAAAGAAGAATACGGTTTTCACTTTTCTTTTTATCGATCTTTAAAATAAAGCAACCAAAGAGAAAAATTCAACCAGGTCAAAAGCCCAACACGAATAAGCAAAAGCAAAGCCTCCATCTGTAATGTTAGTGGAAAATAGAAGAAATAATGGAACGAAATGCAAGAGACTCACTTAAAACGGTGGTCCCACCGGGATTGCCAGAATGTTGGACTAAATTTTCTATTTCTGTTTAGATTAGTGAAATAGATACTAAAGAAAATCAAGCAACTCAAAACATGCAAGGGTTTAAGGTACCTTGGAATAAGATGATAACAAATGGATAGGCGCAAAGTAGACTCCTTGCTGCAAGCTTGATGGATCTACACAACAAAGATAACTAGAAGGAAAATGGATTAGATGGTAGATGAGGGGGTTTCCTAATGAAGTCGGTTCAAGAAGTGTGAACTTCCTTATGTGGATGTCAACCCCCGTATTTGATAAAAGAGGATAAAGTAAATGATAAAGGACTGAATAACATGCAGAATATGAACCTAAACAAAATATGAAATTACAAAACTGAAAGGAAAGTGCAAATCTGATCTAGATTAACACAAAATTAAATATACCTGACTAGGTCTATGGCGAACAAGCTACAAAGGTCCAATCAACGATGACCGGGGAAAATGGATCAAAATAATAATTAAAATATAGATCCGAACATCTCTGTGTGTAAATCGAGGATTTTGAAGGCACTGTAGAAGTCGTTAGTAACTTGTAGAAGAAACACGAAATAGGGGAAACAGAAAGGAGGTGAGAAAAAAGGATTTTGATGGGTAAGATGGAAATATGGCTCAAGTCGACGGTGTTTGGGCTGAGTTAGTGTGACCGAATCGACAAAATGGATATGGGTGACAAAATGATAAAGTGATGGATCTGGAATCTGTGTGGGAATAAAAACAAAACAAAAAAATGCGGTGGATCTAGATGGTAGAATAAGTAACACAACGAGGCGGTGGTCGATGGTGACTTGAGCGACAGTCGTCAACGACGACTTGGGCTTATCTAGGCAGGTCGAAGGTGGATATGTTGGATGGACAACCTTTGCACACAAAATGGATAAAAAAGAAGGTTGGATTTGAAGCTCTAATGACAGTTGGACCTACAAAATGTTAGTAACTGATAATAACAATAACAATGATACAACAATGAAATGAACCAACAAAAAACAAGATAAACTCCCCAAAGTCAAGGATTATATCGAAGGAAATGGCAACAGAAAGAAATGGAAAAAACTTTCTGTGGAGAGAGATGATCTGATCCAAAATATTTCCTCCCTTCAAGATCAGTTGGATCTTATTCCCTTAAGTCAGCTAGATACTAAGGATGAGTTGGTCTGGAATAAGTCTATTGATGGGGATTACTCTATCAAAATTGGATATAATACTTTCTTCGATAGTAGTCAAGCTGAGTTCAATTGGAGTAGGATTTGATGACTGAGGTAACTCCCAAAATTAATTTATTCCTTTGGTGGCTCTCGAGGCGGGATTCTTACCACTGATAACTTGATGAGAAAAGGTTTCATAATGCCTAATAGATGTCACCTTTGTAAAAAAGATTTTGAGGATATCAGTCATTTGTTTATACATTGTGATTATGCTACCAGAATATGGAGTTTTTCCTCTCTAAATTTGAAGCTTTGGGTGGTGCCGAAGGATTTCAATCAGCTATGGACTCAATGGAGCCCACCCTATAAGCATTGTGTTGTCGAAGGATCACGGAAGCTGGTTATTCCTCATATTATTTGGAGGATATGGAAAGATAGAAATGATATTATCTTTAGAAATAAAAACCAAAACTACAAGCTCAGTATTGGTAAAATTTCTAATGATATCAAAGAGAATATGGCTAGATTTAAACCCCCCAAGAACAAGAGTTATCCAGAAAATGAAGATCATATCTTATCCCACTTTGGTAGATTGGAGCTGATCAATAGCCGCAGTAATTCTGGTAATAGTATTGATAGATCTTTGATTCATTGGCATCCTCCTGATTTTAATTGGTATAAGTTGAACTTTGATGGGGCTTCTAAGGGTAACCCTGGGATTGCGGCAGGGGGAGGAGTGATCCGGGATCATAAAGGTAGTCTGATTGCTGCGTATGCTAGAAAAATGGGAATTCAAACCAACCATTTTGCCGAAGCATTATCTGCTTTATGGGGCCTAAGAATTTCTCAGACTCATAATATCCAAAACCTCATTATTGAAGGGGACTCGCTTAATATCATTAATAATCTTAATCAGTGTTCACCTCCAAGTTGGAACATCAAGGATTTTATCTTAGAATCCATAAGTATTGGCCAAACCTTCAATAACATTCGAATCATGCATACTTACCGGGAGGGTAACAAGGTGGCAGATGCTTTGGCTAATTATGGCATTAATGTTAACCATATTGTTTGGGATAATAACAACATTCCTAAACAACTTCAAAACAACATTCAAGCGAGATATCTATGTTCATGCAAATTCATGATTTGAGATATGAGCATTGGGAGTGGATTTGTATTATTAAAACTCCCACACGTGCTGACTTTAAAACAACAATTATACATATCTTGGTGGACAAGAAAAATTGTATGAAGCATAATGGGAAATTCAAGTGGATTTATATGGAAATGAAAGTCACACATGTGGGCAATATTGGGCTCTTAATAACTTGTACACAAGGCTTTACGGATTCCCAAGACAGAAATAAAGATAATGATGATCTGGAGTGGGCTAGCAAAAGGACTGTAGCTCTCACATGCAGACTTTCACAGGGTCATAATAGCAGTCACTCAGGTATTCGTGGGAAAAGCAACAGCTATTCTAATCAGCATTCTCACTGCGTGGATAATAATAGTGAAAGGCAGACTGTTATTAGCACTCTAAAGGATTCTGAAATTTCTATTGGCAAGTAATTAAACACGGTGAGAATGGGGGGACCCCCTTCCCAGATTGAGCCCAGTGCGGATCCGGATTGGAAGGAGAATGTAGAACTTTGGAATCTACTTAGCGGGCGGCATCACCAACTTTATGGAGAAGATTCGGGGCCACAACAAGAGTATTTCGATGCAATTTGCAAAGGATTGGAAGGATCACACTGTGTGGATTACGGTGGGACAGAAGATTCCTATTAACGAGGAGTTAATTGCTGAAGTGATCGGCCTTTGGGCATGGAGGTACCATTTTTTTAATAAAAGGGTGGACGAGAGAAGCGAGGAGAGGAAATTTGTTGAGGACCGAGAAGTTGGTCTTTGTCATAGTGGGCCTGCAAGTTAGTTCGATCCCTTCACCCTTTGATGAGGTTACCCGAATGATGGTGCGTTTCATTTCTTTAGAGGGGAGGTTCACACTGTGCCCGCTAAACATCTTGTTTTCCTCAACCACTTCCATAGGAGTCGCATGGTATGTTTCCCCCACTATCTGCTAAACTCTCTTGAGCACTCCATTTTGGAGTTTCAAAAGCATGCTCGTGTTGTTCCTTTACACCAGGGACTCATCTTTTGCTACATAAACTGTGTCTTCTTCGTTCTCCCGGTTTCCCTTCCTCCCCTGGCTCTATTCCTCCTCTGCCCGGTGCCGTTGTCACTAGCCCCTTCTCTCTGTCTTCTGTCCCCGCCATTACTGCTTGTCACCCCTTCACGGGCTTCTCGGCTCCATCTTCCATTCCCCTCACCTCTGCTCCCAACCCCTACGCCTCCACTTCAGCCAGACTAGTTACCAGATCCTCTAGAAGGCTGAAACTTGATACCCCTGTTGTGGGGAAGGATCCTCAAGAGATTGAAATTGCCCATAAACTCCTGCATATTAGTAGTGCTAGTCCTTAGGAAGCACATGGTGAGAGCTCCACAAAAAGGCTGGAAGCCTTAGAAGCTGATATGAAGCTATTGAAGGAAGAGGTTAAAAACTTGGCTAAGCAAAAAGGTAAGAGAAAGAAGGAGGAGGAGGTGGCTATGGATAATAGCCAGGTTGAAGATATATACAAGAAGTTGAACTCCTTAGACTCCCGTTTAGGGAAGGCCAAGAGTCGCCATGATTATAATATGGCCATTTTTAATGCAATTGAAAAGTTTATTGAACAACATGTCCGCAGCATTGTCTCAATCTCAGTGGAGTTCCGGAACCCTTTGGGGCACTAATAAGGAAAGCAAAAGGACCATTGAACAGCTGGATGTTATTGATTCTTCCCATATGACGACATTGGCTATGTTCACCTCTTGGTAGAATATTAAATCCAACATTGACAAAGCAACCAAGAAGTAATTGCGGGTGCTTTTCTTGGACTTCTTCATAATTATTCTTTGTTTTTTGTTGTCTTTTTCTTCGCTTTTCTGCAGTGCTCATGCTATTTTTGTTTAGATAGGGTAGCTGCTCTTGGGCTACTTTGGTTTTCATTGTCACATTTGGATATTGATCCTTTTTGTTTTGATTCTCATTCCTATTCTGGCTTCTAGGCCCTCTTTTATTCTCAAGGGTATAGTCCCTTTCAAAAAACTATTTGCCAATAATTAAAAAAACTCCCCAAAGTCTCCATAAATGATGCAAACAAGCTCAAAGGGACTCCAATAAGACTAAAACAACTGTAGAGAAGCTCAAACACGAAGACAAGGTCACAAAACACACGAAAGCTATAATAATGCATCCTTTGGATGGGGGAATGTGGCTTTATAGGGTTGGCGATAACCTAGGTGGGTCACCACCAAATGCGGGAACCGTCCATTTGGGCGGTGGGAGGATGCCTAGCTTGAGGCATCAAGCCCATTAGAAGTGGGATTAGGGTTTTGAAAGGCTTATGCGGGTTAGGGCTGCATAGGGAAGTGAAATGGGTAGGTGAGGGATGAAATGGAGTAAATAAAGGCTAAGGGGAGCCTAGGGATGAGCAACTAGGGAGTTTAGGGATGATAAACAACCTAGAGAAGATAAATTGGGATTGATTAGGATTAATTAAATAATGAGATGAGGATTAGGGGATAATTGTGAGAATTAACAATAAATTAAAATGGATAGGATAATATATGGAAAAGATGGGAATATTAATAAGAATATGAATTAAAATAAAAGGGGTCTAGATAGGTGACCATGGTGAAAAAAGCGAACATGAGGTTACAAGGGTATACTAAATTTTGGTGTCTACATTTGCCCCTTTTTGTCGAGTGGTTTGTGTGAGCAAGCCATGAGATAAAAATGATGAGAAAAAAATGGTAAGATGAAGGATGATGGAGGATTGATGATGAGCTCCCCCTGAAATGAGGAATTGATGACACAAAGGGGAATCGATCACGAGGTTTAAAGAGATAAATGAAGAAGGCGGGTGGGAAAATAAGGATGGGGAAGGAAAACACGAGGCAAGATGCCCCAAGCAAGAAGGAATCAAGCAAAAACAAGTAAAAATGGCGGTGATTTTAGGAGTCACTTTGGTAGGAACAAAGGGCACGATCTTCAGGGAGATGGCAATAATGTCCTACGGGCTTGTGAGTTAGCAAAAATCAGTACAAAATGGAGGGAATCCAATGGGAAACCACTCAAATGTATGCAAGTTGTGGGAACGTGTTGTGTTTTAAAATGGTATTTTAACAAAACCACAGTCAGGGGACAATAAGTCCCTCCTCTTTATGGGAGAGGTTCCCTTATTGAAAGAAAGCAAAAAGCTTATATACAAATGTACAACTTTCATCTTAAGGCTGGACTTCTAACATATTGAAATGCTTTTTACCAAAATAGCTTATCAATACAAACAAATGGAAGAAACTGAAGAAAGGAAAGAGCAAAATATAACAACACTTTCAAGAAATATAGATAGCATAATATAACCCAATAACTTGAGCAAGAAGGATACAAAACAAAATCATTCACATTCATAGGATAAGATATCATTCCCTAGACACAAAGTTCTAGAAATCATATCAATAAGAACACAAAGTTTCTTATTACAGAAAATAAATGATCCACAGATTGTAGGTAAGCAAGAAGAGACAATAGATGAGATAGAGAGAAAGGGGAAATTCTTCTGTATTGATTACTTTCAACTCTATTTACACTTCAAAAGTATCAGAGTCCAACATTTGCAATGAGCCAAGCTCTTACATTTATAGATGAAGTAAAGAGAGGAGAAGAAGAGAAGGAAAGAAAATCTGATTTGGAAGCTCAACCACCAACCATCAATGCCCCTGCAAATCTGCCTACAATTTGTCAAATCTGGTTTGCATGTCTTTGGCATGTTGAAGAAGGGAGGATGGAAGATCAGATAAAATTTGATCTAGTTGAAGTAGTCTGATCACATATTAATGGTACGAGAGATGTTTTCCAGATTTTCATGCAAATCAAGATATCCATTTGGTTCCCCATGTCTGTTTGGCATGTTGGAGAAGGAAGGATGAAGATCAGATCAGATTTGATCTAGTTTGAAGCAATCAGATCACGCATTAATGGCGTGAAATATGTTTTCAGATTTCCAACCAACAACTCCTAAAAACAATATTTTATGCTTTCATGGCGTAGAGGAGACCAAGACCTCTCCAATAGTATAAAAATTGTCAAATTTCGAGCACTGGAGCAAAAGTTATGCCCATTTGAATATTTGAATCGAATCCATACAAAAATGGTGAAAATGCAAAAATGGATCAATGGCCTGAAATTGAAATTGCGCCTTTAGCGAAAAAGATGCAAAAGTGCAAAATTTCCCCGCAGCCCTGCAACTTCACATTTTACATTTGGGTCTGACACGTGGCTTTACCTGAGTGGTAACGAAGTTGCAGACTCACTTTATAATTTTACTTCTTTTAGAAAGAAGGCTCAAAATCTCAAAAGGCTCTGACGATCCGCCTCCCCACTTTGAATTTTGATGTGGGCTCAATATTTGAATTTTTCCTTTGGCATGAGTGGGGCCATGGTTCACTTTATCACTTTATGCCTTTTATGGAAACAAGGCTCAAAATCTCAAAGTTCTCCATGGCCCACCTTCCTACTTTGAATTTCAACGTGGGCTTAACATTTGACTTTTTCCCTTCATTTGGCGAAGGCTTTATGTTTGACCCGGGACACGTGGAGGCTTCCTACTCATTTGGAGACTCTGTTTGGATTTTCCTCTTGAAAGAGCATCGAAGAGACACGTGGCTCCTTCATTGCCTTCGCCTTGTTTCTTTGTGTTTTGGCTAAGTCCCTTTTGTTTGGCGGGGTCATATGTCTAACCTGGACATGTGGAGGCTCAACGCACATTTGGGACCTGCCTCCAAATTTTTCCTTTGAAGTTGCACCGAGTTGACACGTGGAGGCTTCCGTAAACCCTTATATACTTAGCCAATTCAACGGCTAGCTCTGTTCCCTTTTTGGACTGGGACACGTGGAAAGCTGGCACTCATTTGGGGGACCGCCTTTGGCTTCGACCCTTGAAGGTGCATCGTTGAGACACGTGGAGACTTTGTCGATTCTTTTATACTTAGCCGATTCGAGCCTACTGCCCATTTGACTTCTATCGGACCCTAGACACATGGAGGGTTGGCGCTAGTTCAGGGTCTCTCTTTGGGTCGCACCTTTGAAGTTGTGCCGATGAGGCATGTGGAGAGTTAGCGCATGTTTGGGAACTACCTTTGGCTTCGACCCTTGAAGGTGTGCCGATGAGACACGTGGCACCGTCTTCCAATCCTTTTGTACTTAATTGATTGGGCTTGCTCCTCTTTCTCTGTTTTTTGGCGGTCCCTTCTACTTATTTAGGAGTGACTATGTTGGGTTTTGGACATGTGGAAGCTTCACGCTTGTTTGGGGACTCACTTTGTATTTCACCTCTAAAGTTGTGCGAGTGACACGTGGTTCTTTTTGCTAGCCTTAGACCTTTCAACAATCGATTTAACTTTTTGAGGCTCTGAACACATGGAGAGTTGGCGCTCATTTGGGGTTTGTTTTGAACTTGGCCTTTGGAGGTGCATTATTGGGATGCGTGGAGGCTTCCATCGACTCTTTATACTTAGCTGATTTATTGGTTGGCTTTATCTTTTGGACTCGACCACGTGGAGGGCCTGCACACGTTTTGGGGTCTCTGCCTTTGTGCGCCATACCAAAAGTGTTTGAAGAGACACATGGCACCTTTCGTGGTCCTTCTATACTTAGCCGATTTGGGCCTCGATTGAACACTACCTTTCTTCATACAAAACCAAATTTCCAAAAGTGACCCGATGACCCGCCTTCCCGCATCCAATCAGAGATGTCCACGTACTCGTGGATGCTGGGGCCAAAATTGATAGGGAAGATGCGCCCGTCACTCATGACTGTGGAAAAATACAGAGAGGGAAAACTCCACCATTTATGCCTGAATAACACATTGCTCCTCGTGGAAAGGAGAACTGTAAACAACACCAGGCTCGATACGACCCACGGTCATAGAGAAAGGATTTGACGATTTCATTCGAATGGAGGAAACAATTCTTGAGCATCCAGACGGGAACCATGTGGACTGCAAGATTCTAATTTAACAGGTGAGATTGCAAATGAGCACCCACTTCTCCAAAGCATGAATTTTCCTATCTCTCCTGACTTCTCACTCTGCTCAAACATCTCTCAAAGGCACCAACTCAATTTTTTGAAAGCTTGACCTAAAAAATGAGGGGAATTTTGAGGGTGACAATAGGACAAAGGACCATCTGCATACATCAAAACTATGTGCAACCAAATGTGAAAATAATGTGAAATCCTTCATATATGAGGAATCGACCTAAAAGGTACACATCCATAAAGGACAAGGATGAAAATAATGGTGCCCCAGAAAAGGGCACAAAAATGGCCAAAAAGGCGAGTGGGAAAAATATGATGAAATAGGATGTCATAAGAAGGGGATAAAAATATGGCCACAAAGGTGGACTTGAGAGAGGATACGTGTGATGAGATGGTGCCCCAACGATGGACGTGATAATGGTGAAAAGGCGAGAAAAGGATAGTGATGACAATGAAAGGCTTAAAACAACATGGTACAATGTCTTTATTAGTAACACACAAAACAACTAGGATGGAAGGAAAAATAAAATGATGTAGGAAAAGGAAGATGAAGGAGGGCGGTGTGGATCGATGGTGCCTAAGGCAAGTCGCGACGCCTTAGGTGATCGACAACGACCTAAAGGAGTTTAAAATATTATAACTTTGAGTTGTCAAAGTTTTATCCATAATTTATGTTTGTAAAGTCTTTATCAAAATTCAAAGTATTTCATATTGTTGTAAGAGAGTTTTCATTTTAAATTCAAGTCTGCAAAGGAAAAAATTTAAATAGTTGCTCTATGTCAATAGTAATAGTCAAGTCAGACTTGTCAAAATTAAATTGTTTTGTATTATTGTTTCAATTTTTCAAAAGTGTCATAAAGTCACTAAGGTGCTAGTTATAAAACAAGTAAGCATCGTTTCAAGGTCATTTTTATAGTCATTGTGAGTAAAATTCACATTGCGATGTCTTGTTAAAAAGTCCTAAAAATAAAAAAATTGCTTCACGGACGCATTATCACTAGAATGCGACATCCAAAACATAAATTTCAGGAAGATAAAATATGAAAAAATAAATAAGCAAGATATTAGGTGGATATTGAACAAAAGAAAGATTGACCACAAAAACATTGACATTTAGCAACATGTGAATACATAAAGGGCATCAAAACCAAATCAAGCTGAGTTAACAACTTCAAATTGGAGGACAGAGGCACCAGAGGAAGGAGGTCGAACACCGACCTCTCATTAGTCACTAATAATGAGGCCGCATGAAGGTTTGGTGACATATTTTTTAGAATGTGTTTACTTTTAGTGTTTTCAATGTGCTTCTAATTTTAGAGTTCCTATTTGGTTTGCTTCAAATAAGTTGAAATTTCATATTTTGGAGGGGAACATGACATCAATGTTCCATTTCTAGTTTCTTTTTTAGTTGTAATGTGTGAGCACAATTCTTGTGTAATCCCTTGATGGAAGAATGTGATGAGAGCTGATGATAATACTGCAACATCATGATATTATGGTTGTTGGTTATCCATTTTGAAAACCATCATGAAGGTTTGTTGGTTATCTTGAAAACAAAACCATATTTTTGGTTGTTGCTTTACCACTTGAAAAAAAAACCAGCCTAGAGGTTATTGGTTATCTGAAAAAAAAACCATCCAAATAATGAACAAGCGTCAAAGCAACACGTTACATTACAAGGCGGAGTTTTCCCCATGTTCGCACTAAGGGGGAATGTTAGGAAATTTATGTTAGTGCTTGATTATTGTGTGGGTAAATAATAATTACATGAGTATTTTTATCATGTGAATGTAATAGTTAGTTTATGATTTTTGTTAGTAAAAGAACTCATATTACTATTTATTAGTAAGTGAGTTAAATTGTTAAAATGACTCACGTAGTATATGTTTGTGGGCAAATTAGTTTCTTATTTTATAAAGAATCATCTCCCTTTATAAATGTAAAACTCATAAATGAAAATATGGTGTTTAATATATTTATTATTATTGTGAAGGTTTCATATACAAACTAGTTTTTCATAAGTAAACTTTGTCCAACTATTACAATATAGAATGACTATATAATATAGGAGTCATTGTGTTACCTACAATTAGGCTCAAGTTGAAGAATTAAGGCATTAGGAATGAATTTTACTACAATCCTTTTGTTGTGGTGGAAGATTTGGAGGCACAAAAGTATATTTTGTAGGAGGAATGTGAGGAGGTTGATACCAGGTGTGTGATTCCCCACCCCAATACCAACTTTTCCCGTGCAATCCATAACTTCCTAGCATGCTCTCCATGCGATCATCCTATGAATCTAACTCTAACAATTAGAAAATTTGCTAGGAATTATCACCCGTAAAATGACCATCGGAAAATGATAGTTCTCACCATAGCTCATACCATTCAGTAACGCCTCTTACATAATTAAGTCATAAGATACACCATGAAAATGGTATATTGGCTCCCTTAAATAGACTATTATAATGAATAGTGTATAAAATGCATAATTCGATTGGAAGATTAAAGTGATTTTTTGTAAACGTGTGTATTATTTATAGATGCTTCTTAAGTAGCAATCACATGTAAGTGGTGAAATGGAGGTGCTTATAAGGGTGTGTTGAAGAACTTAAACTTGAAGGTTATTATTTTCTTGTTTCTCAATCAAAGACATATATTTCACCGATATAGTCGAGTTTTTATCTTCATTATTTATCCACAAGTAAATGAAATAACCATCGATTCATTGAATATTATTTTCTTATCGTATATATACTTAATGATAGGAAGGGAGTTGATTTCAACCACACAAACATTACCGTTGATAATTATCATTGTTATAGTCTAAGAAACTTGTGTGATAAATCCGACGAAGAAACCAATTTAAAGGTTATTATTCTAATATTATGAATTGTGTGCATTTGCATGAGGGTTATGATTATTTATGACACCTATTGTCTTTCGGACATGAAATTATACAATGAAAAATTTGATGACATAAGATTTGAGAATTTGTGCCCAACATTATATTTCTAATGAAGTCTCTCACATGTGTGATGGGGTAAAAAATAGTGAGTGGGTTCAAAAGGAATCAAAAAAACATATTCGGGAGACATCATCATCCCAATTGAAATCCCCTAGCATCTCGAATCCCTCCACCATCTATCAAAGACAACATACACACATAACCCTCAAGACAATACATTATTGTGTAAACATATAAACAAGAGATTAAGTCACAAACATATCAAATTAAAAGAAGTATATTTATAATAAACTTATGTATGTGTCAACAAACCAATGATGATAAATCAATCAAATCTTATGCCAAACAAATAGAGCGTAATTGATACCAATGTTTTATCATCTTAATTATTTAGCCTATAAGTTTGATAAGAGAATGTTTTTGGGGTTCTTAGGCTACGTGAGAAAAAACAGGCTCGAGACTCATGTTCGAGCTCACATAATTATCTTAAATCGATGAAGAAAGAAGTGACAACTCCTAAGGAATTTGACATTGGGAAATGATAGATTTGTTTGTACAATGTTTGAGAATTTGTTTCTTAGATTATATCTCCAAGGAATCCTCCTAGGTGACAATGGGAGTAGATTCAAAAGGGTTATCATAAATGAAGCTAAAAGAGATGGTCAACCTAGTTGAAGTACATGTAGACATAATCACACACTTTGGATATCTATTTAGTCATGATTACATACTACTATTAATATGATTCCTAAGTAAGAAAAGCATTAATCAACCGATGTTTTTGGCCACCTTTCTTTTCTTTCTGTTGCCACTTTTGGTCTTGCACCCTTACTTGCTTAGTCTACCTTTTTATACCTCGACATTTATCATCTTGGACACTAGTGCCCAGCCAGGATGCTAGCGCCAAATACCCTCATTCCTTATGGGCTCCCTTGACCACATTATAATTTGTTCACACTTTTCAAGTCCTTTTTAGACATTTGAGCATCTTATCATTTTGGTAGTTGGCATTTTTGGGGTTGATTACGAAATTCAAGCAAGGAATCATATAAATATAAAGTTATGTGATCATAATAAAAGACCAAACACTAATCATTAACTACCACCACCTAAGGTTGCAACCATCAATCATCTAAGAGATTGATTGCATCCATCTAGAACCATCCAAGGGACATAAGGGTTGGTTATTTTGCATACACACTTCATAGGAGGGAAGCTAATTCTATTCCATGCACACATCTATTACATTTCTTTACATCTATCTACTTTGCTCACTATCAAGTGCAACACACACAAGATCCACCTAGGGCACGATTCCCCCACACACACATAGAAATACATTGGGTTAGATGTGTAGTGTAGTGCTCAATCATAAGTTCACCATTGTGACAACTGAGGATAGTTTGACCCCTCATTTTGCATCTTTATTTTTAGGATTTGATGTCTCTTTGAGGGTTTTGCAGGTTATTATTTCATTGCAGGTTTTCAATGACTTCGACGATCATTGTGCGACCTCATAGCGACCAAAGGATAATACCTTATAACCACTCAGTAGAGGTTTCTTGAGCATTTTCGCAGACATAGGAACCTAAAAATAGGTCTAGGGTTCCCGTCGGCACCCCTATCCCTCTACAGGCGCTCTAGTCTAGGAAGATCGTCAACTCACACACTTTTCTGAGGCTCTGTGTGACATTTCTCCCTCTCTGTTCATCTGATCGGTAGTTTGACATAGTCCAGATCTCATTGCAAACCAACTAAGGCTTTTCTTACCCTTTTTGCAACTAGGGTTTCACATTTTATTGCTTAGTTTGCTTGGGTTAATTTATGTACTTAATTAATCATTTATTTACTACTACAATAAAAATCAGATTAGGCATATATTTCCATATTTAGCTTAATCATTTTGGTGAACCCGATCTTTGAATCCACCTTCTCTCTTTATAGTTTTACTTCTTATGCCCATCACATGTAGTGGTAGTTTTGGGTATTTTGAGCACCTTGAGCTTCCTCTATCTTCCGTAGTATTTCCAAATAAATGACTAATGTCTCTATATAAATGGCTACAATTGAAAATACCTTTGCTTAACTCGCCATGTCCCCATTCATGAAATAAACGTTTGATAGTGAAAAATCATACGATGAGGATACCAATATTGACCAAGAGCAATTAGACAAACCTGAATTTTTTTTGACAAGCTTTGTGTGATAATCCCACTCATCTTTCACATATTTTACATGCTTTGATTATTGCTAAAAACTCTCATGACACTTTAGTGCTTTTTTTTCTCACTCTTTGGATCCCATGGCCTCCACCCAACCTCTTAGTGTTCCATCTTCCATACCTACCACTACCGCTCCCATCATTCACCCTAATACTCCCAATACACAACCTGACTCTTCTTCAAATACTCATGATTTAACTTCCTTATATCAGGATCTATAGCAAACACAAATCTGCGAGCTCTAATTTGCTACTTCTCATGTGTCTCCATCTCTTGATTCCACTTCACTTCTCCATACTCCTTTTGCACCTAGCATTTCAGCCTATCCGCTACCACTCAACTTCATTCCTCCTAAGTTTCCCATCTTCAAAGGCCATGGTGACCCGCAAGAGCATCTTTGAGCCTTTCATGTGGCATGTCTTGACTATGCGGATGACCACACTATACTAGCAAAGCTCTTTCCTCGTAGTCTCCAAGATTATGCGATGCGTTGGTTCTATGACTTACCTATCCACTCGGTAACATCTTTCACGCATCTAGCTGATGCTTTTCTTACTCATTTTTCTATCAATATCAGCTCTAAGATCTCATATGTACAACTTGCACAACTTAAAAAAGGGTCTAATGAACATCTAGTAGACTCTAAACTTAAAGACTTACTCATTCAAAGTTTATTGCCACCTCTTTAGGAGAGCATTATATTTGAGACATCTCCATCATTTGATCAATTATGTCACACTCTCAAGCTATGTAAAAGTAAAATCTTATCTATAGGCAAGCTTGAGTATCAGAGCAAGCTTCATCCTTTACATGCTTTTAAAGCAAATTGATCTTCAAACCAACCACAAAACCTATTATGGCTAAGGTCATTATCAACGTTGTCTCTAACACCAAATAACTACTATGGAAACCGCCTAAGCATATATATACAAAGTTGATTATTGCTTTGCATCTTATATTACAACTTCTTGAGAGCAATCTTATTACACTTCCTCCTCCACTTAACTTGGATCCATCTTGTCCTAAAGGTCATAATTACAATGAAAAATTTCGATGTGACTATCATCAATGTGTCAGACATTCTACAGATAGGTGTTTCAAACTTCACACTATCATCCAAGATCTTATTGATGATAAAAACTTGAGCTTCTAGAGCCTATGACCTCTGCACTAATTAATGAAAATCATAAGCTCAAAATATTCAACAATCCTCTTCCAAAACATGACAAGCAAGCAACCGATTCCTCAACAAATCATATATATCACACAGTGCCTCCTCTTACATCGGGGGCTCTTGATTTTCTAGTTTCTCATACTAATATTTCTCTACCAATTATTTATTTCTCTGATCATGATTATCATGCTACATTCTCTTCTAATCACTTGCACATCAATGCTTCTTTGATCCATCTCTATCAATAACACTAAATTTGATCCATCATGGCGTATCAATGTGTGTTATGTTCCACTTCTTGTTGCTATTGGCTATCCACTCTCACAAATTTCATATCCAATGCCTAACTCATATGGGGTTGTCAAGCTTCAAGTTACTGTCATTCCTCTCACCATGTTTGTGCCCTTTCTTGTAGCACAAACAATCGAAGGGTGTGACATGCTCTTAGGTCTTAATTAGATTCGCAGTCTCAGTCTACCATCTCCATGAATCACTTGCATATAAATTTCATTCACAACAATAAAGTCATCTCTATTTATGGCGTGCCTCCATCTACTCCATGGTCACAACCTCTTCTTGAGGTTGTCATTGCATCGGCTAGAGCATCTAGGTCCCTGTGACCTATAGAAACCAAAGCACACATTGCTCTTAGCTCGCCTATTCACACCTGCCCTACGCGGTGTCATCGGTCTGCTAATCCATCGCATTAGTCTAGGTCTACCACTTGCACCACTCCTTCGCCTCGATATGCATCACCTCTACATTATGTTTCACATATGTGCTCATCAACTCCACATTCTACTTCACATAGTCTCCATCACCTACACATTTTGTTACAAAAAGCTGCCCACTGTTTTCACAATATACTCATCGGTCACATGTATATATTCTTCATTCACTTATGTAATGTCTATCTCATATACCACCACTCTTAGAGCATGGTCACACACCTTCATCACCACAAACATCGGGTAGAGGACCCTCATCCTTTACTTTCATCGAGATAACATATTTGTTATCACACACTTGGGGGCATCACACTTATAATTGTAGAAATTAATCGATCTAATACAAAGAATCCATGAAATAGATATACATGATACAATAATTGAAATCAACAACTCTATATTATATTTTCATTAATTCACTATTTCAATACACTCCATTATATAGGAGATGTAAAATAACAATCCTTACAACAACATTTGTCTTCATATACAACCATACACCCATATGGTTTCAACCTCTCACCAATATAATAATAAAACAATACTAATTGTTTTATTATTCTAACTTACTAACTTACCACATACTAACCACATTTTACATTTACTATTTACATTTACATAGTAAATGTACTTTCACTAATTTACCATAATAATAATTACACATGTAATTATTATTCACCCATACATACAAATGGAGCACTAATATATATTTCCTAACATTCCCCCCCTTAGTGCGAACATGGGAAAACCTGCTTTGTACTGCAACGTGCCGCTACGTAGCATGCTCATGATCTGGATGGTTTCAAGGACAATACCAACAACCTCTGGATGGTTTTCCAAGTGGTTAACCAACAACCACACAACAGATGGTTTTTGAGGACAGTACCAACAACCTCTGGATAGTTTTTCTAGATAACTAACAACCACGATATCATGATAATGCAAGTAAGATTAGTATCAACAACTCTCATCACTATCTCACTCGAGGGAATAACATAGGAAATCCTATCAAATCACATTTGCTCATACGTACATAGAAAAAGTCGACGACATCTTTGGAAATGGAACATTGGATCATGTTCCCCCAATGTGAAATTTCCACTTATTGAAACACGAACACTGCAAACAGGAACACTGATACTGGAACTCAAAAAAAAAACATGACAAGAAGCACACGACACAAGCTGAAAGCAAATACACCACAAAATGTCACCAAACCATCTGTGCGGCCCCGTCGTTGGCGACTGACGAGAGGTCGCTGAATGACCTCCAACCTCCGTTTGCCTCCATCCTCCAAGAAATTCACTTAGTATAGAAATTCTTCATAATTATAGTCAATTTCATTTGTTATTTGTTCATCTCTAGTTTCCCATTCTACAATTTTGCTTACATCTGTAGGTGCTTTTTCGTTTCCATCTACTATCCTCCATAGATTTTTATTCATTAACTGCATCTAAATTTTTACTCTCCATGTATGGAATTTCAACCCATTAAATTTATCTAATGGTGTATCCATTTTACTGAATCTAAATATCCAAAAAAATTGAATGCAGATTTGAATTACCTCGATTCTCTCGATTTCTTCAAAAACAACAAGTGATCAATGCTTTGTATAGTAAATTGCACGTTTCTCCCAAACTATGAACCGGGTTTTGCTGAAATTTCTACCTGTAGCTTTACAGTATAATAGATCATTCCACACACAAAATTTTGGAGAAACCTAGATCGCGAAACAAAAGTTACGAGATCTTCTTTGAGACAGATTTAACCTGCTCTGGTACCAAATGTAGAAATTAATCTGATCTAATACAAAGAATCCATGAAATAGATATGACGTGACAATAATTGAAATCAACAACTCTATATTATATTTTTATTAATTCACTATTTCAATACACTCCATTATATAGGAGATGTAAAATAACAATCCTTACAACAACATTTGTCTTCATATACAACCATACACCCATATGGTTTCAACCTCTCACTAATATAATAATAAAACAATACTAATTGTTTTATTATTCTAACTTACTAACTTACCACATACTAACCACATTTTACATTTACTATTTACATTTACATAGTAAATGTACTTTCACTAATTTACCATAATAATAATTACACATGTAATTATTATTCACCCATACATACAAATGGAGCACTAATATATATTTCCTAACAATAATTCCACCCACACTTTCTCAACTTAACATCCATATCATTCTCTCACCACTCCACATTCAAAATTTTACATCTTGATACGCACTTGCATCATCATTACCCGATGACGCACTCTCATTTACAGTTCATTCTTGACTTATAAGGGGACATATATAAATGAACCTCATCTTATGCATACACATTCACTTAGGGGGCACATGGATACTATCATTCACACTGTATTTCATTTCACCTCATCCACAACATACTTCATATCTTGGTTGCATTTACTCTTTCTTAATTCTACTTACATGTTCACTTTATTACACATGCTAGATAGATATCTTATATGTCATTATCTTTTATCATACACAAATGCACGTTCACTCACCTTTCTAGTTGTGATCACAAATTATACATATATATTACATACAACATGGATGTTTGGCGTAGTACCTATTATTACCCGGCCCCACAACGGCTCTTGGGGCATCCACTTTCGTACACTACATGTGCTATTGTTTAATTTTTCATAGCACATTTATATATCGGATTATACATGTTTTGACATACTCTTTATCTTTCTAACATGTTAATGGGTACTTCATGTGCAACATTTGTTATGCAGTCTATTTACATCTGTGGTTGTCTTTTTACATTGCTTGTCATTGTTTACTCTTTATATGATATTGTTTGTGGGATTTTCCCTTTGTCTTGTGTGCACACTTGTTTTTCGTTGGCTTCATTGCCCTTGATTTTCTTGCCACATCATGAGTGGTGTCCCATGTTTGCAACCCAATTTTTGTGGTCTACATTGTCTTCTTGCATCTTAGCTTACACATTGTATGCTTAGCTTACATTTTATCTTCTACATGCATGTTTTTCTTTATTTGTATTAACAATGATCTCCTAGCCTCTTTGTTTGTGTGTGCCTTGGTTTCTACCAAGCACATTCCCTTCCCCTTACAGAGCACAATTTCAACACACGGTCAACCTCCTTTGGACCGCATACTCCTTCAGCAACGTTGCATGCACCCCAAACGAGGGAGGAATAATTTTGGTGAATCAATCACCCCATACAATGTTATATAGTCATCACACAACACAACACAATACTGGTACAACACAGTAGTAAGTATTAGACATGGCTTAGAATCAGACTTAGGTCCTTGGCACAACATGACACTAGCACCCAAACCAAGACAAGTAGCACCTAGGTTCCCCGACCCTTCCCGAGTGCTCGTGACCAGGGGCAATTACACAAAATTTGGCAGTTCAAACACAGTTTACAAAACTCTACACAATGGCTTTTACAGGGCACACAATCCTTAGAACTTGACATGCATGCACTACACATCATTTTTTACTTTCACATTGGATCAAATTATTTGAATTGTGTGAATTTTACACACCATTTGTAGTGGTGTTCTACATTATGGGAAGTAGTTAAAGGATGGAGAATAACACCGAAAATTTCTCCCTACCCTTCTTCCATGACGTGGCGTGAGATCGCCCCAAAACTTGTGGCCAACGTGAATCGGCGTTAGTTTGCCTGAAAAACTTGTTCATCTACAACATCTTTAGGATCCTTTCTATACCCTTTTACTCATCACGGATCAGGTGCACATGTTCCTTTTTCATTTTCATACTTTACATACCTTCTTTACATATTTCGATCATATACATGCGTATTTGACTACTTGTTCGTTCTTCTCTTTTGTAGGTCCATCCTTATGGGAAGTGGTAGTCACTTCACAACATCAACAACAATAATCACATCGACATTGACATCGACAACATGCACATCACAAAATCTACACATGCATTTTCTCCCTAGGGTCATTTTCATCATTGCTTTTTGAACTTTCTTCTCCTTAACATCCACACTTCACATTTTTATTACTCCATGCCTTTGTCTTGTCACTTGACATGCTCTCATCATCAATATACATGGTTATCAAGTACACATATCTTATCTACTTTATGTTATCGATATTTTCTCAACAACATAAAGTGGGGAAAATGTAGACACAAAATCACACACTTTGGGTATCTATTTAGTCTTGATTACATACTACTATTCATATGATTCCTAAGTAAGAAAAGTACTAATTAATCCATGTATTTGGGCACCTTTCTTTTCTTTCTGTTGCAATTTTGGTCTTACACCCTTACTTTCTCAGTCTTCCTTTTTATACCTCGGAATTTATCATCCCGGACACTAAAGCACCTAGCCAAGACACCAATGCTAGGCACCCTCATCCCATCTAGGTGCCCCTGACCTTAGTATATTGTGTTCACACTTTTCGAGTCCTTTCTAGCTATTTGAGCATCTCATCTTTTTCATTGTTATAATTTTTGAGGTTAATTACGAAATTCAATCAAGGTAATCATATAAATATTAAGTTATGTGATCATAATAAAGGACCAAACACTAAACATTAGCTACCACCACCTAAGGTTGCATCAATCAAGCATCTAAGAGCTCCATTGTATCCATCTAACTTCATCCAAGGGACACAAGGGCTGGTTATTATGCATACAAACGTCATATGAGGGAAGTTCATTCTATTCCATGCACACATCTATTACATTTCTTTACATCTAGTTACTTTGCTCGCTATTAAGTGTGACACGCACAAGAGCCACCTAGGGCACAATTCCACACACACACACATAGAACTACATTGGGTCTGAGATGTAGTGAAATACTCAGTCGTAAGTTCACCATGCGATAGTTGAGGATAGTTCAACCCCTAATTCCGCATCTTTCTTTTTTAGAATTTAATGTCTCTTTGAGGGTTTTACATGTCATTATTTTATTGCAGATTTTCAGGGACTTCGGCGATCATTGTGTGACCTCATAACGACTAAAGGTGAATAACAATGAAAACCTCATGACCACTCATAGGAGGTTTCTTGAGCATTTCCATAGACATAGGCACCCGAACAGGTCAGGGCACCCGTAGGTGCCCTTATCCTCTCTACATGCCCCAATCGAGGCGGATCGTTAGCTCAACCACTTTTTTGAGGCTCTGTGTGATGTTTATCCCTCTCTGTTCATCCAGTCAACACTTTGCACGATCTAGATTTCAATGCAAACCAACTAAGGCTTTTCTTACCCTATTTGCAACTGTGGGGTTTCACATTCTATTGCTTAGTTTGCTTGGTTATTTACTACTATAATAAGAATCAAATTAGGCATATATTTCCACATTTAGCTTAATTAGTACCATTTTTACATCATCATACATTTATTTTAATATGTACTCAACGTAAAATATATAATATTGTCATAAAAGTATATAAGTTTTGTTACAAAGTTCATATCAATAACACATTAATAATTAATATAAACGGTTTTCCTATTTTATGCATTTTTAATCGATAAAGAGGGTTGGTGAGTCCCTCACCCTTTTATTAATATCAAATAATAGATTTACAAAAATTTTAATGGTTACAAACAAACAACCATCATGAAATGTGGTTGAAAAAGTAAGTAATTAGGTACCAAATGAAAAGAATACAATACTTTGATATTTATAGAATCATTTTTAGCTCAATACCTCTAACAAATGCTATTGAAAAAGTTGCCCCCAACTGATAAACAAGAATAGACCTTACTAGTTCATAAAGCTTCTAATCACTCTATACTCATAAATATGTTATTGAAGAAAACAAGGCCCAACTTACGTAATGTCCCCAAATGGAGAGTTTATGCCCCTAAATGGAACAACTACAAATCTGATTTGAATAACGAATTATATAATATATACTTGATTAAATTACTATAGATCTAAATTATTCATGGAAAATGTGACTTTCCTAGAAGTTATTACTCCACTAAACTGAAATAAATTCTCTAAATTCTTAACCAAAACAAATTAGTAATATTTATTTAAGCGATAACATCTAAGAAAAACACTAGATTTGGATCAAATAAAGGGCTAGAATTTTATTTATAAAATTTGTAGATAAACAAGTTCACGCTTAACTAAAAATTGAGTTTTCCAAGCTCAAAAATTATTCCAACCATCTGAATTATGTCTCTAAAAATATGATAACTAAGCCACATATAAGATCTAACCCCAATGTGCCCTAGAGTGTTTAGAACACACCTAGAAGTGGGTCGCTCCAATAGAAACAAGCTAGAAATGTAAGGTAAAAATTAGCAACACTCTTTCACCTTCAAACCCTCGCTAGAAAGCGCAGACACAAAATCATGCAATTTAGGTATCTATCTAGTCCTGATCACATACTAATATTCTTATTATTCATATGTAAGAAAAGTACTAATTAACCCATGTCTTTGGCCATCTTTGCTTGCTTTCTGTTGCCACTTTTGGTCTTACACATCTTCTTTCCTAGTATGACCCTTGACCCTTGATTTCTTCGAGTATGGACACACAACACCTAGCCAAGACGTCGGCCGCAGGTGCCCCATCCCCTCTGGGTGCCCCCGACCTCTTTGTACTTTGCTCACATCTTTTGGGTCCTTTTTAGATGTTTTGACATCTGATATTTTTGGTAGTTTTCCTTTTCGGGGTTAATTACAAAATTCAAGCAAGGGAATCATATAAATATAAAGTTATGTGATCATAATAAAGGACCAAACACTAAGCATTAGCTATCACCACCTAAGGTTGCATCCAAAGGCATATCAAGAGCATTCAAACATCCATCTAACATCCACACAAGGGAAATGGACTGCATTATTCTGCATACACTTCATAGGAGGGAAAGTTCATTCTTTCATGCACACATCTATTTACATATTTTACATCTAGCTACTTGCTCTGCATTATCAAGTGCGACATGCACAAGAGCCACCTAGGGCACAATCTCTTCACACACACAAAACTACATTAGGTCTGAAATGTAGTGTAGCACTCAGTCATAAGATCACTCATTTGACAGCTGAGGATAGTCCGAACCCTCATTTGCATTCTTTTCAATTTTGGATTTGATGCACTCTCGCGGGTTTTGTGAGGTCAATTCTTAATTGTAGGTTATCGTAACATCGGTGATTATTGTGTGACATGCTAATGACAAGAAGCGAAGGACAAAAAACACCTTGCGACCAGTCAAAGATGGTTTTATGAGATTTTTAGTAGTCATAGGTGCCCAAAACTCATTTTTGGGGTTTCATTTTGACAATTTGCACTTTAGATTTTCCAGCTTCTTCACTTCAGCACAACCCAAGATTAATTACGAAACAACTAATTCATTTTATCTCCTCATTTGCAATTAGGGTTTTAAATCTTAATTGATTATTTTCTTGGGTCTATTTTGTACTTAATTTCTTATTCATTTACTGCTACATTGTAATTAGATTTAGGCATCTATTCATTTAAATATTTTCTTAATCGAAACAAAATAGATATGTAATTTTCCTCTCAAATATTGTTGGAATTCTGAAGTAAAACCTTGAAAATCAATGGAAACCCCTGAGTAGAGCTTCCTCTCAAAAAGGGAGAAGAGTTTTCATTCTTCTTCCTAAGCTTAAAGAGGGATTTTTTCCTCTCAAGAAAAACTACAAAGGGTTTTCGTCCTTTGGAGTAAAAATGGAAAGCATGCAAGCTTAGACCAAATATCAGAAAATATAAGATGTCAAAAGATGATCTCCTCCATGCATGGCGACTTGCTTTTATAATTTTCCTTGGCCTCTTTGCCACAAAAAGACCAATCAACTCCTTTCTCTTCATTAAATGTTTTCCTCCTGTTTTACTTTATTTAATATTTCTTATCCCCTTGCTTTCTATCCCCATATGGGTCACATTTTTCCTCTAGGGAAAATAAAATATAAAGTAACTTTTCCTTTTCTTTTTTTATTTTGTCACTAATAAATTAATTAAAGTGCTTATGATAAAATTTTATTATGCACTTTAAAATTAATTAATTAGGACTTAGTTTCCCTTTTTCTCATCCCTTAGCTATCGAGAAACAATGAATGGGCTAAGGGTCTTCAATCTGTTAATTTCGAGAAAGGGGTATTTTAGACAAGAATAAACCTTACTAGTTCACAAAGCTTCTAATCACTCTATACTCATAAATATGTTATGAAGAAAAATAGCGACCAATTTCTATATATATAGTCTCCTAATTAATGTCTATTCGAATATCTCATCCATGCGATTGTCAAAAGTCTCCTAGAAAGGAAAACTTCAAGCTCTTATAAGCCGTAGCATTACTAGACACTCCATAATCCATAACCCCTAAACTAGCTTCAACATGTAAGCATTCCTTAAGTCCTATCTATTCATTTGGGTCAAAACTAATAATAAAAGGAAAAATATTCGCCAAGTGCTTGCCTGCAAGTAGATTTGCAACCCCATTTACCTCACAAATAACATGTTGAAAGGAAATGGATTGAAAACCATTAGCCAATATACGAGCTCATTGTAGTTTCTAATTCAATTTCTAATTAGGCACAACCCATTTGTTTATAGTAGTGATTATAACAATGGAATCTTCTTATACAAATATATCCCTATACACTTTCTTTGTAGCCAAATGCAAACCTTCCAGAAGACATGTCAGTTTTAGTTCAATATTTATGGCACAAGGGATGAAAAAATATCCAGCCCATAACATGTGACCATAATGGTTATGAAGAATACATCCCAAATTTTAGGATTTCCTTTAGATGTGGCATCAAAATTTAGCTTAATCATCCCACTATGTGGCAGTTTCTAGTTGATCCCCTATCATTGTATCTTGAAAGATATAGTTATGTTATTATGAGGAAGAGTTATATGTGGCCAATTCTATAATATTCGTAGCTCATTACTTTGTAACAAATACTTTTTCATTTTAGATGAGAAAGACACATTTTCAGAAATTCCAATTCCATTTTGATCCAATACCTTTCCCATGCTAGTTCCTTGTCTTTGAAGACCTGATTATTATGCTCTTTCCAAACATTCTAGATTACATTTGCAAGACAATCCCACCATAACCCATCTAATTATTTTAAGCCTTGAGGCCAAACACAAAAAAATTCAATTACCATTCGAGGGAAAATCCATACCATTTATAAACATTAACAAATATCTTACCACTTATTTTGTGTATAGGGACAATATTAAAGTAAGTGCTCCATAGATTCCCCCTTCTTTACACAATATACATACTGATGATATGAAAATTTCATTTTTTTAGTCTACCCTAGGTGAGGATACGTTCGAGACATGCTAACCAAGAAAAAAACATTTACTTGCAATGAACAAATAACATTATAGATGATGGAAATAGGCCATTCAAGCTCCCTTGCTCATAAATTTCTATGTAAAAAAATTATATCCAACACACACAATGTTCCTGAACTATCTCCATTCCAACAGTGCATGGTATTTTAGCACCGAGAAACCAAAATTGTATGATCTTGAAGGATTTTACAATGAATCACTCTTTTTTCTTCCATACCTAGATAGTGTTTCAACTTTTCCATCTTCTCGTTATATCCCAGATCCTCCCCACAATTTCCTAATAATGCTTTACCTTGCTTCCCTAGTCCCTGTATTAACAAATAGGAATTTCATCCAAGTCTCTTTGATGTATCGAAGTTAGAAATCCTTTCCTAGAAGATTCCAAGAAATAAGCCAATTCACCATTTCCGATCTCCCAAGTCAAGTTGTCACATAGTATCTTTCTTTCCAAAATTATAAAGTTCTATGCATGTGACCCATAAGGTAGATCTTACACTGTAAAAATGCATTTAGGTCTTGCATTATCCAAGTATTTACTTCTTAACATTTGGCTCCAAGAACTAGACTCTTTCTCATAAATACATTATGCCAATTCTTCTCCCGTGAGCAAGGTGTGTACTCTTATATCATGGATCTCTGTACCACCCGTGTCCTTGGTCAAAAACCTTTTCCCATTTGGTAAGATTTTTTTCCATTTCTTCTCTTTCCCATTCCAAAGGAAATGACAATTTATCTTAGTTATCTCGATGAATCACTCCCATTGGTGTTTGTAGCCTTTGTGAAGAGATATACAAGAATTGCATTCAATCTTGAGTTTATAAGGACTATTCTTCCAATGAAACTCAACCACTTATCTTTCCAACCTACCAATCTTGCTTGAATTTTATCTATTGCGTTCTTCCACAATTTTGAATTTTCCTTCCCAATAAATAGGGGTACCCTTAAATATTTATTTAGCAGAGTGCCACTATTAATCCCCATAATATCAACAAAATTCCTTTGGATCTCCCATGGAAAATTGACAAAAATATTTCCAAATTATGCGAGAATCACCTTTTGGTCCAACACTCATTCATAGATTTCCATTATATTTTTCATAAGCAATGTTTCTTTTACCTATGTCTCACCAAAAAGAAGAAGATCATCCATAATTGTAGATGAGTGTTAGCCGATGCGTACTTATATATATGCTTTCAAACCTTACAAGTCTCCACTTTCCCTTAAATTTATGAGCATTCTTCCTAAGGACTCCACCATGATGATGAATAAATAAGGTGATAGGGGATTCCCTTGTCAAATCCCTCTTGAATTTTTGAAAAATCCAACAAGGATCCCATTATCCACGATAGAAAAAATACTCTTGTAACACACTACAACATCCATAAGACCCATTCCATATTGAAACTAGAAGCAAGCAACACCTTTTAAGGAATTTCTTATTGAATTTAATATATGTTTTAAGTAACATCCCAAAGTTCTTCTTCATCTTCATGATATGTAGAATTTCTTGAGTCATTATTACCCCATCTAAAATTTTCTTCCCTAAGATAAACCCCCTCTTGCTGTGGGGAAATAATAAAGGGAAAAAGATCTTCATTCGCTTTCGGAAATGGATTTTGAAACAATTTTATAAATAATATTACAAAGTGAGATTGGCCTAAAATCAACATATGTTTATGAATTTTGCTTCTTAGGCATCAAAGAAATAAATGTATACGTAAAGTCTTTAAGAATTTCAAAATACATAAGAGATATTTTAGAATCATTGTAACATCGTGGTAAAAATATCCCAAAATTATTTAAATAAGCCCACTCTTAATCCATTTGACCTAGGAGCTTTATTAGACTTCATTTGTTGGATCATAGTCTTCACTTCTTCTCGGGATAAGGGTTTAAACAATGAATCATTTTTCTCTCGGTGTTATGATTTTAGGGATAGAGAAAGAAACATGTCCATTTACTCCTCATCTTGGTCCTCTTTTTTAGACAAAAAATCTTTGAAAAAAATTGCCACCATAGATTTGATTTCCTCTCGTTTTTTCATTACGTCATTATTTAGATTCATAATTCTCCCAAATCTATTCACTTATCTATGTGGTATCATAAACTAATGAAATAACTCACTATTCATATCTCCCTCCTTAATCTATGATTCCATTGATTTCTTCTTCGATAAGATCTCTTCTTTAAGGTATACTTCATGAAGTCTAGGTATAAACTATTTTTCCTCCTACAATTTATCATTTTTTAAAATATGACACGCATCTTTTTTGGTTTATTCCAAACTAGCTTCCAAAGTTACTTTCTATTCAAATATAGTCCCAAAACCTTTTTGTTCCATATTTTTAACATTCACCGAGTAATTTAAGCTTCTATGAAAAATAGAACATTTGAGAGCCTTGGTTGGTTACCATTTGACTCCACCACTTCTTTACTTGATCTTCAAATCCACGAATGCCGAAGCTATATCAAGTCAAAATTGAATGGATATTGTTCGGTACTTTTTCTATTATGATGGAAAAAGATATCAATGTATGATTATATCTCTACACATTAAGAAAAATAAAATCTAGGATCCAATATCTAGTCATCCATAATGGAAAGACAAGGAGACTTTCCAACCTCTCAACAATATTACTATATAATTTCCTTATGTCTGCCCAAGTATAATTCCCCGATTTGGATGCAGATCTATTAAATAATTGGAACACACAAACTCTTGGAAATCCTTATTTGACATAGTCTATTTTTTATTGCCTCCTCATTTATCCTTTAAATTGAGGATGGCATTGAAATCTCCATCCACAATAATCTTCTTGTCTAGATGAAGTGGTTAAGCTTCTATTTTTTTTTACGAGTCTTATTTTTCCTCACTAGATGATTAGGTTCATAAGCGTTAAAGACTACTCCATAAATATTTTCGTGGTAAGATTGAAATGAACACACTATGCGGTTCTCTTTCTTTGATATTAAGCCCATTTTTACGGTAGATGGATTTCGTAGGATACACATTCCTCAAGAATTCCCAAGGATAAAACTATGTATCATTTTCAAAAATTCCATTGGTTTTCCAATAGGTGCTTAATACTATCCTCCAATTTAGTTTTCGAATTAAGATACTTCTTAGATTCCGATTTGTCGTCGACCCTTACCAAGTGTCATTTTTAGGGGCATTCAAGCCCCTTAAATTCTAAGAGAGGATCAACATTACACCTATGGAGCCCCCATCACAATGTTATTCGATGCAACTTAGGTTGTGAGTTCAAAGTATCTATTAATATATTCTCATATAACATGATTAAATTTCTTCTAATCCTTATTCTTTTAACTTTATTATCCCCCTATCATGTCCCAATCTTATCATTAAACTTATTTAGAATGGAATACTTGGTTCTCCCCTCCACTCATATCTTGATGCAAATCAATTTTAGGAGACTCTTGATCTTACTTTACCTAAACAAAACCAAGGAAAGATTGATCCATGACCGAACTAGATTCCAAATTTAAAGGTGAATGTTTAGAAAAGATTCTATTAATGTACAAATTCTCCATTGCAACCATATGTTTATCTATTTCAGTCTCACTTCCTCTTGCTAAAATCAGAGGCAAACCTTTATAGATATTCAAATTTGGAAATTTGCACTTTGATAACACTTGATTTGACAATGCACTCTTGTGATGATAAAAATCATCTCCCTATTCCCACTTAACACTTTTCAAGGTATCTTTTTGGCTTGTTTATCCTAACACACTAACATGTTAACAAACTATGATAATATAATGCACAAAATTCATAGATAAACATCATTTGACAAGCTTCAAACTTAATTTTACATGTTTTTCCCCATTCAGGGTCATACAGTTTGGTCAAGAATTTGTATTCATTCTGACGGACTGTATGATCTTTGAATAACATGTCTTCTAACTTTTCTTTCAAGTTCACATTATTTGTTGGGTCTTATACTTCATCTGGTCATCTTTTATTACATACATCATCTACAAAGCCCCATATAAATTTTTTTACACCACGTCATTTGCTAACTCAGTAAATCTAATAGCAATGTAAAAATACACTCACTTCCTACACTTGCAAAAGGAACTCACAACTCCCTAAATATCACAATAGCACATCTACAGTCATTAGGAAACACCCACATTAGGTTTGAAGCTTCTTACTAAGTCAAGAAAACATTTTCACTCATTCGTAAGCACTCAAACATCCCTCCTCAAAATATTTTAACAAGATCATAACTAAAGCAAGCATTGTCAAAGAAGTTGCCAAATTTGTTTGATCTATCTAGATATCACATGCTAAGTGGAGAACAATGTGTAGTTTGAGACCTCTTCGCATCTACTAGTGCTAACGTCGGTGGTGCATGGGGGTTCCCATAACCTAGATAATGTTTATTTTTTAGGACTCTTCATCCATGGATGGGGTTTAAGATAATTTTTAGTATGTTTAGAGAGCTTTGTTGCATGATTAAAAACTAGGGTTTGACATCGAAAAAAATTCTAGGTAGGCAACCACCACAAAAAGTTATAATAGTAGAAATAGAGTAGTGTAGAAACTAAATCACACACTTTGGTTATATTTCTAGGTCGTAGTCACATTCCATTATTCATATGATTCCTACGCAAGAAAAAGACTAATTGATCACTTTGTCTTTGGCCTCTTTGATTTCTTTATAGTTTCCTTCTTGGTATTACACACCATCTTGCTCGGTATGACTTTTGATACTTCAGATTTTACGAGTCGGATACCAACTCCCTGTCCCCTCTAAGCACCTATGACCTATTTGTATCTTGCTCACATCTTTTGGATCTTTTCTAGTTGTTGGGAATCTTGTTTTCTTATGGGTTAGCCTTTTGGTGGTTAATTACAAAATTCAAACAAGGGAACCATATAAATACAAAGCTATGTGACCATAATAAAGGACCAAGCACTAAACGTCTACTACTATAACCTAAGGTTGCATCTAAAGGCATCTCAAGAGCATTAACGCATCCATATAGCATCCATTTAAGGGACAAGGGACTGCATTCTTCTGCATACACTTCATAAGAAGGGAAGTTCATTTTTCCATGCAAACATTTATTTGCATCTTCTACATCTAGCTATTGCTTGCTTTTTAAGTGCATCCGGAACAAGAGCCACCTAGGACAGGATTCACACACACACATACACAAAACTACATAAAGTTTGAAATGTAGTGCAACACCCAAATCATAAGTTCACTTAGTTGAGTGATTGACGGGGTCATTTAAAATCCCCATTTGCATATTTTTATTTTTAGGTTTTGATATATTTTGGGGTTTACAGGTACTCTTTTCTCTTTTTAGGTTATAGGTGAATGTTGAGGACGTGAGTGCGACATACATGCGATAAACAACGAAGGGAAAAAAATAAAAAAATCATTTTATGAGGTTCTGAGTAGTTACAGGCTCCCAATAGTGGTCTGATATGCACAAGCACCCCTAACCTAGTCCATGTACCCAAGTCTTGACATTCATGAATTTGTTTTGGGATCATTGCGATATTTTTCCTTCTTGTTCCATCAGTCTTCCAGCTCAACACATCTTGGGATTATTACAAAATCAACTAAGTATCTCATCCCTTCTCTTGCACTTAGGGTTTCAAATTCAATTGCTTATTGCTTAGGTAAAATCTACACTTCATTTCTATATCATTTGCATTGTTACTCTGAAATTATAATTTAACATTTATATTTTAATATTTGTTAAATCATTTGGTGAACCCGATATTTCAAACCCTACCTTCTGAGCATGTATCAAAATTTCTCTTCTCCTCAAATCATGAATAAATTGTCATATCCTTCTTTCACTCCAACTAGGATTTATGGCATGATTACTTATGTTGCTAATTTTATGAAACTTTGTACTCAACATTCTCCACACTTTATCATGCCTACGACTGATCCAACTATTAATGTAGTCACCACTCACCACACTCGTCCTCCTATGGCTCCACCCATTTCTATCCCACCACTTATCACTTCTATGGCTCCTGCTACTACTTCTAAGGGCTATGATATCATCGAGCAACTTAAGAATACGCCACCAAAATATTAATTTACGACTTATTGCACAATGCACTGATTTTATTCATACTTTAGAAGCTACCCTTAGGTATATTCACATTGAAATCAATAATTATTTAGTTTCCTTCACACATCTTATTCATTCTCTAAAAAATTTACCACATGCTATATCATTTAATGACGAGGACATATCACCATTTGCTATTGATAATCCATGTGCACCTCTGCTTATCACCACTATCATTGTCACCACTTGTATCAAACACGTACTCATTGACAATGGATCCATCATTAATCTATGTTCTCACTCTCTTTTAAAGCAACTTGACATTACTTATAATCTCATCGCTAAGAATTCCGCTCTCATTCGTGTTTATGAACCCACTACTCTCTCATGCCTAAGTACTATCACATTACCTATACAAGTCAGGCCTAAGGTTGTTCATACAATATTCTTCATTATCAATGCTTCATTTCAGTTTAATCTCTTGCTAGGTAGACCTTAAATTCATGTAATGCATGTTGTCCCATGTCTTGTCCACCACCGCATTAAATTATTACATGATGGCTTGAACATACCATTGTTGATGACCCCGATCCATTCAAATTCTTCCAGATAGACCTCAATTCATCTTTATGCCTATCCCTCCATCGCAGATCTATTTCATATAGTCACATTAATACATACAATATGGTCAATCAATCTAGTGCTTCATATCCTTCTTCCATTGCCACAAACATTCCATCTATTTCCACTCATACTATTACGCCATTTCACCCACCATATCGCTCCACTAAACACTTCCACTCTACTCATTAAGAATCCTCTAGTTCTTGCATATGACTCACCTCCTACCAATATTCTTTGATATCTGCTATCCAACATGACAATGTCAAAATTGATGATTCGATGACGAGGTTGATACCATTGAGCTTACTGATGACAAATTGTCCAACCTTAATTTTACTCCTATTGAGATAGACGATTCATACTTTAATGATACTTTCGTGGTTATTGGCCCTGGTGGATATTAATTCGGGACACCCGCTCTGCTACTAATGTTATGGTGATTTATTGGGGTCTATCTATATGTTGGATGTCATACAACCTATTTCATATATTCTCATGGGGATCTGCACATGTGCTTCCTTCTTTCACATGAAGTCTTTTCATGAATAACTCTAATTGGCATCACATTCCATTCAATCCTACTTACTCTAAAACTGTTTACACATATGACAACTTTGCTCGAATTGGATTCACATTGTAGGATCTCATCCCTCCATCTTATTCTCCTCATTTATATCATGGATATGTTTGCACTACTACTACTTATGGTCTTTGATTCTTCCATCTATCAGTTTTTGTTGCACGCTCTTCTCATTGCTCCACTTACTCTTGGGCAGTCTTGGCTTGACTACATTGGGGGCACTCTAGATCCTAATCATATTGATATCACATTTCCTATACCCTTCGGCCATGTTTCTATTTACAATGAATCATTTCTTGGTTAATCACAAAATCTCACTCGTTGGTATGCGCATGGTTTTCGCCAAGAACTTTCACCGATGAAGAATACACAATGGGCATGTACAATCTACACCACAACGGATATTTACTTGATCAACCACATACTATTGCTTACCAAGTATTTGATGCATCTCCATTCGGTTTTGACCATGACAATGATGATCTCTTAGATGACGTTACTTGATCATTCTCATCATCACACACTTGGGGGCATCATGCTAATTGTCCCCCATAACATCATCACGTGTCTTACGATTCTACTATTTCATTTCTCGCTTCGCATCTAGTCTTTTACACACATCTTGATACTTTTGTATCGTCATTATCCAATGACTCACTCTTGTGCTACAATTCACACTTGATTGTTGAGGGAATACTGCAAACATGAACCTCACATCGCATTACAGTACACATTTCACACTCAACACATTTACGACATATATTTCTAGTACACATTCACCATGATGCACTTCCAAATGACGCACTAGTTCCATGGTTCATAATTGATCGCTAAGGGTCTCAATCTAAAATGAATCTCGTCATACTCACTCACTCTCTACAGTCTATGATTTATTGATCATATCTATCTAACACATAACTCAAACCATTTCTCGTTGATGCACTCTTGTTTTATGGTTCATTCATGACTACCGAGGGGAATTTATAGATGAATCTATCTAACGCATAAATCATTCACATTCTCTCGGGGGCATGCTACTCTATCACACTCACTTTTCATTCATTCCATTCACACTCACAACATATTGCATATCTTGGTTGCACATTGTTCTTTCTTACTTATACTTGCATGTACAATTTTCTTACTATGTTAGACAAATATTTTGTATGTCATTATCTTTATCATATACACATGCGCGTTCACTTGCCTTCTAGTTGTGAATGTAGAATTTACACAAATAATTACACGCAACACGAGATACTTGGCACTACACCTCTTACCATTCCCACAACGGCTCCTAGGGCATCTACTTTCGTATAATCTATATGTGCTTTATTGTTTCATTTTATACTACTTCCTATTCTTACTAGCACACTACTTTATATCAGATCATACACGTTTTGACATACTTTTTATCTTTCTAACATACTAACAAGTGCTTCATGTGTAGTGTTTGTCTTTTATGAACTATTTTCTACCATGGTTTTCTTACACTTTCTTGCCATTATTTGTGGGCTTTGCCCTTTGTCTTGTGTGCACATTATATGCTTTTGGTCACTTTGGCCTCAATTGTCTTGTGACATTATGAGTGATGTCCCATGTTTGCAACCCATTTTTCAGATCTATATTGTCTTCTTGCTTACTAGCTTACATATTGTCTTCTATATGCGTATTTTTCTTGTTTGCACTAACACATGTTTTCCAGTCACTTTGTTTGCATGTGCCTTGGTTTCTACCAAGCACATTCCCTCCCCTACCTTGGGCATCATTTTTGGGTTAGCGCATGGTCTTCCTTTGGGTTGCATCCTCCTAGCAACTTCGCATACACTCCAAACAAGGGGGACATCATTGGGTGAATTAATCACCCCATACAATAGTTTACAATCACTATTCAACACAGTTTAGTACTGGTACAACACACAGTCTTCAGTCTCATAAATGACCCAGAATATGACTTAGGTCTCCAACACAACACAACTGCCAATGCCCTGACACAAACACGAGCACTTGGGAGCCTTGACCCTTGTTGGGAAGCTATGACTAGGGGAAATTACAACACTTTTCTCAGATCAAAACAATTTGTAGCAGTTATCTATATAAGCTTTTCTCAGTACAGCACAATCCTCCAAGAGTCGGCATGCATGCTTTCACTTTTCTCTATTCACATTGGATCAAAATGGATTGGATTTAAACGAAGCGAGGATCACACCATTTGATGTGGTGTATAAAGCATTGAGAAGTAGTCAAAGGATGGAGAATAACACTAGACCTTTCTCCCCGCACTCTACGCCATGGCGTGAAATCACCCTTAAAACTCACTCTTGGTGTGAGATCGCCGAAAAAATCGTTCTTCTAGAAAAAATTTCAGGATCCTCTCTACTTTTTCACTCATCACGAATCAAGTGCACATGTTCCTTTTCACATTTTTATATACTTTTACACACTTTTTACACGTTTGGATCAAATTTTTCATATACACATATTTGACTACTCTTTTTCTCTTCTCTTTTATAGGTCCGTCCTTATGGGAAGCAACAGTCACATCATCAAGCATCAAGCGACATCGACAATAGGTACAACATGACATATACACATATGCTTTTCACCCCTAAGGTCACTTCCTCTTCTCTAGCTTTTGCTCTTCATATTATACATACACTTCAAGATTTTTTTGTCTCCACGATACGCTTTTTTCCATCGATCTACATGGTTATCAGGTACACATATCTTATCTACTTTATGTTATTGAGAATTTTCTTAACAAAATAAAGTGGGGGAAAATGTAGACACTAAATCATGTACTTTGGGTACATTTCTAGGTCCTAATCACATACCACTATTCATATGATTCCTAAGCGAGAAAAGTACTAATTGATCACTTTTTTGGTGTCTTTGCTTTCTTTTAGTTTCCTTCTTGGTCTTACACACCCTACTACCCAGTATGAATTTTGATACTTCAACTTTTATGAGTCTAGACACCAACACCCGGTCGGGACACCGGTTCCAGGCACCCTTGTCCGCTATGGGTGCCCCCAACCTCTTTGTATCTTTCTCACATCTTTTGGGTGTTTTCTAGCTATGATGCATATTGTTTTCTTATGGGTCAACATTTTGGTGGTTAATTACAAAATTCAAACAAGGGAATCATATAAATACAAAGCTATGTGACCATAATAAAGGACCAAGCACTAAACATCTACTACTATCACCTAAGGTTGCATCAAAGGCATTTCAAGAGTATCAAAGCATCCATCTAGCATCCATTCAAGGGACAATGGACTACATTCTTCTGTATACACTTCATAGGAGGGGAATTTCATTTTTCCATGTACACATCTATTTACATCTTCTACATCTAGTTATTACTCACTATTCAAGTGTGTCTGACACAAGAGCCACCTAGGGCATGATTCCACACACACATGCAAAACTACATGGAGTCTGAAATGTAGTGTAATGCCTAGATCGTAAGTTCACTCAGTCAGGTGACCACCGGGGTTAGTATGACTCCCCATTTGCATCTTTTTTATTTTTAGGATTTGATGTATTTTGGGGTTTTACAGGCACTCTTTTCTTTTTTCGGAGTTACAAGTGAATCTTATAGACTTAGTGTGACATACAAGTGATAAAAATGAAGGGAAACAACATTGAATTTTTTTTTTTTTATGAGGTTATGAATATTCATGGGCACCAAATAGTGGTCTACAATGCCCAGGCACCCCTGACCTAATCTAGGCACCCTAGTCCTAACATTTCCAACAGTTCTACATTTTTAAGGCTCGGTTGGATAGTTTGCCTTCTTGTTCCATCGTATTCTAGATCTTCACAACTTCAAGATTATTACAAAATTAGCTAGGTATTTCATCCCTTCTCTTGCACTTAGGGTTTCAAATTCAATTGCTTATTACTTAGGTTAGATATGTACTTCATTGCTCTATCATTGCGTTGTTACTCTGAAATTAGAATTTAACCTTTATATTTCAATATTTGTTAAATCAAGTAGGTATTAGACCATATAAAGGGGCTAGACCATATGATAAGGTCTAGGTAGAATGGTATAGTATTGATCCAAGGTGGTTTATAGCTACAGTCTCGGTTATAAAGCATTTCTAGGTTTACATCTTTTTGTTTTAGCATCACACAGTCCCAAAAATTCCCAAAATACCATGTAACAAGATAAGTACACTCATTCCTTTATGTTTCAAGTTCATATATTATATTACATGTTTTAGAACAATATTTTGATGTTGTATAGTTAATGTTGGAATTTAATTCATCAAAATAGTCACATATATCTAGCCTACATCCATTTAGTGTAAATTTGACCTCACTAAATCAAATTCAAATTAACATTAGACTTAATCTAAAAATGGGTGTAAACATTTTGGTGAACTTGCTTTTGATTAAACCCTTTATCTATTGAATCTTAACATTAGAATTAATCTTAGTTCCTTGTGTATTAGTCATATTGATATGAAAACCCTAGTTGCCTTAGGGATCATGTTGTTGTTCTTTCTTCAATATCTCATCATATTTCAAATTGTACATGTTTTCCACCTATGCACTTCTAATGAAGTCTTCAACTTATCAATCAACCCATTGGGTATATTGAGATTTCTAATCTTATTTGCAAGTGTTGTAACCTCATAGGCTACTAGCCTTTATAGACATTATAAAATGCACCTTGCGTATAAGGTCCCTTATTCAAAAACACAAAAACATTATAAAACACAAAAAGACCAAAAAATCATAAAACCCCACAAAATGGGGATAAAAGACAACTCACCACCCATTTACTAACCCTCGCACACTAATATTGAATTATATTCACCCCACCTACCCATGTGCATGCCCAATGCACTATGGGCCCTAACATTGCACCCATGTGTGTCTCATTCCCCTCTGCACTCAAATATATAAAATCAATCTCACCCACATCATTTCAGTTCTCTTAGAACTCATGACATCATATAATTGAGGTTTCTTGATCTTTTGCTCACATATCTTGGTTTTACAAGTCTTGAAGAAGAAAAGGCGAAGCACAAGGATAGATCTAACTTGTTGCAACATTGTTCTAGTGAAATTCAAATATAAGCCGAAATCACAACCTGCGATTGTCATGTGATCTAAATCAGTACACTTATCATTTCATTTATTGTTTTGTCATTTTAAATCAATAAAATGTCTTTTATATCCTTAAAAGGGTTAGGGATCTGATTGAGGTAGGTCCCCTAACCACAAAAATAACTAACATTTTTCAAGTGTGTTTGTGTGCAAGATTCAAATCGAAAGAGTTTTTACCCACTTTATTTAATGAAAGAAACTACAATTGTCCCTCTCTTTACAATGGCATCATAAGCCCATTTTGTTTTAGTAGTTGATTTGGGGTTTTCATATTAACTAATCCATCTTGCAGGTGATCTAAATCTAGGCATACATTTTGGCAACCATGGTGGGACCATTTTTGGTTGTGGGTATTTCTTTTTATTTTCTGAATCTAACATTACTTTGTTTAGGGTTTTACTTTATCTTTTCAGTTTGTGTTTGTTTTCCCTTATAATTTTGTTGCATATCTAATACTTGATTTTGAAGATCTGCCCAAAAAATCCAAAAAAAAGGTTGCAGGTCGGTTGCAATTGCAACTGGGTTACGTTTGACACAAAAAATCATAAAATCTAGTAGTAGGGAAATTGAAACTACAACTGTCTTATGACTTTGTTTCTGCAAAAACTTAAAAAAATATATTTTTTTTTCAAAGGAATGAATCGATAATGAATTAGAAATTTTATTGCAGAGTGCAGATAATCGTAAATACCCATCCATATACCTGTGGGAAGTGCATGGGAATAATCCCTAAAACTCATTGTGATGAGTACCACATGAACACCAAAGTAGTTGGCATATTGAGGGAAGCTGTCAAACAAAATGGGTACACCCTACCGACTAATGCACACGTGAGGATTAGAGCCAAGATTATCCTTAGTGATGGCCCTAATTTGATTGATTAAGTGAATTAAAATCCAACTTGGTTAATCAAGGTGGGTAAAGTAAAGTTGATGACTAAATTTTTCCTAGTATATCACACTCATTTGGATAATTATTAGTATTTAGGAGATAAACTTTCATAGGAAGCCAACAGACCAAGCCCCTTTATTCCACTTTGAGATAAACACCATCATACTATTTCGAGTTGCCCTTGCGACTATTTATGTTCTTCAATAACCCTTCTCATATTGTCATATCTATTTCGCCATCCATTTTGAGTTATGATTTATCAAGTTTCAGTCACAAATGTGATTTGTTTGTAATTTTTCCACCTCACATTTTCCCCAAACTTAGAATTGTGATTGACCTGTCACCTTCCAAATCATTCATTTTGCATTCTATTATGATTCCGCATTTATCCCTGATCATCGTGAATCGCGATTGACATGTGATTTTCTGGTCTTACCATCTTGCGGACTTGTTCCACTCATGCTTCAAAGTCTAAGTCATGGTTATTTCCCATGAATGTTAGTCATCTCCATGTTCATTCTCATCCTAATTTGCTTCATCAATACCTTATTGACCACATTATTAAGCTTGAGTCCCAACACTTGTGGGGACTTCTACCCACATTGACTTATCACGCCATTTGTAATGAGCCTATTCACCCCATGATACCATGTCATCCCTATCCACCATATTTAAAATTTCCCATTTTGACAAATTTTATGGCACCAAGGACCCCAAACACCATTTGCATCTTTTCCATTATACATAACACCTTATCCAACATGATGACAATCTCCTTCTTCGCACTTTACCACTTTCACTCACTTTTTATGCACTTGATTGATACTCACGCCTCCCACAACATAGCCTTTTCACTTTCACACAACTTGCGGATACCTTTTTATCTCACATCTCCATCCATATTATGCCCAAAGTAATGCTTGTTGACATTCACATTGTTTTTCAATCTTATAGCGAGTCTATTATCAAATTTGTTGCACGTTGGCATGCAATCCTTCATAGTCTTTCATTCCCTCTAATATAATCTGAGCTCATTAACCTCTTTTCAAAAAGTTGCATCCCTAACATATCCCACCACGCATAAATCCATCCATTATGCACATTTGATGAGGTTGTGTAGATGGCGCAACAACTTGAGGATGTCCATCTTGGTCGTCCTCCCTCTTTGTCGCATATTTTCATTCCTCCATCACCTACTACACCATTTTACTCCCATGTTCACAATGTCATCCAATCAGATCCTCCTCACACTCCATCACTATCTACACTCTCATATTCACATTCATAAGGCTTTTAGTTTCATCCACCCCCTCGCAAATTCACTCCTTGACTAAGTTTTTTTCCTCTATTCTCCACAAGTTTCTTGACGTTGATCTCATCAATCTCCCTCCCAAAATACCCCCACCATTGTGGAATTTCTCCCATAAAACATGTACATACCATCGTACATTTAATGGTCACTCCACCAAATCATGTGCCCAACTATACAATATCATTCAATATCTTCTCGACAAGGGGGACATTGTTATTTAACCTCCATCTCCTTCACCTTCATCTACTAATACCCATCCAATCACTTCACACGACCATATTCCCACTTCTTCTCCATGTGTTGTATCTCACTCATCCAATCCATCATTCCCACTACATCACAATCATCATGCACACTTAGTGTCTCATCATCTAAATCAAACACTTCATAATCCACTCCATTACATGCTTCCACCTTGGACTCAACACCATTGTGCTCACCTAATCACTCATTATCTACATCATCCTTGTATCCATCTCCACTATCATGTACTTCCACTATGGTCATGGTCTCATCATCATCCTTTCCGGATTCTTCCAAATTATCACCGCCTCTTTTTAGCTCTCAATCATCTATATCACCATTCCACCGCCCCTACTTCTTCCTTCACTTTTCTCACACACACTCCACTTATCACACACTCTATTATTCCATCTACATTACATTTTCCATATCATATGGTGCTACACATCACTTCATCTACATTACCGACTTCTTCAACGTAGATCTCTATCCCTTCATTATAACTCATTCAAGCCCCATTCTTTCTCATGCTGCCTCTGTTACATCCTCTATCATTTATTATGGTCGCTCACACTCCTCTTGCCTCTATACCTCATCACTTGTATGCACATATTATTTCATCTCTTCTTCACATGTCACCTTTGCGTACTCCCATTGCTTCACCTCCTCTCGTACCTTTCTTCCTCATCCCTATTATTGTATTCCTCACTACTTAGTTGTTGGCAAAATAATTTGCCACAAGGAAAAATTAGCTGATTTTCACCAACGCTTCGAGACTATGTCCCGCCTGCTTATGAAAGGGGAGGATCCCATTATTTTATACAGATAAAATAAATAATGTGGGTGGCCAATAGGTTGGGGATCACATAGGAACAATCCAATGAACTTGTGGCAAATGCTTGCACTTAGTGCAAGGAAAGAATTTGATAGAAAGGTAAGATAGTGGGAGTGAGAATTTTGGAAGAGAGGGTGTATATTATAAATAAGCACTAGCAGATTTTTACAAGTTTTAACTAGAATTTATCCATACATAATTAGAAGAAAACAAATTTGTTATAATGGAAAGACAAAATGAATCATGAACACATAATTTGAATAATCCATTCATTAAAGGCTCTATCACCTTTATTGTTTATACAAGATTGTCACTTTAATAAAGTTGAAAAGAGAAATAGAGGAAACATATAGGAAAGAGAATGGAATAATGTCATATTTCTACTTTCTTCTTAGTAGTGCACTAACTATCTACTCAGAGACTCACAAATTGACAACCATTTGAAATGAGGGAGTCTTACAATATATAGTTTTCCAAATGACTCTTTTCCTACCACCCACACAACTTTTCACTAACCTTTACAACTTGCGACCTTTTGTATCCCTAGGAAAGAAAGTGATCCCCTTTTTATTAATAAGAGGAAACTCATTACAAAGTTTAACTATAGGTCACATTTAAATGAATAAGACAAAAGTGAAAAGTAAACCCCATAATGAAGAAATAGAACATGAGAGAAGAGAAGAAGGGGGTGGGAAAGAGAGAAGAGAGGAGATAACTACTCTAAAGAAGATGGTGCATTTGTCGATGAAGATCCACTTGCTGACGGAATCTTGGAGACTACTCCTAGAAATATCTCAATTCACTTGAACTCCTTACCAAAACGAGTCATTTTGTGGGCACAACCTTCTACACTTGAGGAATGTGCACAAAGCTTAGATCCTTAAGATGATTCTTATAGGTGTTGTTGATACTTTTACATTTTGTGAACCATGTTTGATGTTCCTTTGTCATGTTAGAGATAATAAATTTGAGATTCTAAGAGTCTTCCTTGAAGGAGAATGGATCTCCTACCTCTTTCTTAATCATCTCTTCAAATGGCTTCACAAGATCATTCACCGAAGTGTTCTCATTTACTATAGGTACTCCAAGCTCTTGCACTTCCATATTGATGTCTTCCTACATTTTTGAAGTGATCTCATCACATGAATCCAAATCATCAAGAGCTTGATTCAACATTTCATATCGAGTAACTAGAGTTTGGGACCAAATTGGAGACATGTTTTCAGATGCAGAGTTGAACACATTTTTATCTACCAATATAAAATAATTGATTTTACCCATCTCAGTTATCGGTGAAAATTTCGACCCCAATGTTCTTTATCCTTTCCAATTTCATCCCTTTCATCTTAAATTTTGTGGTGGTAGCAAGCATGAATTCAAATAGTGACAACATTTCTAGAAGTAAGGTCCTACCTTTCTCAAGTATTTTGTTCACCCACTTATCATTGACCCCGCACCTTTGGATTGTAAAGCCCTACGTCCTCCCGATTGATTTTGGATCAAAGCTGATGATGGGAGTAAATTATTTAGCTGGGAGAGATGGGACAACATTTGGATCCATGAAGGATTGAACATATGAGGTGAGAGTTCTTACGTGTTCTTCCAGTTGTTCAATCTTCTCCTTATACTCCTCATTTCTTACAAGAAGGCGAGTGGAAGATTATTTGAATAGATGAGCATATCCTTCGTGTATTGTTAGCCCTAGAGGAATGTTGGTCATTTCATAGTTATATGGGGTCATATCACCAATAGGATTGACTACCTTTGGTCGAGCTACTTCCACATATCGATTTCTGAAGCACCACCATTTGAAAAAGTGGGAAGTGGTTTTAGATTTCTTACCTTGTTTTATTTTCACCATCATTGAAATGGCTTGAAAATCGACACCACTTCCTATCGAAGTGTATGAGTCTCTCCTTTGATTATTTCTTGTACCCAAGGGAATATTTCAGTTTTTTCACGTTCAACACTTGGCATGATTGTAGTTTCGGGATCGGAGCGAGACGGTATTTCTGTATTTCTTGGTGACACGGATGTAGAGGAGGAGATGCCACGGAGAATGATGTGGGATCGGTGGATGAGAAGATCAATATCTCCTTGTTCCAATTATTTTGTAGTGTCTTCCATGACCTTTATTTTCTTGTGTAACCTCATGTAGTGAGAACTTTCAAAATCCATTATATTTTTTTTTGCGAGGCCTTTTGAGTGAGTAGAGCTCGTAGTCCTCTCAATCATATTCATAGAGGAAAGATGAGATGTATACCTAACTATAGTATGAATACCAAATGATTCAATGAATGCAACCCTCTTTTTTTTAAACCATTCCTTATATATTTAGATTACCACCTTGGTTATTTCATTGATGTCTTGTGGCTCATGAATGCTCCATGAAATCTGTGGGAGAGGTGAGGCTTTACCGCTTGATATTTAGGATCATACAACTTAGTACCATCATATTTAATACCATCCATGAACTAATAAAATATGAACTTTCTCATTTGGCCGATGGTCATCTCATGTGATCTCGCTTTCTTACCTTAAAATCATCCAAGCAGTTGACCCAATAATCTTCAATTTGGGGAACATGGTGCAAATCGGGAAGATAGAAGGTCTCAAGTGTTGCTTGAATGTCAAAATATGCCCCAGTGCATATGAATAGAGGTTTAAGGGAGAAAATAAAGATTTAATACTAGATGCATCATTGACATTCTTGTAAGAGAAGATTCCGAGAGAGATAGGAAATGGAAAACCTTTCTTTTGCGGTTTTTGAGTTTACCGTTGAAATGGGAAAGCTACATGTATAGCTCGAACATCGTGATATTATCACCGAGGTATCTGTAAGAGATTGTGAGGAGTGAGGTCAAACTCGATGTATGAGAAGGTTGAGAAGACCCATATCTCTTGATCAATTCTACGGATTGAGGTGACAATCTTGATTTCGGGTTACCTTCCAACAATCGTATGATGAACATGGTAAATATATCATTCATCCTTGAGAAATGATGATTGATTTCCCTCAAAGTTAGATGTGGATAAATTTCATAGGTGGGGGACTTATGAGAGACATTTTGAGCAAGATTCATGCCTTTGAATGGTCTTGTACTCACAAGATCATAAACCATATATGATGTCATTGAGAACTTTTTAGTAACATGAAAGTGAAGCAATTTTTGTTTTTATTAATGATAAAAGGTTTTTGACTGGGATCCTACCTAGATTACAAGGGGCCCAAGCCCATATTTAAAAAAAAAAAAAAAAAAACAAAAATCACTACAAAGGTGAAGCACCATGAAGATACAATAGGAACTACAACAAAACCATAGATAAACAACAACCTAACCATAAAAAAACCATAGAAAAACAACACTTTAAGATAAAAAGGAACAATCATTAAAAAACATGAAACTGGATAACCCCAATTTCTATTTCATGATCTTGGAAAATTTATTTTTGAGACTCTCCAGTTTATCCTTGATTTATTTGAGAGAGGTATCATTCTTGGAATTTTCTTTGCCCTTGTTGGTCTCCACCATAAGAGTAATATTGACAAGTATATGCATGTTTCCCTTAAGCATGGAGATGATATCACATTGTTTGCTTCTAAGTTTATCGTGCTCCTTTTCAATTGTTGAAATCCTTTTTCCATTACCTCAAGTAGATGACCATCATTATTACTACTCTCAATGGAAATTTTGTATCCCCTAACTTTATCTTTTAGAACTCTACATTCCTTTCTAAGTCAGGTTATCATATCATTATACAAATATAACTCATTTCTCATGCTTCTAGATTGAAATTTGTTGTTATCATACCTCTTGTCTCCCATGGCCAATAGACTTAGGGTAGTAACACCCTCACCCAAGGGAGAAACAGGTGGATTATGAACATTGATGGGGTTAACTTTGGCCTTCTTGCTGTGAAGGGATTGATCAAAGAATGGGAGAGAGGGCCTCTTAGTAGGGGAAGAGGGAGGAGCAGGAGGGGCCATAGGGTTGGAGTTCAAAATGAGGAGGTAAAAATGCTTGTAGATAGCAAGATGACAACATGGTAGAAAGGAAGGTATTTTTTCCCTTGAGCTACTAGATTCACCAAGATTTCTAGTGAATGTAACAAATAAAAAGGGAAATTGGCGATTGATGGTGGATGTTATCACTGATTATTTGTCCCTACTCAATCATCAACTTTCCTTTGATGGAAATGAGGATGAATAGTGCCATCCAATCTTGAATTTTTTTGTGGCCTCTTCTCCCATTACTCTGCTCAGTAGAACTATTACATCTGAATATCCTTCATGAAACTCACTTCTCGAAAAATATTTTGGTATACAAGAAGGATTACTCCCTTGATTTAGCCATGATTCATGTGTAAGAACCTGGAGATAGGATTTTTGTCTTCGACCATTCACTAGATTCAAAATCCTTCATGATGATAACCATGTTGTTAGTCGTTGGGATTTGCATACACTGTGAAATGCCCTTTGGAGTGAGCACTACAAGTATGGAATTGTCCTTTGCTCTTATGATTCTTGATTCAGGATCATAGTGTTGATCACATGCTAGCACCAATTCATTACTTTGAATAGATATGAGATGATATTTTTAGCATACAATCTACTCATGAAAATATTGTCTTCCACTAGTTCCATCTCGACCTCCGAGCATCTAACTCTTCATGTCTTCGAGATCTATATGAGCAACATTGTTGTCACCCACATGTAGAGATTTTGACACTAGGGTTAAAACATGCTCCAGACTAGAGAAATTTAAATTCATTATGCCAAAAATCAACAAGATGAGTGAAAATGAAACTAACAACAACTTTATGTACTTAAATCCGAAACTTTCTATTTTTGATAGGTAGGGTTCAAGAGCTAATTTTTTACTTTTTTGCTCAAATTTTGTTTTCCAAAGCTCCTAACACTCTTATAATAACTCAATTTATGTTTATTTTTTGGTTTTTGAAAGTTTATATTTTTAGTAAGTTATTTTTTTACTTTTTGCTTTTTTGCTTTTTAGGAAAACTGGTTGTTTGGCCTAGTTTGTAATTTTCACTATTTTTGAGTATTCTAAATGATGAGGTCTTGAAATTTTTGAAGGGTAACTATTTTTAGTAAGTATTTACAACAAAAACTTTATATTTTTATAATGACCACTTATAAGTTTTTGATTGCAACAAAAATACCCCATTAGATTCGACTTGTCTCCAAAGACCTCGTGCTCCAAATTTCACATGATGATCTACCCGATCGAACTCTTGTAAATTTAAAAAGAAAATTCTAGGCCATAAGTTTAGGGTTTTATGATTTTAAAAATATAGGTAATCATCAGGTTTGAAATAACTATCTTCTCAAATGCACCTAGTATGGAGATATCTTTGAGAAAGTTTGATGGAATCCGTCTTCAAATTTGCAAGTTATGAATTTTTCTTCATTTTCACATTCATGGCTACCATGGAAGAATTTTGACATAATTCATAGGGTTTATGAAGGTATTTTAAGGTTTTATAGATTAAAAAATGGCATCCTGGGTCGAATTGGTGAAGAAATGGAGTAAAAACAAGCTATCTCATGTTTTGTGTTTACGGTAGTTATGTTTTGCTCATAGATGAAGTAGCAACATATAGTATTGAAAATAGGGTTTTTAATGCTTGGAATGGGGTGAATTTTTATGTCCTATTTATCCCCTTGAGAATGGGTACAATGGGTACAAGAAAATTCACCTCAAGCACATCTTGCCACTTGTCACCGCGGGATGCAAGATTGAGGAGATGGAGAAAACAAGTCATAACACATAGGGGCTGCAAGTGAGGTCACATGAAAAACCTTGAAGAGGGGAAATTATGGGATGAAATATTGTGTCCCCTCTATCCCCTTGGGAATGGGGACAATAGGGACAATTTTTTTTCCCTCACTAGATGCTTCCAAGTGTCACTGTCAGATGTGATGAGAGGGAGATGGAGGAAGACATGTTTTAGCACTCAGGGGTTGGAAGTTGATCACATGAAGGACCATAGGAGGGGATGAGGTGGGGAAATTTTTGGTTTCCCCATAATTCCCCTTTGGAAGGGACAAGAGGGACACAAAATTGTACCCTCACCGAGAATGTGTCACTCAGAAAAATGACTAAGCATGAGAAACATACCTTGCCCGAGAGAGTTCTTGATGATGCAATTACAAAAGCTTCAGGTGGTATTTTATGACAAAGTTTTATATTATTTTAACTCTCAAGACCATTTAAGTAACAATGGGATATGATTTATACATAAATTATGCTTGCATATTCAAAAAACGACCCCTTTGTCTTTGGGACAACATGGTATATATGCCAAAATTGAGTTGCCTTGAGAAATAAATATGTTTTTTGGAAAAATAAATGCTTCCATCATGTAGATATTTAATCTTGATTTCCAATTCCTATTTTATTACCTCCTAACTCCTTATGGAGATCCCTGAATTATTTGGTGAAGTTCAGGTTCCAAATTTAGCTCTACACTCCTTACAGCTGAAAAACCCGTTGTTGCAAAAACTATCCCTAAACCTACAAAACTTCCTTAAATATTCCTAAATAATTTCCAACACCTTTTAAATATCCAATACCACCTACGGATGATCACGAACTTCTTAATCCTTCTCGGAGGATGCACACTTGCGTTGAGGCGGCCAAATTTGGCCTTTCTTGGCCTAATGAAGAATTAGTCCTTAGAAGCACTTCATTGAATGAAATGAATGGCCTTTTTGCCTTACTTCAAACACTGTAGAATATTATTCAACAAAATTGGAGGACTTGCAGGGATGGAATGGGTGTGATACAAAAGGAAGAATGACGTAGAGATGGGTATTTAGGGAATTTTTTAAAATTTGGGCTTAGTTGTCATTATCAAGTTTGAATTTTTTGGTTTGAAAAAATACATGGCAACATGTGGATCTTACTAGGGGACATTGGACCACAAGGGGAAATATATAATTCCATATATATCAGGGATAATAGACCAGTGCTTCATCCATTCATGCAATAAATTCTTTATTACAAGCAACAAAGATGAATGAAGCAACACACTCACAAAACAAAAAGGAAACACACCACACCGGGAAGGAAAAACACACACAACATGAATGCAAAATATGGTATACATAATGGTTTGATAAATCTCACTATTTGTAGAGTTTGAGGTGTTTCCTACTACATGGAAAATCCAATGGGGTTCTGTGCGAATATGCGAGGTAATAATTATTTTCTCCATGAAGTGTTTTAATTTGAAGCAAGCCAAGCCAAAGAGAATCCAAATTTCCATGGCTACCTTTGGGTTCCCTTCTCTTATCTCATAGCAGAACAAAGTCTTTGACTTAAATTTTTTATCTCGTGTCTTCTAATCAAAAATATTTTTCACCATGGGTGATGCCTCCTCGGTGTGTCCACTGTTACCAATATATCTTCATTCAATTTCTTCAAGTAACAAATATGTTTATCAAGAGCATTTACATATTATCCATATTCTACTACCTTTGCAAGTTGTAAGGTATGAATCTCTTGAGTAATGGGAACTTGAGCTTTGACCCTATATAAAAGCTGTAATAGATAAGTTTCAATAGATTTTTTAGGAGTGATTCGGTCAACCCATAGGGAATCATATAGATTTTTATGTCAATCCCTTTGATTGACATCCAATCGTTTACAAAAAATTATGATTTTTTTTTTTTTGGACTCTTCTTGTCTATTGCCTTGTGAGTAGTAATCAAAGGGGTGAGACAAGGAGATGTCATTGTTGTAACATAAATCCATTAGCTCACCCGAGGAGAAATAGGTGGCATTATCTGCTATGATCATTTTAGGTACTCCAAATCTGAAAATGATATTTTCTTTTAAGAAATTGCATACAATTTAAGTATTTGCATGTTTCGTAGGAATGACTTCTACCTACTTTGTGAAGTAATATGTGGCAGTGAGAATGTACATATGACCCGTACTTGAGTGACAATTTAGCACACCAATGAAATCAAGACCCCATTGTTGAAAAGGCTCTTCAATTACTACGAGGCCTTAGGGGTGGTGCAATGAGCCCTGTATTTCCTACAAATTGTTGACATAGGTCACACTTTACAACCCACATGTATGCATATTTGAATATGGTAGGAAAATAATAACCTCCTCTTAGAATTTTACGAGCAGTGACCATACTGAGAAAATGATGCCCACAAGCTTGGTTATGATATGTCTTTTCGACTGGATGTTGCTTTGCATCAAGATTGACTTAATCGATGGGCTTGTAACCATGACTACAACATGAAAAATTAGCAAGTAGAATTTGAATTTTTTAGTGCTCTCACTACCACATTAACATGCTTCTCATATTGATAGTAATTAATTTTATGTGCCTTTAAGGGGGCACTCATGAATGCTATTGGTGACTACACCTTACTCTCATTTTCTTGAACTAGAAAAACGAAGATAATATGCTCGAGATGCATAATAGTAAAGAATGAACCGCTTACGAAAGTATGGGTGCACCGATTTCGAGTGATTTTCAATGAAACTTTGATGGAATTAAAAGCTTATTTTCTCCATTTAAAGGACTCCTTATGCTTAATTATCTTTACGATATCCTTTGTCAGCTCTGTAAAATCTAGTATAAATCTCCTCAGGAAATTGACTTTACTAAAGAAAAAATGCACTCCCAGCTTTCTAGTAGGCAAGGATAGTCTTTGGATAGCTTCTACCCTCTCCAAGTCAATTTTAGTGCCCTCCTTTTTCACGATGTGACCAAGGAGCTATCTTTTGGTAACTCCAAATATAGACTTATTTGGAATCAAGGATATATGATGATTTTCGCAACGAATCAATGCTTGTTATAGTTGTTGCAGATGTTCACCTCTTTTCTTGGAATACACAATTAGATAATTTAGGTATTATGATGCACTTACCTTTCAAGTATTTGAATGCCAAATCCATATCTTGTTGAAACATTTCTTCGCATTGAATGCCAAATGACATATAATGTTAGGAAAGAGTGCCCCTATGGGGTAGTAAAAATAGTATTAAATTGATATTACTTTGCAACCTCCATTTGATTATACCCCAAGAATCCATCCAACATGGACATCATTTCTGAATCATTAACTGCTTGCAAGATGTGATCCATAACATACAACGGATAATTATATTTTAGAGAGGATTGGTTTGATTTTGGAAATCTACACAGTACGAATCTCATCACTTTTCTTCCTTAGCTAAAAATATTTGCAATCCACGTAGAGTGGTGAATTGGGAAGATGATGCAAACAATGAGCATTTTTTCAACCTCTACTCTGATGGTTCTGACAATATTTGGATTGTATTCTCTCTGTTTTTGTTGGAAGGCATTCACAATAGGCTTCAAAGGAATGGAATGTTGTATTGATTGTGGCTAAAATTAATTTAGATAATCATAAGACAATGTAAGAACATTAGAGTAATTCTTCAACAAGGCTAAAAATTCCCTTGTTCCGAGGTGAACATCATTTCCCAACATTCACCATCCTTGGTTGTTCATTGGTTCCAATATTGACCTTTTCATACTCTATAGAGAACCTTAGTTGATTATCTACTTTTCTATGGATGTATCGGTCATGTTTTTCAAATAGTTCTTCTAGAGACACCAACCCTCTTGGAATACTATTTCCTTTCAGCTAGATCACCCCATCTTCATCCACTTGATCACTTGATCTATTATCACTATTGTTATGAGAAATCTCCCATGGGAGCGAGTTGCTTCCTTCAAAATACATGGACCTAAAGTCCTCATTTTTTTGTAGGAGGGACACAATTTTATTATCATCTTCAAATACTTTCCATCTCTTTGAATTTTCTGACACACTTGGTCGAAAGACCATTTTCACTAAAATTTGCTCTCCCTTAAAGTGGGATGTGGAATCATTAGAGAAACAAACACAACCAATGAATCATCTCTAGTAATTTGATCCCTTGGGATTTCCTTTATTTCAAAGGAATAGAAATATTCAATGCAATCCCAGACGTTGTTCTTGTAGTGGACAAAGATGGGAGTTATTTACTTGAAATATGTCTCTCACCCGTTTCACGATCAATTCAACATCACCATGTATAATAAGCTTCGTTATCCCCATTTCTTTAGTGGTTCTCAACCCAAGCAACAAAGCATCATATTATGCCATATTGTTGGTGTTTGAGAATTTTAACTTGTAGGATAATGGGAAAAAATCTCCTTGCGGAGAAGATAGAACAATGCCTGCTCCGGAACTAGTTGTAGAACAACTACCATCAAACTCCATTTTCCAAACTTCCTCAACTATGTTGGTTGACTTCTCTTCCAAGATGGGAAGCTCTTCACTTCTTTCTAATCTCATGAAATAATTTCCATTTCCCCTTTCTTCATATGGGATTCTTCGTGATTCTTCAATCGATACTTTTCCAAGATCCCTACTTTGAAAGAGGATGTTGGCTCTAGGATCATCTGATTTTTGCATGGTGTATTTCATTTTCAGTTCTAGAAGAAGTTTCTTCATCTCTCCCTTCATTGGTATCAAATCTAAAGACCAATCCATTTGAATTTATCCACCCATCTCTCGGTAGAAGATTTTAATAAGAAACATTCCATATGTATCGACATATTAGCTATGAGAATAGTTGGCTTTACCATTTTTCTCTAGATATGCTGTGAGAGCCATCACCGCATTTTTATTCTTCTAATGAACGGAACTTACTTTGTCTCCATAGAGTAACAATGGCCAAATGCATGCAAGAGACTCAAACCAAGGGATTGATAACATTTAACATGCATAAAATTTTCTAAAGCACCGTGAGTCAATGATGTAATTGTTCAACCAATACCCATTTATCAACAAAGAGACATAAAATGGTTCAATTTTTCCAGTGGAGGAAGGAGTGGAGGCCATGAGATTTTATCTTGGGCTAGGTTTAGGGGTAGGAAGTAGGCCTTTTGAGGTTGATGATACTTTGGACTTAGAGCTACCACTTTTAATGAACTTAACCAACTTTTCAAATTGCTCATGATGAGTATGGAGGTATTGATTTAGAATTATGAACTTTGGATTTTTGACATGATCTATGATATCAAAGTTGGAAGCAGGGTTATCAGAGGTAATGGAAGCATTAGATTGATTTTACTTATATGAAGTTTTTTTGCTGATTTATCATAATTCCTATACTTTTAGAAGATGACACATCACATGTGGTAGTAATTGAGCTTACCTCGTTTATCGAAGTATTTTGAGAAGGTGAAACTTTGGGTTTTTTCTTAGTAGACTCAAGGATGGAGGAAGAGGAGACCCTCTCTTTGTTATTACCTTTTTGGGAGGTAGATTAGTCGGTTGAAGATATTATTTCTCCTTATCCTTTTGCTTTGAATACTTATACTTCTCAAGAGTTTTAAACTAGGTAAAGACAACATAAGAATGGTTATTCATGTCTACCATTGAGTCTTCATATTCATCCTCGATGAGGAGTCATATCCAAAGAAACCAACCTCTGCTGATCCAATTTATTTGATCATCAATTAAACTTACTCTTATTCACTTTATGATACCACTTTTCCTTCAATTTCTTCATCCGATCTAGTCCCTGCATGTTACATTCATAGGAGGGGCCTCAACGATAGGCCTTTGAGGTGGAGGAATGATTATTTTATTATTAGAAAAATTCTTCCTAGGAACATCCTTATACATAGAAGCTGGGCCAATTGTTTCTTGAGAGAAAAACATCATTAGCCAATTTTTGCACTAATGAGTCTATGGCTCTAGAACTCAAACTTTGGTCCTCTTTGATCGGAACCTTCTTGATTTTCCTAGACATGTCATCTTCAACTTTGACTCGCAAGCTTTGTACTTCCTCCAAATCAGCGGGTTGAGTTCTCCTCAATATGGAAGTTGTGCATTAGTGAAGAATCTTAATTTATTATCCTCCATAGGTTGAGAAAATTTGGTGATCTCGTAAAGAATCCTATTGAATTTAGCCACAAATTCCCTCATTGGTTCATAAGGATCTTTCTTTAACTGATACTATTAGGCTAAAAGAGCATGAAAATCTTCGACAATTTTGAACCTAGATTCAAATTTGGTTTTAATATCATTCCAGTTGGTGATTAATCTCCTTGGTAGATGATAAAACTAGTATGGGACTGTATCTTATAAAGATTCTATGAATTGACACATCTTTATATCCAACACCTAACACCTAACAATTTGATCATTTGGTTGCTGCTTCCAATTTCCATGGAATTTTGGAAAGTTCTTTCTGGATCATCTAGGTAATTCAAGCAATGGGGTAGTTAGATCCAATGGGCCCGTGTTTTGACCCCAAGGTAATGGTGACTGTTGATCCATATATGGTTCTTCTTCCTCGATGACTTATTGTTCAAATATTTCTACAACTTCTTATGTAATTGTTTCTTCTAAAGGAATGCAATTTAATGGTTCAAATTTTGATCTATCAATGGAATATTCAAGAGACAAGGTAGGATCAAATTTAGGAAAATATTGTTGACCTATTCTCCTTATAATTTGATTGATAGGAAGTTTGAAATCAGATTGTAATTGCTCTTCAAAAGATGGGTTAGTCACACCACTAGCTCTAGAGGACCTTGTATACCTTCTTTCTACCATCTTGAATGCATAATTTAAAACAAAATTCTCCTATGCTCTTCTCTCGATGATTATGAGTTTGTCTTGCAAGTTGCAAATCTCGTGTATGCTCTTCTTCCAACTCCAAAATTATTGAGGCTACATGGAAATGCTCAAAACTTTATTTATTATGCCAGATGCAATTCCTTAGATTAGTTTTGATGTCTTCTTGAGTATCTTTGAGGAAAAAGATACCAAATTGCAATACATGAGCATTTCCTAGATTTGTCATGGTGACCAATATACATAGTACAAATTAGGGTCTTTATGATTCTCAACTTCTAGTTTTTATTTTTTAGTTTTTTAGATATTTTATTTTTATGAATTTTATAGTTTATAATGTGGTGCAAAGACAACAAATTGTGCTACATGGTGGGCACCAAAAACTGTTGGAAAAATAATTTGTCACAAGGATAAATTAGCTGATTTTCACCAATGCTATGGGACTATTTCCCTCCTACTTGTGAAAGGGGGGCTCCCTTTATTATGTGAAAATAAAAAAATACTATGGGTGACCAATAGGTTGGAGGTGACACAAGCACACTCCACTTAACCTATGGAAAATTCTTACACCCAGTGCAAGGAAGCATTCACTAGAAAGGTAATATAGTGGGAGTGAGAATTTTGGGAGAGAGGGTTAATCTTGTAAATATGTACTAGTAAATTTTAACAATTTTAACCATAATTTATCCACACAAAATTATAAGAAAACAACTTTGTTACAATGACAAGACAAAATGAATCATGAACACAAAATTTCAATAATCTATTCATCAAAGACTCTTACACCTTTCTTAGTTCTAAAATATTGTCACATTCATAAAGCTGAAAAGAAAAATAGAGAAAACATATAGGAAAGAAAGGGAAGAATTCCATATTTTTTCTTACTTCTTAATAGTGCACCAACTATCTAATCAAAGAATCACAAATCAACAACCCTTTGAAATGAGGGAGTCATACAACATATAGTTTTCAAAATGACTCTTTTCCTAGCCCCCACATGACTTTTCACCAACCTTTACAACTCTTGACCTTTTCGTATCCTAGGAAATAAAGTGAGTCCCCTTTTTATTAATTAGAGTAAACTCATTACAAATTTTAACTATAGGTCACAATTAAATTAATAAGACAAAATTGAAAATTAAACCCCATAATGAAGAAATATAACATGAGAGAATAGAAGAAGGGGGTGGGAAGGAGAAAAGAGAGGAGATAACTACTCTAAAGAAGATGGCACATTTTTAGATGAAGATCCACTTTGATGAACTCTAGGATAGTGCTCTTGAAAAGATATAAATTCCTTAAACTTCTTATTTGAAAAGAGTCAGCTGTGGGCATAACATTATCCACTTGAGGAATGTGCACAAATCTTAGAGCCTTAAGCTAATTCTTAGATGTTTTGTTGATGCTTTTACATTTTGTGAACCATGTTTGATGTTCATTTGTAGTGTTAAAGATAACACATATGACCTCTGCAAGAGATTCCAAGGTGTCTTCATTGAAGGAGAATGGATCTCTTGCCTCTTTCTTAACCAACTCTTCAAATGGCTTCACGAGATCATTCACCGAAGTGTTCTCATTTACCACAGTACTATAAGCTTCTACAATGCCATGTTGATGTCTTCCTACATTTTTGAAATGATCTCATCAAGAGATTGATTCAACATCTCATATTGAGAAACTAGAGTTTGGGACCAAATTGGAGACATGTTTTTAGATGTAGAGTTGAACACATTTTTGTCTACCAATATAAAAGAATTGATTTTTCCCATATCAATTACCAGTGGAAATACCTGATCCCAATGCTCTTTCTCATTTTCAATTTCATCCCTTTTCATCTTCACTTTTGTGGTGGTGGAAAGCATGAATTCAAACAATGAAAAATTTCTTGAAGTAAGGTCCTACCTTTCTCAAGGATTTTGTTCACCCACATGTCATTGGCGCTACCTTGCATTCTCAAGCCCTACATCCTCCGATCAATTCCGGATCAAAGATAATGATGGGAGTGAATTTTTCATTTGGGATAGATGGGAAAAAATTTAGATCCATGAAGGATTTAATATATGAGGTGAGAATTCTCACGTGTTCTTCCAGTTGCTCAATCTTCTCCTTATACTCTTCATTTCTTGCAAGAAGGCGAGTGGAAGATTATTTGAATAGATGAGCATATCCTTCATGCATTGGTGACCCTAGAGGAATGTTGGTTATTTCATAGTCGACGGGGTCATATCACCAATAGGATTGACTACCTTTGGCCGAGATACTTCCACATATTGATTTCCTGAAGCACCACTGAAAAAATGGGAAGTGGTTTGAGCTTTCTTACCTCGCTTCGTATTCACTATCATTGAAATGGGTTAAAAAATATGGCACCAATTCTTGGTGAACTATGAGATTCTCTCATTTTATCATTTATTATACCCAAGGAAGATTTCGATTGTTTCAAGTTCAACACCTTTGGGCATGATTACGGTTTTAGGCTCAGAGTGAGAGGGTACATCTTGCATTTCTTGAGTTGGAACAACTACAAAGGATGAGATTCTTGGAGAATGATGTGGAATTTTTGGATGAGAAGTAAAAAATATCCTTATTATAAATATTCTATAGTGTCTTCTATGACCTTTTTTTTCTTTTGAAACCTCTTGTAGTGAGAATTTTTGAAATCCATTTCCTTTCCTTTCATGGGCCCCGCTTTGAGTGAGTAGAGCTCACAATCATCTCAATTGTCTTCATAGAGAAATATGAGATGTCTTCGATGAGAGTCTAAAGACCACCTGATTCAATGAATGCAACCCTATTTTTCTTGAACCGTTCATTAGATCTTTGGATTACCATCTCAGTTCTTTCATTGATGTCTCCCGACTCACGAATGCTCCATGAGATCGTGGGAGGCGAGGCCTTTACCACTTGATATTCAAGATCATACAACTCGGTCCTATCATCTTCAATACCATCCATGAACCAATAAAATATGAAATTTCTCATTTGGGCAATGGTCATTATCACGTGATCCTGCTTTCTTACCACAAGGTCATCCCAATAGTTGACCCAGTAATCCTCAATTTGGCGAACACGACACAAATCAAGAAGATAGAAGGTATCAAGGCTAATTTGAATGTCAAAATATTCCCTAGGTGTATATGAATAGAGGTTCAAGGAGAAAACAAAGCTTCAAGACTTGAGGAATCATTGACATTCTTACAAGAGAATATTTTGAGAGAGATAGGAAATGACACACCTTTCTTCTTGTGGGTTTTGAGTTTACTGTTGACATGGGAAAAATGCTTGTATAACTCAAACATCATGATCTTATCATTGAGGTATTGTGGGAGCTTTGCAAGGAGTAAAGTAAAACATTAAAAATTTGAAGTATGAGAAGGTTGAGAACTGAGTGAAATAGGACCCATATCACTCGATCAATGTTGTAGCTTGAGGTGACAATCTCGATTCCAGGTTACCTTCCAATAAATGTATGATGAGCATGGTGAATGCATCATTCACCCTTGAGAAATAATGATTGCTTTCATTCAAAGTCACCTATGGATACCTTTCAGAGGTGAGGGCCTTCTGAGAGACATTTTGAGCAAGAGTCAGACCTCTGAATGGTCTTGTACTCATAAGAGCATAGACTAGATATGATGTCATTGAGAACTTTTTAGTAACCTGCAACTGAAGCAATTGATGGTGGATGTTATCACTGATTATTTGTCCCCAATCATCTAACTTGGGTTTGAAACCTGACTTAATTCTCCACACATATTGTTCTCTCATCATTGACACATCTCCATACAACTAAGCATCTTTCAAAAATCTAAAAAATCATTGTATTTTAAAAAATGTAATAAACAACGCTTGCTCAGAAATGTTATTTCACTTTTGCTTTAGTCATATTTCATTCCATTTCTCCTTTCACTACTACACATTTCATTTACTATTCGTTCATCTTCCATGTTTTGGTTTGTTTCACAACTTTTGGTGAACACTTTGATCATCTTGTTATCACATTTTGTGAGTCAATAGTCTCTACTACAATTGTTTGAACTTGGTTTCTCCTTACTTGGTGAATTAAGAATGATTGTCCTCTTAGAGATCCACACACACTTACACACTAACAACTTGTCTTGAATACCCCATGGAATCATTTGTTGAAGCTTTCTAATGTTGTCTCCATCATCAATTCCACTCCCTCCATCAAGACACTTGTGGTTCTAAACCCCTTGGAAAACCGAGAGAGTTGAATATCATATGAAAAACAAATTAAAACAATAAAACACAAAATTGAAAATTTAAAAGAAAAAGAAAAGTAATATAAAACACTCTCTTAGGGGTCTTTCCAGTATCTCTGTCTGGGGCTATGGACGTTTGGCTAGCAATAGAGCAATGTTGCAACTAGAATCAAATGTATCTCTGTCGGGGCTATGGACGCTTTAATGGGCAAGGTGACAATATACAATTTATAATTTCCTTCTATTTCACTACTCACCAATCACATGTTTCAATTCACACCTACATGTTGGATTGTGTTTTCACTCATTGTCTCATGAGTCTTAATTTCAAGTAATCTCTTAACTCTCACATGCACACAAAGGACATCGATGAGTTGTAGGGCTAGTATGTCGCCTTGTGTGGTTTAGACCTTGTTTAAACTCCCGTTTTGGCTCACTCGTTGTCTCATGTTTTTTGTCCTTGAGTTCATCATGTGTTCACCACCACATTTGTCACACAGTCGTATTCATACGCCAACAACCATAACACTTGTAATTCATCCCCATAATTGGGTCACAATATGTCTTTGCATTTCACCTCCGTTGAAATGAGTATCTATGGGCATTTGTTTGCTTTTGCACACCCTTTGCCTTATCATTAGATTTTTTTCTGTCATTTGCATGACATCACCATTTCTTTTCCCATGTTTTACATTTCATCATTTTCATTTCTTCTTCCCCTCATTACCTTACCCCTCCAAAAATTCAAAAAAAAATCATAAAAAAATAACCCAACTCACCCCACTTTTACGCCCATTTCCGAATCAACACCTCACCCCAACTCGAGATCGGTTGCACCGGACCGAGCTCACTTGCCCACTACCACTTATTCCCATTTCCTACTCACCATGCACCTCCCACTCATTCCACCCCTTCGAGCTATCCCTACCCCTAACTCACAGAGCTACCTTGATCTCAACTCCGCCGCTACCCCACCTTTGAGTTATATGCGTGACTCGGACTACTCCCTCTCTCCTCACAACGGATTTCCTAGTTCGAGATCACTCCCGAATCCTCATGCCCTTACCTAACTACACGCCCCACACCTTGACCATCTTATTTGAGATGGCTCACCCTGAACCCAACTCCCCAATCTCTTGTGCCTACGTCAACTCACCGCCACACAGAGAGTTACATTTGCGACTTAGACACCGATCCACCTCGGCGACTTTCACTTCCCTTGGCACACCCTCCACTACCCACGTACTCACCCTTAGGCTGATTACCCAAACCCACCCCTAACTCCACTCACATCGTGAGACACTTCCTCCATACTTGTCACCAAGACACCATTATGACTACCACTCCTCCCACTTCCACTTTATCTCACCTTGACCCTTCCTACCCGGTGGATTCACACCCGCAACTCAGCTAACTTTGGAGCTCCCCGCACCCATCCCTCGTGCCCAGCTCACCTCCCATCTCATGCCAAACCCCACTCTCAATTCCCCGATCAATTCACCTTTGAGACTCGGCCCCAACCCCTTCCCCCTCACCGATCTCGTCCCGTGAGCTCCTCAATTTTCAAGCCAACCTAATCCTACCCTCATCTCTCCCAACTCCATTACTTCCCCACCAAGTCACTAGAGCAACTCAGCTCTCCAAGCTAACCCCCACCTCCATCATTGGTGTGACCTACTCACTCACCTCGACCCGCCCGACTCCCCTCCAATCTCATGACCCACTCTCCCCTTACGGCCCAAACCTTGCTTCCCCACGCCTCAACTCCCAACTCGGTCATGCCAACTACCGATCATGGCTTCAATTTGTAGATAAAAAAACTATGCACTTGGGTACATTTCTAGGTCCTAAAGCATACTAATGTATACATGATTCCTAAGCAAGAAAAATAGTGGTTGACAAATCCTTTTGGCCCTTTTCTTTATCTCTTGAATTATTATTATCCTTACACATCTTACAAATTTAATAGAACTTGACTTGTTTACCTTTTATGGCCTCAAACACTAGAGCCAAGTTAGGACAAAAGCACCTGTGTCCCTCCAGGTGTTCCCGACCCTATCTATCCTTTTCTTACCCTTTTGGTCTATTTTATTTCTTGGGCACCTTTTAGTACTTTGGGTTGGTCTTTTAGTTGTCAAATACAAAATTCAAACAAGGGAATCATACATATACTTAGTTACTTATTCTAAATCAAGGGACAAAAAGTAAAAGCATTATCTATCATCACCTAAGCTTGCATAAAGGAACAAGAGGATTACAAGGCATTCATCTAGCACACTCATACAAGGGAGAAGGGGCTACATTGATCTACATACACAACATAGGAGAGGACATTCATTTTATTTCATCACACAAATTTTCATATTTGAAGGAATCTAGACCTATCCATTTGTCATAGTGCAACTTGCACAAGGGCAACCTAGGGCATCATTACACACACATACACAAATAACTACATGGAGTCTGAGATGTATTGCAACGCTTGGTCATAAGATCACTCTTTGGGTGACTTTCGGGGTCATTCTGACTCCCCATTCTACATCTTCTTTATTAGATTTGATGTGGTTTGTGGGCATGTACAACTAGCTATATATTTTACAAAGTTATAGGTATGATCCACGACATTGGAGCGAAACTAGAGAAATAAAAGAAGACCGACATCAAAGCTCCTCTAACCCAAAAAGACCGAACTAGAGCATCTGAGTGGAAACTAGCACCCAATTCGGTCACTAATGCGCAGATGCTCCTGTCCTCCCATGGGTGCTTTTGTCTTGTGCGGTTATGAGTTCTAGAACCATCGGTAAGCTTTGATGACACTTTTTCCCTTCTACTCTAGCAGATTACTCACTCTAGATTACTTCTAGTTTGCACAAAATCATCTAAGTCACCCTCCTTTCTCATTTTATTAGGGTTTCATATATTTGAATGCTTATTGCTTGCATCTTCTTGTATTTTATCATGTGCATATAATTAGTTACAATAGTTACTCGAAATTAAGGTTTAATATTCAATGTAGATTAAATCACAATCCCCTCCCAACTCACTTCCCCTCCAACGCACCTTAGATAGCTTGTCATTGGCTCACCCAACTTGGCCGGCTCCCAACCCGGCTTGGCCAAATCCCCGACCAACTCACCCAACTTGCCTAGCTCCCATGATAACTCACCCGAGTTCACTCCCAGCTCCTCTAACTTGTCTAGCTTAACCTCCACCTACTACAACTCGTCCATCTCGGCCGGTTCCTCCCGCTCGGACAACTCAACTTCGCTCATCCCCACCTCAACCTAACTCACCCGTATAGCTCTCCGCTCACCGCCTTACTCAACCCACTCACTCTTCAATCTTTTTCACTCACCCAAATCATTCCCAACTTGCTTAGCTCACCTCCAGTTCACCACGTGCCATGTGACTTGTCGACTCAAATGCCTAGTTCATTCATCGTTAATCTTTCATCAATCAATTCTACCTATCCACCCCATGACTTCCCAACACTTGTATGTAATTTTATACCTACTTGTCAGCCCTCATCACTTTTTCATTTACACATGAGTGGGTAAGCCCTGTCATCCCTTCCACTCAAGTACATCTTTTGCTAAGGATGATTTTCTACCTCATCTTCAACTTGAGGGGGAATCATGTACAACCCTTCTCGTTTGATTATATGACATCTAATTACCAATCATCAATCAAATAGATTTATAGTCTCTACCTTACAAAATCAACCTATTGATCCCTTCACAAACTCTAGATGAAGTGGCCCATTGATCACATTTCTAGGTTCTTGTCTATCTAGTTAACCATCTAAGCCCACACTGCGAAAACCACCTTTATAGGGTTAGATGACTACCATATAATTTTCAATTTTTTGTTGCATATTTCCTATTGCAAACAAATCCCAAAAGGGGAAAAATGTAGACACTAGAAAATACACCTTACACATAAGGTCCCTTATTCAAAAACATAAAAACATTATAAAACACAAAAAGACCCAAAAAATCATAAAACCCCACAAAATGGGGATAAAAGATAACTCACCACCCATTTACTAATCCTCACCCACTCACATTTAATTATGTCCATCCCACCTACCCATGTGCATCCCAAAGTGCACTATTGACCCTAACATTGTACTCACATGTGTCCCATTACCATATGCACTCCAATCTATAAAATCACTCTCACCCACATGATTTGAGTTCTCTTAGCAACTCGAACATTATATAGTTGAGTTTTCTTTCTCTTTTTCTCACATATCTCAGTTTTGTAGGTCTTGAAGAAGAAAAGGTGAAGCACAAAGGATAGATCTAACTTTCTGCAACACTATTCTAGAAAAATTCCAATATTCACAACTCGATTGTCCTATGATCTGAGTCATGTATACTTGTCATTTCATTTACTATTTTTTCATTTTACATCAATAAAATGTCTTTTATCTCCTTAAAAGGGTTAGGGATCTGACCAGGTAGGTCCCCTAACAAAAAAATTAACTAACAATTTTCAAGTATGCTTGTGTGTAGGATTCAAATCGAAAGAATTTTTATGCTCTTTATTCAATGAAAGAAACCATAATTGTCCCTCTCTTTCTAATGGAATCATAAGCCCATTTTGTTTTAGTATTTAATTTGGGGTTTTCATATTAACTAATCCATCTTGCAGGTGATCCAAATCTAGGCGTACAACCTCATGCCATAATCCTCATCATCCTCACTCTCCTAGGCTCCTACGTCGGTCCTCTAGTGCACACACTATTAACACAACTCCTTTAATGCATCATAGTACCCAACACACTGCGTTCTTCTAGTCCACATCAACACTAGTTTTCCATAACTAATTCTACACTTGCTTTATCTCCTCCACCTTCTTTCACACATATCACTAATATGGTACTAGTGACAATTGGAATATGATTGAGGCCTAAACATCCCTCTTCCTTGACAATTGCTCCACCTCTTCGGGAGGATAATATTGAATAGTTTTCATGCACTTCACACTTTTTGTATGCACTCTAATGATACAAAATTAGGACATGTGCATTTTATCTGAGTTGTTAACACTTTACATTGTCCATGTTGTTTAACACTTTGGTTTGATAAGATAGTGTGCTTATTTATTCTTTACACATATGCATTCACTTGGTATATTGGGTTGGATGCAAGGTGCATAGATCGATACACACTTATAGGACCACTCATTGCTCCTTACATTCTTCCCTTAAGGATAATCCCTTCATCTCCTATATGTGTTATTATTCTATTATAGTTCCTTTTCCACTTCCGCACTTATGTTCAATTACCTACATATATAATTGTTAATTTTCAGACTAACATGAATAACACATGTGTCTTGTGCAACATTGACATCTATTGTTTTAGATATTTCACCTATATTAGCTACTACATCACACTATCATGCTTATTTCATGCATACTTGTTTATGTGTCTATATTCCTACTTGTTTGATCTCATTACTTGTGGCCTATGTGCCTTGATTTTCTTGCGGACACCACGGGTGTCTAATGTTTGTGGTATCATGCCTATCTTGGTTGATCTTGTTTGTAGGATTATAGGCTTTGATTATCTTGCGACACCATGGGTGTTCCATGTTTGCAGGCTTTACGCCTTTTATGTGACATTATTTTCCTTCTTGCAATGATTGTGTTATTGTTGTATTTGCATGTATTTAAAGACCAATTTTAGTATCATCTATGTGGTTTTATCTATTGATATCATTTCTCTTCTTACACGCCATGGTTTCTAGCATGCGTAATCACCTTCCTTTTTAGGTACATGTATTCTAGGTGGTCACTACTTCAAGCACTCTACATTCTACTACAACTTCTTAGACATTTCCTTCATTGATACACATTTCATTCTTTTGAGGCACATGATCAACATGGTTTTCGCACATGCCTCAAAAGAGGGGCATCCATCTAGGTTCATTTTTACACTTATAATAGACACAAACAAAATTTTGGGTCACACACATGTGTACACATAGAGTACACGCACTTAGAAACATAATCAAACACATAAATTTAGAAAAAAATCACATGTTTATAAGCGTATAGTTGGGTCATCACTGTATGGTACGGTCCTGACCTTGCCATATGTTTTTGTAGGGGATAGAAACACCAATTTTATCAAAAGTTTCAGATTTTCAACTTCGGTCTCGGTGTTTTGATACATGTTTAGATTTAGTTCACTCAATTCAGATCAATATAGGAAACATGAAGTACTTCACTCCTTCACCATGAAATTCAATTTCTACTACAATTTGGGGATCTTGGGGGCATGAGATACCGCCATTTGTTAACATTTTAACACATTTTTAGTTTCTACTCAGCTTTTATTCGATTACTATAAGTTGTGTGACATGTGGGGAGAGTTTAGGGGCACCTATCCTCTTTTGTAATGTATGTCTTTATTTGTAAAATCAGGTCTAGATCTGTCTACAACATTGTGATCTGTGGGGTTATGGAATGTATCAAAGTAGCTAAGGACTTTGCAAGCAATCCTTCTTCTCCTCTCACATTAAAAGGGGAAGATTTTAAAGTTTCTGAATAACTTTGATACGTTGGCTTCTTCCTTCACAAGAGGGTACTTGTACCTCTTCTTCTTCTATTTTCTTTTCATCTCCATGTCAAGTTTCATCCACCTAACACTGGTTTCTCCACGACATGAACTAGGGACTACCCACCCCCAATACTTTGGCAATTTCAATAATACAAATCTCCAAGCACAAGTAAAGAACAATTTATTCTTCCGTAAAGAAATCATGCATATTCCTTCTTTACATCATTTCATTTCACTTATTGATCTAAAAAATAAAAATAGGGTTCACCCTATTTTTTATTACGAGCTCATATAATTCGCGGGTCATATTATGACCCACCAATTTTCAAGAACATTTTGTAACTACTATTCCAAATTCCCACCTAATTTTCTAAGCATATCCGAGTCAAATCATAAGCAAAGCGATACATGACTGATTGCTTGAGTCAAATCATCCGCAAAGTGCTCGAAGGAAAGCCTTAAAAAGTCTTGTTTTAGTCACACCCCAAAAATGTGGGATTTAAGTTCTCTAAAAGTGCGTACGTGGAGAATATAGGATTAAAATCCCCAAAAATTTGTTTAAAAAGCCTTATTAAGACTACTTTTGGAACCACGTGGAGATGGGGGCCGATTAAGGTTATCACGCCGTAAGGCGTTCTTGTAGTGGAGTTGAACCTATTTATTCTGACAGAAGTCAGAAATCAAACGGACCACAATCTTCCTTAGAGTTTCGTTGAAATCTAATGGAGGAAAGACTTAATCGATGGCTGGATGACATGTCCAATCATGCATTTCGACAGGTATTCTCATGCATTTTGACACGTATTCTCATGCATTTCAAAAACTACCATTCGGACAAGCACATCGATGACCTTGAGCAGGTTGAGGACGTTTCAGTGTTGGTTTGAGCAGTTTCCCCCGATCTCCCCACGGCGGTTGACAACTCCCACAAAGACGGGCATTATCTTTGATCGCGGGATGCAGCTCTGGTGTGTTGTTTTCCCACCACATGCGATATATGTTCGTGCTTTCAGCTCTCTCGGCATTCTAAAATGTGGATAGCTATAAAACAAACATTCACTTGCATGGAATGTTGGAAATTTAGTTCTATCCACTGTACTAGACTGAACTGGAAATTCCTCCTTGAATGTAGCTCGTCATTCAACTCTTTCTCTGGATCTTTGAATGAACTCTTTCTTTACAGCAACTGCTCATCGAAAAATCATATACAAATATGTCACGTATCTTTTCATGGCTATAAGAGCTCACTTTAGTAATGTAGGCCTACTCATGTCTCTCGTGTTTCAGTTGTCACTACTATACATTTTCCTCTTGTAAATTTCCTATAAGATACTTTGCCATATATTTATTTTGGGGTGTTTAGGGAAGAGAATTTCAAAGGGTTTTAACAGGTGATCAGCATAACAATGGAAGACATAGAGGAAGTACGGGTTGTTGTGTGTGACAATAGATCTGGCACTTTCAAAGTGACGTTTTTTTAATAATAAATTTGAAATAAAATTATAGATTGTATGTATTTCTTGATGGGTGTTCGGTGTGTGTGTAGGACGGAATGGAGGGGGACGATGCT